>VZTR01022337.1:507057-583622 GCA_013400775.1 Chaetops frenatus | reverse complement strand
GTCCTCTTGCTCGGTCACTGTCAGTCAGCACAAATGCTGCTGCTGTACATTCACAGCCAAAAGGGCTTACCAAAGCTAATGAGCAGGGAAACAATGAGGAATGGGGGAAGAGTTTCTCTGTGAAAACGCTGGCTGAGAGGGGATGTTGCTCTGCAAAAGGATTTGCACGGCATAACAGCACCACTAGTGAAATAAATAAGCAGAGTAAGGGTGAGAGAGGAGGGAGGAAAGGGAAATTAACAAGAAGTCAGGCTATAGTAAAGAAATGTGAGAGCCTGCTGTATTTCCGCTGTCTAAATCTGCTTGGTCCTGGTAATTAGAAAGAACAGACTGAGAGTGTTTGTCAGAGTTGCAAGTTTAATGACTTAAAATTACAGCAGCCTAACGTCCATTAAGCTGAAGCATTTGTTTTGGAAGTGTCATTTTTCATGAGGGAAAACTGTCAGAGCACTGCCCAGTCTTCTGCTGGCAGAGTTTTCTGGTGACAATGCAAGATTGGCATGTCCAGGAGCCACAGGGCAGGAAGAAGGAGTTTTGGCAGAACTGAGTTTGGGAAACTGAGGGCTGGGAGAGAGAGGGTGCTGTGGGGCAGGAGAGCAGTACTGGCAGCATTATGTTCAAGCATACCACACGCCTTTCCTCACTTGTGTCATTATTGTTCCTAAGTGTTCCCCCTTGCATTCTTCCTTTAGGGGAGATGCAAATTCTGCTTTGTTTCCCAGTCTGAGATGGTAGTCCCCAGTCTCCCACATCCAGAGCACAGTATGGAGACAGGTCTCTCTGAGCAAAAACAGGTCTGCTTTTGTTCCTGCCAGACTTTGCGTTCGTTTCTGAGTTCAGGCGACTTATAGGGTCATCATAAAATGAATTGGATTGGAGGGGACCTTAAAGATCATCTAGTTCCAATGCCCCTGATATGGGTGGGGACACCTTTCACTAGACCAGGTTGTTCAAAGCCCCATCCAATCTGGCACTGAACACTTCCAGGGACAGGGCATCCACCGCTTCACTGGCCAGCAGTTAACTATCCGTGCTGTCCTCCAAGTTCCCAGTTAAATGGCCATGTATTTTCTCCCTGCTTTAGTTTCTCCCACAGTAATATGACAGCAGCAGGGTTTCTCTGTTTCACAGAAGGGCTCATTCATGGCCATGCACATTAGTGAAGATCACTGTAACAAAGGGAAAACAGAAAAGCAAAGTATTATTTTTTCAAACATATCTCTGTACTTTGAGCTATGCTACTTCTAGTGGAGGTACAATTGGAGATGAGGGCAGGGAGTGATTTGTTATGATTGAAAGCCAGACCTCTTCTAAGTAACGGAATGCATCAGAAATTCAGAAAGCTACTAAAAAACATACCTTACTTAAGAGCTAATGGCCTGTCAGCATGAACTTGTAGAGCGTTTGGACATTTCAGTAAGGATGACTCTCTGCAATGGATGTGGAGGACACTAGGTAAACTCATTAGAAGCATGTTTAGTGTTTTAAAAAACTATGGTTTTGAGGTTATCACACTGTTACTGGGTACTGATGATGTACAAATGGCTTTTAGTAGGTGGATTTTATAAATTTCCTGCTGAGTACTTCTTTGGCACTTGATAATGGTCCCCAAATGTGTACCAGGGTCAATGTATTAATATCAGCAACTACAGTAGTTCACATGCATCTTTTATTACTTGATTATCTGTTTCCGAGATACATTTCAGACTGTCAGAACTATGGATTCCAGGACTGAAATCTGAGCAAACCCATGAGTCCATGGGTAGTTAGAGTTACAGCAATTTTGTCTCAACCTAATGACCAGTGGATCTGTGACCCAGCCAGCAAGCAGGGATACCAGGTGCAGTGACCCTGGGCAGCACAGATTTATGCTGAAAAGGCAGCAACCAAAAGATTTGTGTGAATTCACCCCCTAGCGAGTTCACAGCAAAATTCAGTGCCAGGTCTGAACTTTTCTGGCACGCTTCTGAGCATTTGAACTCAGGATTTCTCAGGTCTGTTGCTGTTTAGAGTGTGCTGATACCTTGTAGATTTTGTTGTGCACACTAAGGGTTCGTGTCAGTTCCCTGCTATTTGATGTCTTTATGTGTGGACCTGTTACAGCAAAAGACTCTTGATAGTGCATTAGGACAGGAAACAACAGTGTCAGTGAAAGTTTTTGGAATAGCAGTACAGTAACTGAGAATAGCGAACAAACTCTCTTGTTGGTCATCCTTTAGAAACAGGGTTGACTGAGAGATGACTTCTGAATTTCAGC
Source organism: Chaetops frenatus (assembly GCA_013400775.1). Taxonomy (NCBI): domain Eukaryota; kingdom Metazoa; phylum Chordata; class Aves; order Passeriformes; family Picathartidae; genus Chaetops; species Chaetops frenatus. Next base: position 581,365 of record VZTR01022337.1, on the reverse strand, counting down.
TGAAGAATGCCAAGCCACTGAGCCCTTTGGGACCAGGTCTCTGGCATACAACTTCACCAGTCATGCCTAACAGAGGATTTTTCTTACTTTTTTGCTCTTTAATCACCTTCCTGCTGAAGGTTGGCTGGGTTTGGAGCAGATACTGTGAAGCCTACGTTTGTGTCCTGTGCAGTTTCCTCTCCATACCATCTGTTCACAGACTGGATTACAGTTGCGCCAGTTAAAAAGCAGATTGCCTTGGCCCAAGGTCAGGATCACAGCCCTGGTGCCCTGCCTGCCTCCTGTGAATTTACTCTCAATGCAGAGCTCACTACCTGCCTGCTCCATTCCCTGAAACTCCCACCTGCTATGATGGAGGGATGCTCAGGCTCTTTCCTCCTACACCATGCTCACGCTCTCGCTCCCACCCATCCTCCTGTCTTTTGTCTTCCTGTCCTTTGTCCTCCTGTGTGGCCTCCATTTGGCTCAGTTTAAAGGCCAGGGAAAGGTAAAAGTACTGGCTGTCAGCCTTGCTTTGCCTTCAGCAACACTGCTCAGACCTGTCAGCACACCAGCCTCCCCACTCATCAGCCCTGCTCTGAGGGGCCCTTCTTGCCATATTGCTTTGGGGACTTCTGAGGGACACTTGGATCCTGCTCCACCAACTATTCTGGGGTTAACTCATTGCAAGGAATGATGAGGGGGTGCTGGGAGTTAGCATGTCAATCCCTTCATCCTACATTTTGCCCAACTGGCAGTAGCAGAGATGAAGGATTGCAGTGATACTGCACTACTGTACTCCACAAGCACAAACATATCCTGTACAAAAAAAATGAAGGCAGTGGTTTTGGTCACCAGAGTCCAGAAGTATCCAGAGGGTTCTCATGAATAACAGGTGAATTCCTGATTAATATTCATCAGAGGAGAGAAACAGAGCAGCTGGCAGGTTTACCCTTGGCCTCAAGACAACTTGCAGTCCCTTGCTCAGCAGGTCTGTGACTAACTCGGACCATATAGCTGTCTAGCTGTCCCATTAAGAGAGTGTAGGACTCCCAAGTCATGGACTAGTCATATTTAGCATGCTGCTTCTTTCCTTCAAACTCAGAGTAATCTTCTTCTGACTCCCCAAGTTTGCCAGCATAGATTCACATGAACCATGGGGCTATGCTTGAGACTTAATAGGCACCCAGTGCATCGATTTGCCCCTTCCTTTTGCTTCTGAACTGATTGTGTAGTCAGTTCCTGCTTCTCTTGTTCTAGCTCAAACCCTTTTTAATGTGCTCTCTGTGTTTTATGGGCAGTGCAGTGTCTCAATCAGCTTCTTTGTAGAAAATAGCAGGACTCTCCTGGTGCTCCCTTTTTTTGTAGGGCAGTCCCTTACTCAGCTTTCTTCTTCCAACTCTGTATCACACACAGTGTTCTGTCTGCCAGCACCCCATCCTCATGAGTACGGTGGATCTCAAAGGGCTTTGTCCTTGATGTCTGCTTTGTAGATGATCGCACTGCCATATCCAGGTTCAACCACCTAAAGCAGCTTCTAGACATACTGTACTCTGACCTGTCTCGCACTGTCTCTGCAATTCTCTGTCAACAAGTGCTCACAACTCAGGCTGAATAGTGTTAAAAAGCTGCTTGTCTTTTCCTTTGAATTCTCTTCACTTCGGTCTTTTTATCACTCCAAATGATGAAAAAATCCTCCCAGTCATGTACCTGTGAAACATGGAGGCTAGTTATTTTCTCCCTTGTATTCTCCCTGATATGTCTTCCTCTAGCAGGCACAGAAAATCCATCTCTCCTTCTCTTTCTCAAACTGAAACCCTTTGTTCATGCTTAAGCCTTCCTTAGTCTTGATTGTTGTAACCTCTTCTGCCTCTCTTGCTTGAACACCAGCTCTCTTCCTGTGGCATACTAAAACTGCCCCTTTTCCTCTGCCACGCGGAACGCATTGGCTTTCTGTTCGCATTGCTTTGTCAGATTCCCTTTGAATTTCCTTGTCCTTGCCTTCATGACTTTAAACATGATGTTTCTCATCCAGCTTTCACATCCCCTCCAATTCTCTACCTTTCTGTAAACTGCATTGTCCCATTCATCTCCCACATGCATTTTTCAGATATTTCTAGCAATACAACCCCCTTCTGAGGCTGATCTTTCTCTGTATTGTCTCTTTCTTTTCTAACTCTCCAAAGTGTTTACTTTCTCCTTTGCTTTCTCAGTGTCAAATGAGTGAACCTTCCTGCCTTCTTTGCTCTGTGCCTTACCTCATCCATTTCTTTTGGCAGTGAAGCATACTAGCTTTGTCCTCAGCTTTGCAGGACTGGACTTGGTGACTTATACACCCACTCAGCTATCCTATAATCCAGCCATCCCTGCAGAAATTTTAGCTCTTGTCATCTCAGTAGCCCATGTTGCATACTGCAATGTGCCTTGTTTTGACGAGTAGCACCGGAAAGAAGGAGAGGGACCTGGGTGGGAGGAGTGCCCCCGGGTCTAGGTGGGGTATCCGTGTTGGATAGGGATGGATTAGAGAGACTTAATCAGTTGTGTAATAGCACTAAGAGGATTGCTGCATCTTCCTAAGCATGATTCAACTGAAGTGTTATTTTGGATGTAGGTGGACAGGTGATGTGACCTAAGAGGAANTTTTTTTTTTTTAATTCTTTTTTGTTTGTCTTGTTCTTGTTGCCAGAAACACAGTACAGAACCCGCCTTCTGCAGCAGAAAAATTCCTTTTGACCTGACCTTCCTCTGTGGCTCCTCTGGAGCATGTTTTGCAGCACTTTCCCTGCTACACATCCTTGCTTATCAGTAGAAGTGTTCCAAATGTGGGGTGAGAGGTAGCAGCTGGGGAAGCAGGGATGGAAGAGAGTTGTCAGCAGGACTGACAGAAGGGTCTTGTGAATGAAAGACACAGAAACATCCCTCTCAGTGTGGGTCTTGAGGAGGACCTGGAAGGGAGGTAGACACCCTTTTGGTATCAGGGAATGATGCCTCTGGTCAGGGAGTGGGTTATTCCCTGTGCCAGCCTCCATTAGCAGTATAGATTCCGGAGGAAGATTAACGACTGCCTATGGTGCAGAGGCACCGCTTTCCTCTCCCTAACCTGGGCAGATTAATGAGGTGCTCCCTCTATGCAACATATGGCCATGTGCTTGTGTGATTCAGCACGGGACCAGGTCAGCTGCCTAGCTGGAGTTAAAGGGGTTTGGATCTCTGCTGAGCGATCAGGGGAGGGCAGGAAGGGCTGCTGCTAGTCGGAGTGGGGCTATTAAAAGCCAATACTGTAATGAACCAGCAATGGCACCTAATCAATGTGTGAAAAATGGGTAATTCTTGCTAATGCCCTGTTAATGTTCTCATAATGATCTGTCAGGGAACTCTGGCTAATTATTGTCATGGCAATTTGGCACAAGTTTGCCCCAGATAATGTGGACTGGGTGAATAGAAGCATGTATTGCTTCCTATGTCCCAGCACTCTGCTGCTCTCGCTCCACATCTTCCTGCTTTTCTTCTGCTATCTCCATTTTCTGGTCAATCTTTTAATTAGGCAATTAGTTGATTGATTAGCTAATGTTTGTACAACACTTCAAACACGCAAAGTGCTAATTCTGTCCTCTTTGTTATTTCTCCTTTGCATCTGTCATTTTTTTTTTTCTTGCTTTTCTGATGTGTCTGAGGACCAGTTTTGTTCTGTGATGTCAAAGGACAATGGTGAGGTCACAGTTGAGAATCCACAATGCAACCACCCCCCGTATTCTTTATCCTTAACACTGTCCCATGGTCCATGCTTTCCTCTGTACCTGACTTTGGTATGATATCCCATTGCAATCTACCACTGCTTGGTGCATGTAAATCCACTCTGCATTAATTTTAACTTCTCGGTGCATAATTCAGGCCTAACATGCTGCAGACAGCATGGAGCCTTTGCCAGGGTTTGTGCAAATCATGTGGACGAACATCACTCCCAAAATTCCCTGCAGTTAATGGGTGATGTTGGACCATTGATCCTGCTTTACTTGCCCATGGGTTGTTGACTTTAGGCTGTGTTTTTCCTTAACATAATGGGATGAATCTTAGAGAGGGAAAAGAACACGGTGTGCTCTGCTCATCCCTCTTGCCTTTGAAAGTCGTGTCTTTTCCCTGCTGTGCTAAATCAGGAATATTGGTGACTTACATTTAAGCTCTTGCTACATAAGCTTGCAGCTAGCTGGAAAGGAAGCGAGTGGGAGGGCAAGTGGAGAGCGACCTATTTGCACATTAATGAACGATATGCCCCATTGTATTATGTAAAGGCCTGGTTTTGCATGTGTTTACATGGCTTTTCAAAAGGGGAAACCCAGTTACTGGCAACTCTCAAGGGAAACATGTGGCTATAGAATGGCAGTACAGTTATAGAGAAGCCTTTCACTCATAGCTGACATTTCTATAGGACTCCCTAGTGTCATCCAGGAGGATCCCAAACCACTTAGCTCACTGCTGAAACACAGCCAACTCCGAGGGGAAACAAAGTCACCATTCTTGTAGTGGAATTCCTGTACAGAGAATGTTTAGGATGGGGTTTGAAAATCCTTACCATAGCAGGGCACCCTGGACCTCAGCAGGCTAAGGCTGCAGCCAGTACCAAGCTTAGGCAAGCATTGCCAATGCTTGGCGACTTTTATGGGATTTTTTAAGGACTGGCCAGGGGCCTTGTGCATGTCCAGCCTGAAAAACACTACCTTCCACAACTGTATGCTCTCTTAAAGGGTTACACACAGTCAACTCTCAGCTTCTTCACCACTGAGAAAACCCAAAGCCATTGCCTGCTTCTAATGAAGGCATGTCCTACTCCCAGACAGTTCCTAGCACCACAGCTCCTGTTCCGAGTGATGGCACCACCAGTTATTTCCACTTGCTCCCACAACAACTTTGCTATCCCCTAGAGACTTGGAGAAGGTGTTGCTACCACTTAACATTAGCAGCTGGGACTTCCTCTCCTCTGACACAGCCTGGCTCTTGAGAATGACTTGCTCTGATCTTCAGCCTTCTTCATATTTTCTTGCTATATCACTTTTGAAAAGTGTAGATGCTTTTGTACTTTGGAAGCAAATGCAGAATGTAAATCTACTGAGATTTAGATAAATCCTGCCTGAAAATATCGTGGCAATAGTCAGCATGTCTGTTTCTAAGAGGTATTCCTCCTGTAAGTGACCCAGAGATGACTCACGTTTATTTTGGTATCACTCACCTCAAGTTTGTGAATCTGGCCCAGGGACACATTTTGTCCTCTTGTTTTCCAGGAAAGAGTCATTGCAAAAGATGGAGGTACTGCTTTTGTTTCACCACTCTGAATCCCTCTGTGTTTTGTTCTAAGCCTTTTAGAGCTTGTTTGCTTACTGAGCTGTATTCCCTTCCATGTTTCCAGAGTGAAGAAAAACAAGTACCCATATTCCTACTGTGTGAAGAGCTCAAATAACAATATGAAAAGAGAAAGCGCAACAAACAGAAAAATACTCTGGTACAAGACTAGACTGCTTAGATTTAGAACTGAAGTGCATAAGCCAGAGGGTATAGCTGTGTGTCTCATCTCTTTACTGATCAGTCTCCTGTTTCCCCATCTCGTGCTCCCTCCTATACCCATTCAGACATGGCCAGCATGGGGATCAGCACAGCTTTCCCCTCAGAAATCAGTTTCCAATTACCGGCCTTGCAGGCACTCAATTGGATGAGAGATTATCAAGTCACTTCTCCCTACTGCTCAGCCCCTCCCATAATTTACCTTTTCCTATCTATGTGTGTGTACAAGTTTGATATGCTGCTTCCTTTACCTGAGTGTCTTCTAACAGGGAGACTTGGAATAGGCTAAACTGCCTGCCTCTGCCAAGAGACAGTAAAAGGAGGGCTATAATGGGCAGCTACAGAATTGTGAATGTCCTGGAGAAGATTTCACTGAGTAATACTGCACGAACCAGTAACAGGCTCAGAATGAGCTGGTGTTACTTTTTACAGGCGGGAGTTACAGTGTAGAACTTTTGCTCACAGGCCATAGCTACCAGAATCAGATTCTAAGGTGTTCTAAACGCTGCTGGAGGGCACGACCACGATAGCACATTTGCTTCTGGTGCCCTCAGAGATAAGTGTTAGGGTAGCTGCTGGCTGGGTCAGGTTGGAGAGAGCAGAGCTCACTCTCTCCTCTGTTGTCACACTTGATTTTCCCCAAGATGGTTAAATGAATGTGTTTTGTGAGCAAGGTATGGTTCTGGAGTTAAGGCTCAGTCTTAGCGATGCTGCTTAGCTTTGTCCAAATCATTGCCTTGTTTAAAAGTTAGTTTCCAGCCCGTAAAATGAAAATTATAGTATCAATTAATGTCTGAAATTCTTCTACAAACGACACATCTGACTAATATCCTTTAATGCAATGCTTTATTAGCCACCAGAGAATATACACAGGTGCCCCTTTTCCACATGCACATACATAGAAAGCCAAGGTATGTTGTTTCCACTCCTAGTGTTTTCCAAGTGCTTTGTAATCTGTTCCTGCTTTAAACAGTTTCTATTTTTTTAAATCCTTCCCACCTCAAATTTTCTTCAAGACTCTAAATATTTGCATTGTCTGTGTGTGTTTTTCTTGCTCTCATTTTTAAGAAAAGCTCCAGAGCTGACCAGCCACAGTATTCCAGCTGAAAGTATGACTTGATGTATGCGGTGGCATTAATACTTTTCTCAGTGGGTGAGATTCACCCACCCCTGAGAGAAATGACTCACACAAGATTTAGGCATCACTTAAATCCAATGTAAGCTGTATTTTGTTGGCTTAGATGTGATTTTGCTGGAGCTTTGGCCTCGCACTGAGCCTCTACACAGGAGTGGTTTTTCACCAAGTATTATTTTTACATCTTAATGTTCCATTTACTTTTTGGCCTGCTATTGAGGTACCTCAGAGAAAAGTTCTTATTGATCTGTCTACAGTAAGTATAGGTTTCTTCTTGTCTGACCATACTTAATTTTATGACCCAGTAAGATACCTGAGGAGTATAGTTTATTTTTCCCAATACATATTGACTTTGTCAAGGCTGAACTCTTTCTGTGTTCTGCTGGGTTGCTGTGTATTGCCTTAGAACTCTGAGGATCCTCTGGCTCTCATAGTCCAGATCTGATCATTTTGCATTATCAGTAGATGTTGGTCTCTCACAATTTCATTCTCCTTCTCAGTGCATTAGCTGATGTACTGCTTATGCAGGTCACAGCAAACTCCTCAACAACACTCCTGCTGTTAGGTTTTCCATATTAAGAGAAGATCCATTATTCTTTCATTTCTGCTTTTTGTCCTGTAGAGACTTGTTCTCCATGAGAAGACTTTACATTTCTAACCCAGGAGTCTTTTGGTTTTGTAACAGGGTTTTTTATTAAATACTTGGTCAAAGATTTCTTAAAAAGCAATTTATAAAATATCCATGTGTGCCCATCTTTTGCTGGAGGATCTCCCTTAGAAATGGAAAACATACAGAAAAGAATGAAAAGAAACCAGTTGTATGCAGAACTGTTAAAGATGGGGCTCACTTGGACCATAAATACCTCTAACAACCCCTGTGGCAAAGACTGCAAAACCAAAACAGAACAACCCCGGCAGCTCTTCTGCAATGCCCTTCAGCTGAGCCTCACATACTCCAGCTGACCCACTGACTTTCCCGTTGTCAAAAAAGGACCATAATAATAAGCATCTCTGCAGCAAAGGACAAGGAGAATTATTATCAGTTCCTGTTTTACAGTAATGCCAGACCTCAAGGCTTGCTGTCACAGTGATGTTTTACCATACGGCAGATTTCAAGCTGCATGTTATTTGTGATCAAGCTTGGCAAAACTATGAGCATGGGGGCAAGTTTGCCTTCCTTTGTTCCTTCAAGAAACATTTTTTATTTCTTCTCCTTTAGTGTCGCATGATTAAACAGGCCTCCCTTCAGGTGAAGGTGAAATCCCAGGGCAGCTGACACTGGTACGCCTGTGAAGGACACCCACTAAAGTGCTGTCGGGATGGTTTTGTTTTCATTCTATTTATTATTGTCCTTGAGGGCTCCAGAAGAACAAAATGTATTTTCCAAAGTCATGCATGAGCCTGAGTAGCAGCTCTTAGCAGGACATAGCCAGATACTGTACATCAGTTAGAACAGATGGAGACAAGAGAGTATTTTGGGGATGTGGAATGAGGCAACCCTCTGGCTTGCATTTCTCTTGTGGCCTATTCTACCCCCATCATCTTTGTGTAGTCCATGCACTGCAGTTGTGGCAGGAAACTGGAAATACATCTTCCTGGAGAAGAGATTTTGGGAATGAGATGAAAAGCCATCTCCCTTTTCACTTTCCTCAGTTTCACATTCCTCCTCCTCTGCCTTGTCTCCCTCAAACACATGCTCACAGGGATGTATGCACACAGGCAAGCATGCAGGCACACACTCCTCTCCTTTCAGTAGTTGTTCCCTCAAATCAAGTGTTGATCTCTGTGTGGAAAGCTCTTGGCACAAGAGAGCAACACATATCCTGTCTGTAGGAATACCTTACAAAAGAAGCCACAAAAACAAGCCTCTGAGTAACAGTGAGTGAAACTGAGAGAAAGATGTCTTGTTATATATAATTGAATCCCTCAGCACCTTTAAGTGACACCTTTCTTGCTTACACATACAGGAAATATACTGCACAAATTCTATTAAGCTGGAGCTAAACTAATTTAGCTGGTGGAGTGGGTGGACAGAATCCTTCTTCCTATAAGAAATTGTATCACTGATTGCCTGATAAATGTGTACTAAACCCCCACTTTTTTAAAGAGAATGCAAGGATTGACAAGATGTCCAGACTCACAGCTGGAGCAGAAAGGGACAGCTGTTCCACAACAGACAATTACCTTACACTGGAGAAGCATTTACTCAACTACTTCCCCATAACACTGCAGCAATGAGCTCCTGGCCCCAGAGCACAATCATACTGCAGGAAGCTGCCAGGTACCAGCAGCTCTCAGACATCGTCTCCTGCAAAATTCTTGCAGGACCTTTAGTGACAAGAAGTGTGGTCAGGCCCTGGTGCTTAGGGTTCATCCATAAAACTGACTGCTGTGTTTCTGCACCTGCCGGACAGCACATCGATCTTATTAGATCTAGTCCTTGCTTAAATCCATCAGGTTTCCATATGCAGTGGCAGACAGGCAAAACCTGAAATTTGTCATAAACATCAGTAAAGGCAGGCAGGGGGTTGGGGCTGGTGAGCGTTGCCGTTATGGCTGCCGAGAGTTGTAAGAACAAGCTGATGGGCTTTTGACAGAAAGGACAGTGACTGAATCCTGTTGTAGCATGCAGGGGGTTGACTCTTGTGAAGAGCAGGTGAACAAGACTCAATTCCCACCATCTCTCTGGCTAGCAGACTGCCAAGCACTGCTTATTCACATATAGAAAATTGGTGATATTCTCATAGTTTGTGGTAAAATGCCTTAGAGACCTAGCTCTGAAAAGACTTGATGGGGCAATGGTCCTGGTGTTGAAAGCTAGAGGTGAGGTGGTGTCTCTGTCCATTAGTATGAATTCATAATGACATTATTTACTTCTTTTGGAAGAGTCTAAAGTCTTAACCTCAATTATTTATGGTTTATGTGCATGTTTGTCAATAGAGAGTGACCTGATACAATGCTAATTAGTTCTCTGTTACCCTGGCTGTGGATGTTGGCATCTTGCTGGTGGAACATTAATCACTCATCAGTGAGCTAGGATTTCTGCACTTTTGCCATGAAGACCTCTTGATTTGCTTCCCCAAAGCAAGAAACTTGGGATGATATTACACAGCTCCTTTCCAACAACTGCACTGTGTTGAGTAGAGAAACCAGCACCTTAGCTTGTTAAAATCTGCTCTTAAGCAGAGCGATTTTCATCTTGAATTATTGTCAGATGAGCCTATGCTTAGAGGAGGAAGATATGTTACATGGTGGGGAATCTCCAAAGGGCCTTTGCCCCATCTCTACTTTGAAAGGAAGTTGATGTGAGGCTGGTGCTTTCATACACTGGTTGTAGGGATCTCTTTCCTGATAGCTGTTAGTCAGTGAGCTGTCTTAAGCAGATGTGTGGCCTTCATTGCCCTAGTATATGAGTACCTCTCAATCTTTTTAATGCATTGTCAGAGCACCTCAGGCGTGCAAGGAAGTAAAATTACTCTATTTCACAGATGGGGAACAGGGAAATTGATGGTTAAACCCTCAGAAGGATAATAGGTACCAAAGTCTTGCCCAACTGCTACTCTTGGCCCTTAAATCCAAGTCTACTTCTTCATTGATGCCCATTTCCATGTAGAGAAATAATATACATTTTTAATATTTACTAGCATTTATGATCATGTACTTGCAATTTTATTTCTGTCCAAGCCCAGAAGAATCCCAGTCCTACTAAAACTGAGCAACTGAGCTACTCAGTGTTAGAGCAGGGGCTGGGGGGCAGAAGTGGGAGTGTGTAGATCAACAGGCTGTGCATAGTCCTTCCTTTCTCTGGACCAGTTAATTTTTTATTAGTGCATGGCAGCTTCAGCAGGAAGAGCCTAGTATCTTGTGAAACTCCTGAAGATTATGGGCATTCCTCTGGGAAGTGGAAAAGGATGAAATGAACCTTCTTAGACAGTGAACAGAATTAAACCTACCTCCTTGATGGGTTTCTGAGTTGCTGGGCTATAATAAGAAAAGAAGGTTGGTAGCAATCACTTCTTTCTTCAACCTTTTTCTTTCTTTTTTGAAAACTATAGTTGTTCCAGAAGAGAGCAGATTTGTTTTCCTGACTGTTTAGTCAAAAAGACAGTCAGCATTTGCCAGGTTGATACAGTCAGTATTCCTCTTTATGTAACTCATCCCATTTTCCTTCATTAACATCTCTATGGCATCTTTTCCCAGATACATAATGCAGTTACTACTGCAGAGCTACTTCAGAAGAGATCATGTCTAGGGGCTGACTCTGCTCAGACGGGTAAGTCAGCAGGTAGCTAGAGCAGGTTCACAGTTTAGGAGGCTCTGGGAAAAGTGGTGAAGCGATTTGTAATTTTAATGGTTGACAGTTGAGGCAGATCAGTGACAGGGACACTACAGCAAAGCTTCTACACCAGCTGATTATCATTCTGTCCCCTCTATCTGCGTGGTTCCTCCACATCAGAGAACTCAAAAAGGTGTAGAGAAGAAGGCAGAAAATTTGATGTGAGAGTCTGAGCTAATGGAACCTGCTAAAAATAAAAGTGAAGTCTTTATAGACTATGAAGAAAGTGATGAAGAAGGAGAAGTTGTTGAGAAGGGATTTAATTGAGTGTAAAATCCTAAATTGTACAGATAATGCCAAGGCCTGTTACTGTTCACAGGCTGGCTCATGGAGAGGACAGACAGCTGCAAAGCCAGTGAGTTCAGCTCAGCTTATTTTTCAGGGCTCGTTCACACAAAACCTACAGGTGCCTGGGACAGAGACAAGCAAGAGGAAGGAGCTTCAGTACAGCAGGGGTAAAAGTACATCTCAGGGGGAACAGAGAACCATGAATGTCTGGACTGGATAGCTGGGGAGACGGATGGTGTAGCATCAAGTGAATTACTTGGTTACAAGCAAGGAGCGTTGTGGCCTATACCTGTGTGAGTAAACGTATAGCACAGGTGGGACTATCTGTGTTGTTTCCAGCTCAATAAACCTGCAGAGGTAATGTTAAGTCCTTGCCACAACTCTAGTTATAGTGTTGCATGATCCGCAGTGTGAATTGTACCACTTAAAAAAAGTGGTATTTTCAGAGCAGAAAATCTGATCTGCCCAATGCTCCTGAAGAACCGAGGAAGGAGCTGCCCTCTGCCCACTTAAGCCTGGTGAAACAGGCACAGGACCAAGTGTGAATGGCCAGAAAGTTTGCTTGAAAACCACAGGATGCCAGAAGTTGTATGCAAGGCACTTATAAAATTTGTTCCCTTTTCAAGTGTTGTGTTCACCACAGCTCTGACGATGTCAAAAAGTAGGGTGGAAAGAAACAAGTATGTAAACCCTCCATGCCTCTGATAGAAAACCACCAATCTAATCTCAGTTTTCCCCTACTAACTTCATTACAGTGAGGACTTGGCTACCAGGAACAAGAGATCTACAATACAGGGGTGGGCAACCAGCTACCACTCCTGTATCCCACCTGGATCTCTCATAACTTTGAATGTGCTCTCTTTGCATACTTCTTCCTCTGTACTTTGATCTTGAAGTATTTGAAACTTTGGGGTTAGAAAAACTGAAACTTCAAGACAGGTTGAGCTTTGTTCCTTGATATCATCTAGCCTGCATTTGTGGTTTGGCTGGTGTGGAAATTTGGGACACTCTGCTGTAGCTCACATGGACAGGGAAGGAAAAGGGAGGAAAGGAATAAGGAAGAGAGCACTCCAGTGCCCGTATTATACTGGATTTTATTTGGTGTTTTAATTGAAGCCTGAGCAGGGCAAGTATGTTCTTAGAAAGGAATCTCCATCTTTAACTTTCTGTTGTCTGCATTTGCAGAAGGAAACTTGAAAGTATCACCCAAAATAACTGAAAATCTTAGAAACCTTTGTTTCTTTCTCCTCCTTCTTCCCACCTTTTGCAATTATATTTTTGGTAGTTTAAGCTGGCAGCATTGCTGATAACATTTTTAACATGGTCCTTGCTCTGAAGGTTACACTAAATAAGGGAAATATCATTAAAACCAGGGTAGCGCTTCAAAAGGAAGAATTTCAGTATTAGCAGTGAGAATAAGGAGGGGAGAGGGCTATATAGGGACTCCAAGTAAGGAAGGAACATATTAAATGAGATCTGTGAAATTAGTGCAGTGCCATCTCTTTGCAGTGATTAGAATAGAATTAGTTTTGCAAGGGGAGAATAGAGCTGGTTTCCAATATCACTGGAAAATTATTTCCAAAATTGTACTGCAATGTGTGAGGATTTTACTAAATTCTTCATTTAAAAAAGATTAATAATAAGAATTTAGCTAATGAGAAATGTAGATATATAAACAAAACTATCCTCAAATGCTGTTTAGCTTTTCCATATCTCCTGAGAATTAGCTTCTGCTTTTCAGTCTGATTTTACCTGCTATTGCTCTAAGCTAAACTTTTCATTTCTATGAGAAGAACTGGAGTCAGGAGGATTATGAGCCCCTCTGCTTTTGATTTTTAATAAAAAGCGAACATTTACTTCTGAACAGTAGCAGTGAGAAAGGGAATTAAATCTGAGGAGAGCAGGCTGACCTTTGGGAGTGCAGGCATGTTCACACGCAGATTCCCTTGGTGTCTCTCTGTTGCCTGCTTCTTTTGCTGATACATGCACTGTTCCACATGCATGCAAAGGGGTACTATAGATGCTTGTGTTGCTGTAAGCTCTCACACTTGTGGTTTCTCCCAGATGATCCCATATGAAGATGCCCGAGTGTCTGTTGCACTGTTTTTCCTTCCCACCAGGTTACACACACAAACCTCCGCCTGCTCTTCTTAAAGCAAATGTTCTCTTAATACCATCAGTAGTGTTCAACTATTCAGAAGCAAGAACAGGATCTGAAAAAGTGTTGTTTAAGATACTGAAAGGCAAAACATATCTAAATTCTGTCTTTTTGCTTCCTGCTTTCTTAATGTGCATTTTCAGACTTTCATTTGAAACCACAGCAGCTAGAAACTTAATGTTGGTACTTGAAAGAAAAGCTTGGAAGGCTTCTGTTTGATCATCCAACTTTAGAAGCTGGGACTTTTGGGAGAAGCCCTACCCATGTAGTCACAGAGCACCAATAAAATTGCCAACATAGGCAATATCAGTGGAAATTAAGATTACGGGAGAGGTGACTCAACACTGACATAGTGTTTTCTAATGCTGCTGAGGGCAGGGCTGCCTGACCCAGCAGTAGGAAGAGGGAAACAGCCTTTCCCTTTTCACTGGATATTTATGCTCCTGAGACAGCTATCAATGTGCCAGGGTAGTAAGGCAGTAATGGAGGATTTCCCAAGAAAGAATAACACTGGCGGGGCCGAAGGAGCAGATGTACATTATTTGTATTGGCAGAAGCTGAAAAACAGCCCAGCCCCAGCCCCACACTTAGAGAAGCACACTTATAATTAAAACCCAACAGATTTATTGCCCTGACTCATTCTGGTATTTATCAAATTATAGCTGGGTGGCACAGAACTATATGGCATGATTTACAGTGGTGGTGTGGAAAGGCACGGCAGTGATCCCCTCCCAGGAGAACAGAGGGAGTTTTGTTTCTATTGTGAGAGGACCAGACATGGTGGGAGAACCTGGGTAATTAAGTGCTTTGTCAAAGCCAACCTCTTCCCTCCTCTGTGTGTGTTTGCACAGATCTAATCACTCTCATCACATGAGACACTCTAATCATTCTGACATTACATATGGGAGAGCAGACATATAAAGAGCAGGAGCTGCTTTCTTCACTACCATCACCATCATGATTGTCTAGCTCTGTTTTTTTAAACCCCTGATGAAACAAAACACACAGGAAATCAAGAGTGGGGATAATGAATGCAGAAACAGGTTATAGATGTTGGCATCAACTAGGAAACAGGTTTTCCCAAACTTTATAACTCTTGTGTTCGTTTAAGCAAATCAGTTTGCATGCAGTGATCAGTAGTATATAATTTTTGCATTTGGAGAACAACAGGGGAGACCCAATGAAGGCAATATAAGACCAGTAAATTGCAGAGCCGGCAAAGAGACTGTGTTAGTCTCATCATGGATGCAGCACTTGCCTCAAATTGTAACGGCACAGAGCGAGTTCAAATCCCACCGGGTGTTCTGTTTTTATTAGAAATACTTCATATCTCTTATTCTCGGTGTCAAATGGATCGCTATGCTTTCAGCACTTAATTATCTTTATCATCCAAAAATACTCTGCCTCTAATGAAAATATTTAAACAGCTCTTCCAGGAGCAAAACATAATGCAAGATCCTGTTGCTCAGAATGGCCTCAATTCCTGAGGATGTCAGCGTGGGCATGGAAAGGGCTGTTGCCTGACAGATGACATCCTCACACAGCACAACACTGGGATTTGTGGAGACCAGCAGAACCGGACAGGAACTGGGGGATGGGCTCCCTTTCCATGTAGCTCAGCTGCCACTATACCCATTATATGCAACTTCACCAGCTGGGGTAACCAAACATGAAGTTAGAGCTTTTATGCTCTGTTTTGTTACCCTCTATGTATTTGTGGTGTTCCATGTATTTCCTGTTAGGAGGGAGCAGTAAGTAAGGCCTCCTACGACTAATCTAAGGCTTGCAGTTTCTTCTAGACTACAAGTGAAGTTTGTATTATTTTGTGAATAAACTGTGTGCTTGCTTCCATTATAGCGAGGGCAAATTCTGCTGATGTTGCTCATGTTTTGCTGACGTTTCTACCCATTTGTTTCCACCCCTGCAAAGTTTCCATCCATACTAGTTTTGCATATCAAAGCTGACTACATCGGGTCTATTATATATGGTGGGTGGAATGGAATTGTCAAAAGCATCTAAGTGGTTGAGGAGGTTTTGTCTATAGTGGAATCACGTGTGTGACTGAAGCCTGGGTAGTCATACCTGACCTAATCTGAACTTCAGGACTCCTGATAAAAGTGAGATGTCAGCACAGAAGTTGTTGGCATGGGCTGTGAATGGAAGTGTGGAGTGTCCAGAATGGCTAATTTTCTTTGAAGTCTGTGTCACTGTGCTTTAGTGCTGCTGTTGTCAGTGACCCCAGATAGTTTAATACCTTTGTGGCCATGTCAGATAAATTGTAGTCCTGTCTCCCATCATGGTGTGTATGCACTGCTTGTATAGATACTTGAATGCTGCAAGGGAAGCAAGAAAATCAGGAGACCAAACACAGCAAGTTCTTGTAATTATGGTCTTGTGGTATATTTGTACAGATGAGAGGGTTTATTTGTTGTGGTGAATGTGAGCTTTGATATTGCTAATGCTCAATAAGAGTTCATGCTTCACTTTCCAAATGGAAGCTTCCTCTCTTTGTTAAGAGCAGCACACATGGTAAAATGAATTATTTCTTATAGCATAGAGTACAATAACTGCTGCCTCCACTCACTTCTGGGCATGGAGAATAGCATGGATTCTGCTGCCTTGCCTTCAGAGTACTATTGTTTATTGTCACAAAATGCAGAGAAAAGGACATTTCAAGAGCACTTTTTTTTATCGATTTCAGTCTTACCACTGTATTACTAATGCTGTTTTGTTGTTTTTAAATAGTGTGGCTTTCATTTTTCTTGACAGCATTTATTTTCAAGGATTTCATTCTGCTTATTACATGATTATATTCCAATTCTCAGATAATGTACAAGAATTTTCATCAAGTCATAACATAGAGGCATTATTGATACCATTCTGCTTCTAACTAGGGATCGGATTCACTCAAAATTTGTGAAAGTCACCTAATGAATTTGAGCAGAGTTTCAGTCCAGTGACAGACAGATGACTAAATACAGTCAGCTTATGCTTTGTTTTGCCTTTTTTTTNTTTTCCTTTTTTTTTTTTTTTTTTTCCTGCAAGCATTAAACATAGCAGTAACAAAGTTCTGCCAATCTTTGATGCTAGAAAAGACTGGTCAAAATGAGATTCAAACTTGGCAAAATATCCATATTTAAATATTTTATTTCTGCAGTTTTGGAAACTTTCAGTATTCTCCAGTGATTTGCTAGAAATGATTTGGCAAATTTTGAAATGTTTCAACACTTTGTAGAGCATCATTGAGATTTCTTGTCTGTCTGACATGAACTGGCAGAAAGGGCTATATTTGCAACAACCACTGAAAAATGCCAATTAAGTAGTGTAGTACTAGTGGAATAATTAAAATGTCAGACAGCATACTCATTAAGTGTTCTCAACAGCTGGCCCAACTGGTTGTGCTAGGTGTTTGAGCACTTTCTGTGCTTGTTCAAGAGGCTTTTTTTACCATATCTGTACTGTCACTGTGGAAAGCTTTTGTCACTGGGGAAAGCATGCTCTTGGTGTGGCCTATGTGTGTGAGCAGGGCATTCAGTTAGACTGAGACCACTTTTTAAATTTCCTCTCAATTTAGGTGTTTAGCCTAGTGATAAAATAATAAACACTAATGCCAGCAGTGATAGTAAACCCCTCTAACTAATCTTGTTGACCATCCTGCTTTTACTTGTAGTTGAGAGTGAGTAACACAGCTGTTCTTTCACTTCTCAGGTTTGGCTTGGGAAGGATAAAATTTTCCAGGGAGTTGAATGAGTAGTGACATTTCTACCTGTGGCTAAAAAAGGTGGAGCTTGGAGTTGATCATCCCCTGCTACTCTCTGTGGAGTGCCTGTAGTGCAGTGCCAGGCTATCTTTGGGCAGCCTCCTGTGTTACCGTGCTGCAGCTTCTGGCACAGGGCTGAGAGATGTTCCATGCCAGCAATGAGATCCATATGGTCCATGTACCATACAGCCTGAGCCAGACAGTTTTCTTGGGCTGGAAGCACTGAGCTCCTTTGGCTGTCCAAACGCCAGTAATATCCCTCCCGCCGTCTCGTCCTTGTTCTGTTTCTATCTCTGCAATTGCCTCACCATGCTTCCCTCTCTTCCCCCTCCACAGGCTGCCCCACTGCTACCTACAGCCCAAAGTTTCTGCTGTGTCTTCATTTCTTCCTTGTAGATCAATTCAGGCTGTCCTGCCCAATTTGTGCTGCTGACTGGCCTTGGCAGCCTCCGTCCTTGTCACTGCTTTGCTGAATTAAAAATTAAACCATGTTGGATGAGAGCAGTGGAGAGGCTTTCTGCAGGTCATCAACAGAGTCTATTGACAGTTTCTCATCCTGTACCTCAAATGCCAACTAAGAAAAGCAGAGTAAACTGGGCCACTTCAGGAAAAATCCTGCCAGGTCTTGTCTGGGTATGACATCAGAAGTGTTTTAGGGGATTTTTTCTGTCTGTAGGAGGATAGCAGGGCATAAGCAGACATCAGTATGCCAATATGATGTGTGTATGCACTCCTGTGTCCTTTTGAACACAGGATTTCTCCAATCTCACATGTTTTGGCTTCTGTAGTTTAAAATAGCTGAAAAACAGTCTTCAGTTTTGCTTGTTTGGAAACAATTCCTACTGTCTTTCCCTAGCAGTTTACTGCAAAGACAGGATGCTGCGTGGTGAGCACTGGTTTTGGTGCAGATACTTGATTTCAGAGTTGCTGAGACTACAGAAATATTGCAAGACCTTCCACTGCAGGAACTCAGGGGCCACTTCAGGAATTCAGTTAAGGTAGGAAAGGGTCTGGCTGATGGCATGATCAAGGGTTGCAAAGCTGAGTCAGACTGGCAATCCGTTTTATAAAGGAAAGTTGTGATATGGTGGCATAAACTTTTTTCTTAGTCCTCCATTCTCACACCATATATTTTTTTACACAAGTCCTCCAGTGCTGCTCTGACAATCAAAGCATGTCCCCAGGAAAGGGGACCTTCAGGCCACGAGTCTCAGACAGGCTGGAACACTTGCATGCTCCAGCAAGTAACAAACCTGCTGCCTGTCCTGTAGTGTGGGGACACTGGGTGTTTCACCTGACTAGGACAAACATCTCCCCATTAAGGGAGGAAACTTGCAATGCAGACATTGAATGTCCCCAGATAAACTGTCTTCTAAAAATGAAAGAGGAAAAGAAAACAGGGAGAAAGAACAGTTTGAGGATATAAATATGTTTTACATGATTTACAGTTTGACCTTCAGATGTTGTTACCAGTACATCTGAGGAAAGATCAGGTGCTTCTAGATGGACCAAGGATTTTCTTTTCCCTTATCAGAGGGTTAAATTGAATGCTCTTTCCTAGCTGCCCTTTTTCCTCAGGTCTGCTGGCCGATAAAAGGAAGATCTGTGTTCTCAGCCAGGGAGATAGGTAATCCTCAAGGAGGAAACAGTGGGATAGATGGCAGGGCAATATAAAAAAAAAAAGGTGCTGCTTGCCCTAGTGAAGAGGAGAGGGGCTGTGTCCCCAGCCTTTCTCCACAGCACAGGAGCACAGCCCATTAGCACAACTCAGGAGTCAGGCTAAGGTATGCTGTTCATTCACTGCCTCGCTCCCTTTTCTGGGCCTTGGGGGAAAGCTGCTTTGAAAAATGCAAATTCCTCTCAGCGCCTTGTGGGAGTGACATATTAGTGAGAAGAATGAGTAATGGGGAGGGTGCTGAGGTCTAGTTGAAAGATCACCAGCTAAGGGACAGTGACAGCAGCCTGTGTGATGGTCTGTGTTCAAAGTAATGCACCCTTAGCATGGTTTTACCTCATCCCTAAGAGACTCCTCTGAGAGAAGTGCCTGGTTTTGGGTTCTGCCTCCCTCCTATCTTTCTTTCAGCATTTTCTCCCAACCAAAGCCACGTGGGGAAATGATTAATCTGAGAGGCAGGCTGGGCTCGTTGCAGTGGTGCTGCAGCCTACCTAAACTGTAGTTAAGGTGGAGCTTTCCTGCTGGTAAAACAGTCCCACTTCTAGAGCTGTCCTGGCTCCTTCAGGAGAAAAAAGTAGCGTATGTTTATTTTAGTCAAGCAAGTGAAGAGTGCTCTTCTTGAGCAGCCCAGGGGAGAGATTGAATGTGCAGAAAGCCCAGCATTCTTGCATAGTCACGTTTCTGAGTAGAGCTGCATTTTGAGGATGCAGAGCTTTGCTTGGTGTGGAAAGGACTAAGCTTTCATGCTGCTACCTCAGCATTCATGCCATCCATTTGTGGCTAGCAGGTTTCTTTCCTTTTTTTTTTTCCTGAGTGCTCCATGAGATATTACTGACTCTTTAATTATATTGGGAGCTCCATGAGCTAATTTGATGTGTTATCTCTCTGACTTTGGCACATATTCTGGGCTAATGACACATGGTCACTCTTGTCTGTCTCTATCTTACTGTGTCACCACGGGATTTCAAAAACTGCCCTTGGATCTGACACTGTGGGGACTGGCCAGACTTTAAAAAAATCCTCCTGCCTTCAGATACTGGTGCAGGTAATAAAAGGGATTTATCAGCCTGCACTTTTCTGTGCCTGTGCCTGTGGGAATGTGCAAGGTAAGTTCATACTCAGTTCTCATGAGACCTGCTCGCCTCTTTTTCCTTCAAAATAATGTGCAGCACAACTTTATTTTCTTGAGGATTTTTTTTTTCCCCAGAAACTGTACCTCAAATGCCTACAGAGCAAAACAGCTCACAACAGTGGGTAAATGAGTATATTAGAGCCTCCAGTCAAAGAGAGAGAAACAAAAAAAAACGAGGAGAGGGGGCCATAAACAGCCTGGAGCTAGGGAGAGGATGAGGTCTGAGCTGAGTTGGGAAGCAGCAGATATGGCTGAGCTGGCAGCAGGGCTGTTGTACACAGTGGGAGCTGAGGAGTCCAAGACTTATTCCATAGAGGGAGAAAGAAGAGCTTGGTGTGCAGCAAGGGCAACAGAAGATGGCGAGGAACTCATCTGGAACAAATACAGGGAAGATTTAAAAGCAGGGGATGGGTGGCTTTGAGAAGTGCATGTTGTTAAGGAGTAAGAGTTTTTGGAACAGCTCGAGCTGCAGAACAGCAGTGTATGATTTCTGATAGGGAGAGACGTGAGTAGACCCGTACAGATACATGTGAGGGAAAGTTTAAGGAGGAGAAAAGGTATTTCCTCCCCACAGAGGCAAGATACAAAAGCTTTGGAGCAACTGCCTTCTTTGGCTGAGCAGGGGTGAGTTTTGACCTGCTGTACCCTTAGGTGGGGACTGATCTAATGCTGTCCCCCACTGGGCCGCTCATGCCAGGTTTGCCATCAGCACTCCCAGGCATGCAGTGGTTTGGCCAGTTCAGGGGGGATTTGGGATTTCACAAACCAGGATACATATAGGTGTGGCAGACAGCCACTAGCCAGTTGTTTTCTTTTACCTCTCTTTGCTAAATCGGTGTGATCAAAACACACCCAGGACCTGGGAGTCTAAATAATGGCCTTGTGCTCCCAGTGTGGAGCTCGGTAATATTTACTGAGCCCGACGGCTTCATTCTCCTGCGTGCTGCCTGCATTAATGGCGGGTGCAGGAGGGAGGGCAGGGATGAAGGATAGCTGAGAGGGGTCTGGGCGACACAGCTAACGGATGGCCTTATTAGAGACACTTTCCTGGGGCCTAAGTGGAGCTTTTTTGTCTGAGTCGGCAAGAAGTGGGTCATTTTGCTGGGCTGTCAGGCCCCAGCTCTCACTGGAGAGAGGAAGCTGTGACTGCAGCAGCCTGCTGGCTTCTCACTGCTGTATTTGGCTGGGGGGTGAGGTGGTGCAGGGCTGAGGGGGGAGTGAGACACCATATCCATAACAGCCTGCAGGGATCCCTGCCTGGAAAAAATACTCAGGTCCAAATTGCTCTCTTATCCTACCCTGCCAGTGAGCAGAAGTATTTGGAGGTCAGTAGGGAGGTAATGTAACTGACCCCCCCCAACCTAAGACACTCCTTTCTGCCCAACTTTCATTGCCATCTCTCTGGAGAAGCAGTGACTCCTGCAGTGCAAACTTGGGCTGCTGTCCCTCTCATCTGTCAGTGATTTTAGAGAGCCTGATGGCAACTAGGTCTCATTGATCCTGCACTGTGCCTGAGCCACAGGGATCTAAGCCTGGTGCAGCCTTCCACGGGAACTCCTGGTTCTGTCTTAGAGTCTTACTGCTGATGGTTTTGGCTCTGCAGACATCTGCTTCTCTCTGTTGTATTGGACATCACATGTGTAGTCTGCCCTGCCCATCCTCCCCATCGTAACTGTGTTGATGGATCATCTAAAAAAAGAGTCATCTGCTCTGAGGATATTTCCAACCCAGAAGGAAACAAAATCTCCTAAGAATTTACAGATCAATATCACCAGAGTTGAAGTTAGAGATAGTCCACAATGAGATGTACATTATTTTCAGCACTTTCCCAAAATGCAGCCAGTGATGCTTATGATGGTCACCCATCCTACAAATGCAAACCAGCTACCAGAGGGAATTGCTGAATTTAACCAGTTAACCCTGGGGAGGAGCTGGTTAAAACTGAGCAAATACTTTGTCACAGAATATGCTGAATTGGAAAGGATCCACAAGGGTCATGGAGTCCATCTCCTGGCCCTGCACAGGAGCATCTCCAAGAGTTCCACCATGTGCCTGAGAGCATTGTCCAAACACTTGTGAAAATCCCTTGGGCTTGGTGCTGTGACCACTGCCCTGGGGAGCCTGTTCAAGTGTCTAACCACCCTCTGGGTGAAATCCTTTTTCCTGATATCCAACCTAAACCTCCCCTGACACAATTTTAGACCCTTCCCTCGGGTCCTGTCACTGGTTACCACAGAGAAGAGATCAGTGCCTGCGCCTCCTCTTCCCCTCACAAGGAAGTTGTAGACTGCAGTGAGGTCTCCCCTCAGTCTTCTCTTCTCCAGGCTGAACAGACCAAGTGACCTCAGCCATTCCTCAGACAGCTTCCCCTTTCCTTTCCCCATTCTCATAGCCTCCTTTGGATGTTCTCTAATAGCTTTATAGCCTTCTTATATTGTGCTGCCCAAATCCTGTCCTAAAGGAGCTGAGAAATGGAGGGAATAGTCTGTGGACTCCTGTTTTGCATTACACTGACTTCCCACATGAGCTGACATTATGTGAGGGGTAGCTGAAAAGGGTCTTGCAGCTGGGATAAAATTTCTCACACATACAATTTCTATTTCATGAAGTGGCATGTCTCTTAGATGTATCTGGCTGGAGAAAGGCTGGATGAGAAACTTTTGAGGGAAAATGCAGATCCAGGTGAAATGCTAGCCTGAGAGAGGGGAGTACAGAGGAAAGTTTGTTACAGAGGAGTTATTAGCTTCTGCTTCTTTTCTATGGTGGAGGTGAAGAGAAACCACCAGTACCTGACCTTCCCTGCTCTGCATCTTCAATAGCTTTGTTTTCTGAGATCATCTTCTACAGAGGCTAAATTCTGCTAATCCTCAGAGTAAACGCTGCAGTTTACATTTCTGTGAATGAGGACAGAATGCAGAAGGCCAGTTTAGTGGAGATTTATTTCTCCTATCCCCATTCTGTACTCACAGAAATTATATCAGATTCTGCATATGCACTGATTGGGAGGGTGTATGGGCAGGGCTACACACCCGAAATTCAACAGAGGTAGTGGTGGGTGCCTTTAGCTCTGCTCAATTATTGGTTCAACTTCTCTGTGATTTGCTGCACACAGGAACATCAGAGTTGCCGGTCTGGTTTAGACAGATGTTATATTTGGGCTCCAGTAATTGCCAAATAATTCAGAAAGGTGCAAGAAAGCCTGTAGTACACCATAACAGAATTACCTGTTCAAGGGAGACATTTTCTTTCTGACTGAATGAGGTTAATGACCATCTAATACCTGCCAGCATGAAGGTTTATGGTCCTTTATCAAACATAGATGATGACTCTGTTGTTGCTATAAATGCTTCGCTCACTTTTTCCCTATTTTTAAATTCTTTTTTTTTTTTTTTTTTTTTTTTTTAACACGCAGCAGTAACTTCCAAAAGTTCACTTTACATAAAGGTGAAAAAGTCTTTGGGCAAAAAGAACTTGTGAGCACTTTTGTCCTTAGCTCTACGGTATATCTATAAAGTAGTTACAACTGGGAAGAATGGCTGTTGTTTACAAAAAAATAAAGAAATCCATCACTTGATCCTCCAAACAATCAGCATCCTCCTGCTGATTGCCATATCCTTGTGGCAGTAACGAATTAATGATTACCTTTAGATTAGGTCTTTACTGTGCGCGTGATGCTCTGAGAGCATGGCTAAATTGGGCTGGATGTAGCCAGGATTGCTGAGTCTGTACTCCAGCCTCCTTGGGCTGCGATCTTGTCAGAGCTCATAAGCTGAGCCGGAGAATTTGATTAGGCGGCCGGGCCTTTGGGGAGGGTGTCGGGGAAGAGGGAAGAGCTCAGGCTCTGTGCTAGCAGAGGCTGCGACTCACCCAAGCCTGCAGCTGGATTTGCCAGGCAGCCAGGGCCTGTGCACGGAGCTGGCAGGTGAGCAAGCTGCCAGGATGCTCTGGCCCTCTCATGGTCTGGGAAGCCCATCCCTGCCCCAGGCAGGGGCCGTCAGTCATTCAGTGCCAAGGAGTGCCTGCAGGGTCTGGCAGTGAGTGCTTCAGGGGGTGAGCTGGAGCTCCTCAAAACTGAACAAAACACCTGGCCCTGAATGCAGTCTGGTGCCAAATGCAGCATCTCAGGCACCAGAACAGCTGAATGGGGCTTGTCCAAATCCACTGTGGCAAGACTTGCATCCCAAATTGGTGACCTCCCTCCCAAGGCAGCGAGGCTTCCCTTGGCAGCTCCACATCCAGGTGCTGATTGGATCTGGCCCTTTTCAGCTTTTGACACTGACTTGGTCTCTCTTCCTGGCATTAGGGCCTCAATTAGCCTCTTCTATTTCTGATGCTCTGAATTTGCATGGTGAGAGCCGGGATTAAGGACAGGCAGTCTTAATGCAGCTACTATTAATAAATAAGGAAGATTAGGAGCTTTGTCAGTAACACAGCTTCCTCCTTCATTTAATTATTCAAAAATACCTCGTGTTTAACCCTCCACCCTCTGAATGAAGTAAATAAAAAGAAGTGAGATTAATGAAGATAAAGTTTAAATTAACTTTCTATAGTGTGGGTCAGGTAAAAAAATTCTTTCTCTTGTAATTGACTGGCTTCTGCAAGAGTTTAAAAAAAATCTTCTGCTTCTTTTTTTACATAAATACATTTTTATATCAGGTTGGGAATATTTCTTTATGTGTTTGGGGACTGCTGTTACCTACTTACAAAGCACAAGTAGCAGCAGGGCAAATTTCTTTCCTATCAGCAGGCCACAGTTCATCTCTAGAGGGACCACATTTGGAATTAAACAAGGAGTGAAATTTTTATGGCCCACTTTTTCTCACTGATACCGCCAGAAAGGAGGATGTTTAGCGGACTTTTTGAGGCAATCTTTTGGGTTGAAGTTTTCACCTCACTGGGAATTGTACTGATACCTTCTAACCCATTTCATAGGTGGTTGTCTAAGGGGTGTTAGTACCCAGCAACTAGGTACTGAGGATGCATTCCAGCTGCAGTGACCTCGAGGTACAAAAGTACTTCAGCCCATTCCTATGCAGTTAAATTCCTTAGGGATGTGTATCTCAAAGTGTGACTAAAACAGTTTCCAGATGTTTCATATCTGCTCATGCTCTAAAAGAATGATGACTAAATTGCAGTTTAGTGACCTTAGAGATATAAAAAGGGGGAGGGGGAGTGGTGGCTGGCTGGCAGAGAGCTTTACAGTAATGGGATCTTTGCCAGTATCATTCATGCTTGAGTCAAGGACTTTCATTTCCCAAAAAGAACTGGGGATTAGCACAGCTTCTGCAGCCTGCCCTGCAAACAGACATGTCCTCTCCACAAATGTTGGTTGTGTGCCCATGTTCTGGGGTCACCTCTCCTTGTAGGGTTAATAAACATAGCTGAGAGGGAGCTGCTTGGTGTCAAAAATCCTGAAGGAAAAGGTGGCAGTTATTAAATCTAATATGATCTACTTGCCTTCCATGCTTCTGGCCAAGGTGGGCTCTGCAGTGCCCTGGTACAGGCTGAAAAGCCCAGACTCGGTGCTGTATCCTTTCATCTCAAACTTTTGGACTGCCACCTGAAGAATTATTTTGTATATTTGTTCTACAATTGATGGGCTATTTCTATATTATGAGGCCTTTGGATTAAATGTCATGTCTGTCAGGGGTAGGTAGGAACTGTGATCACCATAATTTGGCTTGGGGTTTTTTTGTTGTCTTTTGCTGACTGCTCTTGCCCTCATGTTCAGCATTTTGGGATACAAAAGACGCTGCTTCCCAGTTCCCAGAGCTGTTCTCAGGAGTCCATATCAGGTCTGGGCTGCCTGTTTTCTTCTTTTGACCTAGGATCAATAGGTTGTGCTGTTTCCAAGCGAACTGCGGCTAAATGGCTCTCTGACTACATCTCTGGTTTTTGTTCCTAAGCAGGCCTGCAAATCTCTGGGCATGTAAAGGCACATTCACTTTGAGGAAAGCCTGCTGTACATTGCCTGTTTCAAAGCAATTTTCATCTAGGAGATTAGCAGAACAGCACAGGGACATCTTAATGTACAGTTACAAATTCAGAGGTGGTTTTCGGGGCATCTATTCTAGTTTCCAGGTTTAGAAGGTGCTTTCAGCAAATAGTCTCTACTGTTCCCTTAACACCAACTGTTTCTGTAAATGTTCTGGCTAGTGAACATATTCTGTGGAGTATCCTCAGAAAGGAACATGGCTTGACTAAACTAAATACATAATTTAAAATATTATTTACTGGTTTCTTTGACCAGCATCTTGTATTGTCTTTTGTATCATTCTTATCCTTCGAATGGATTATCTTGGTCTCCATAAAACACATGATGGGGATGTATTTTTGCTGTTGAAAAAGTCTCTAGTGACAGAAAGGATGAACTCCAGATGAACAATGTACTTTGATCCTCATATTTTTCAGCCTGTACAAATTCTTTCTGCTGTTTTCCTCCCTGGAGCTGTGAAAGTTTGGTATGCTGAGACCTGCTCCCCATTTTGCCATGGCAGGAGACATCTCTGCTCTCAATGAGGACTGAAACCCTATTTTTTTTGGTTTTGTTTTTGTTTTTCTGACAGTGCTTTGCCTTGCCACTGACCTGCAGAGCCTTAATGCTGGGCTTGAATTTAGTGCCCTTTGTCCACAGATCAGGCCACTTTCAGAGACTCTGGTGAGAAAGGCTGGAATTGAAACTACAGTGGACCAGTCATAAGTGTTTGTTAAGCTCAAGGTGAAAAACTTGAGGTGCAGGGGCCAAATGAGCTTAGGATAATTTCTGTAAGCTTCAATTTAGATTATATGCCACTGAGAAATTCCTCTTTGACCTTAACTCCCCTATTGTCCCCAAGAGATTAATCAAGCCTAGCTTGAAGAAAGGAGGGAATACCTTTAGGGTAGAAAAATTATAACATTTCTAGACTTTTTTTTTCCCGTATTTGAAAAACACAGTCAGTGTGTGGATGACAACTATAAGAGTCATGTGGAAACTCACTTTTGGAATAACGTGAGGTTATAACAAAGAAAAAGCCTGGGAATGCTTTTTCATTTTCACAGAAGTGTGAGGATGATAGGACTTCTTGCTGTGAGCTTTCCTTCTGTTCAAGATGAAACTATTAAGAAAAGCCACACACGCACGCAAGCCCCTTTGCTCTGGAAGCGCCCATGCTCTCTGTGTACTGCTGCTGTCTGAAAGTATCGTTTGTGTATTGCTCCATTTCAAACGCATCTCCTTTTTGCTCTCTCTCTCTTTGTCTTTGGAAAATGTTAGAGCACTAAGCTGAGCAGGCTGATGGTGCCAGATATCCTTTGTACACCCACACAGAGACTCAGAAATGAACATCCCTGCTGCGACCTGGAAGCTTTCTCTTCATAATAGCATGTGGGCACACACACAGAGCAAGTGGCAAGAGGAGTCCTTAGCATGCTCTCCATATCTTTTGTTTGATGTGCAGGTTTGTGTACAGTAAATTAGGACTCATGCTTGGGGAGTGCATCTTTTTATATAAGAGTGTCGTCTTTTAAGTGGGGCAGGTCAAAGAATCTCATGTCCCACACTAAGCAGCTTTGACCCATGTAATGCACATCAGACTGTCGCTCTTAATTTGATAAACTAAATGCTAGATTGATAATCCTGCCTTTCTTTTTCCCCTTCTCCTCTTTCTAAATATATCCATGTATCTCTGGCTCCTGACTGCGAACTTGTATCTACCTTGCTCCATAGATTAATCATAAATATGGATGTAGATGACAGAAGGTTAAGGGCATGGTGGGAAGGCTAAGCAACTCTGTTCCATTTATCATTGCTACACTGGATGTTTGGAGGGTGCCTCACCTGTCCCAGCTTCTTTGACACTTTTCAAGCAGTGTCAAGAGCAAAGGTATTAGAACAAAGAGGTCATAAAAGCACTAATTTAAATCTTCCCTTTTCTCTGTCTGAGAAAATGACTCTTGACCCTCTGCGCTTTTTTGAGTGAGTAGAAAGAAATAAAAATAAAAATGAAAAAAAAAATCTGATAATTTTCAGTCAGATTGAACAGATTTACGCTCAGGTACAGAGAGCCAGATCCCTTGATTGCTGTATGCCACCAGGATGTGCAAGGTGTTTTGAAGGGGCTGATCAGTTGATGACAAATATTTGTAGACAATCATTCAAATTGAGTTTAAGAGTTCTGGAAAATTACAAAGATGTGAGGTTTTATTCTGGAATTGAAAGACCATTTTCTTTTTTGCATTGGGCAAACTGAATGAAATATTAATTGGAAGTGGTTAAAAAACCCACCACAATGTCTGAAAACATCAAGTTGAAGATGAAAAATTGAGTCTCTCTGTCACTCTGAGCAACATGGACAGGTGCAGGTTCTGCTGACATGCAGCCTATGATTTCGGGCAACATGCTTTAAGGAAGATACAAACAAGCAGGAGAGAGCCCAGAGAAGAGCAGCAGGCTTTCCAAGAGGCTGAGCAAACAGGACCTGCCCAGGAAGGTTAGAAGAGCTAGAGCCATAAAAATTTACTTGCTCTTAATAGGGAAGGCAAAGAGAAACGTAAGAGTCTTTGTTCCTATAAATTGTTCTTTTAGAAGTGGTATTGATCTGTTGTGCTGCAAATCCCCAAGATGAGAAGTAATAAGTTAAATACTAAGAAGACTTCCCAACTGTAGGACTAGGAGTGTACTGGAAGGGGTTAGTGTAGGTGGGAGGGATGTGGAGCTTCTTTCATTAGAGCTTCTTCAAACCGTGTAGGCAGATATTCTACAGGAATGGATTTGAAGGAATATTTGAGCCTGTCTTGGTGCAGTGGGCTGGACCAAAGGGTGTTCTTGAGGTGCTTTCTGGTTCCACCTTGCTGCAATTTCTGTGATTCGACACAGTCAAACCAATCTGACTTCCATGTAAGCTGGGTGCCTTTTTTTCACCCTGCTAAAATTACTCTGGTCTGAAACAGATGAGATAACAGGAAAGGAGTAAATTTCACGTAAGCAAACTTTTCCAAATGCTTGTTGGATTTGTTTCTTTACTCAGTCTCTTTTAGGAGATTATTAAGGAACAAACTTGTCATTGGATATGAGATAAAGCTGTATCATAAATAAAGTAAGAAGAAAAGCAAAATTTACTGAATAAATAGAGCAGGAATATATAGCTGGTTCTCAGCATGAAAAGATGCCACAGCTCAGCAGATGTGTCACTGAGCAGTATTATGTCTGGTGTTTAATATGGATTAATAACCTCAAAATGGGAAGAATACATAGAAGGAAAAATGTGTAGATAATACAGCAATGTTGAGGTTACCCAAGCCTATAAAAGACTCTGAGGAGGTCTGACAATGAGCTCGCAGAGGCAATTTGCAAGCGTCATAAGAGTAAATGAAATGCAATATGGCAAAGGCAAGGTGATGCACTCAGGAAACAACACATTAGAATTAGTCATGCTCGTTTCTGGGTTCTAAAATAATTGTAACTACTCTAAAGAAAAGAATGAGGGGGGGAAAAAAGGCATGGCTGAGCAACTCAGTGAAAACATTTGTTCAGTCTGTAGTGATGGTGAAATAAAAACATGCAAGATGAGAGAGTGCATTAAGAAAAGGGTAGAGAATAATAGATGAAATAATACAGTGCCATTATATAAATTGATGGTACGTGCTCTCCTTGTACACTCTATTCACTTTGCTCACCCTGTCTCTCAAAAGAAAATAACAGAAATAGAAGAGTGACCAGAGAGAGGGAACCAAAATGTCTGGACTCTTTTAATAGCTTCTTCATGAGCGATTAAAAAGAGCAACACTATTTTCTGGAGAAAAGACATGTAAGAAGCATTGTGGCAAAGGTATAGAAATAGTCACCACAAAAAAGAAGTGCACTCAGCTGTTCCTATTTACTTTTCATTTTATTAGAAGAACAACAGGGGAAGCAATTACATGAAAAAAAAAATCAAACTACTCTAAACCCCTGAAGAGGAAATACTCTTTTACAAAGTGCCTAATTAACATATGGAACTTGTTGCCACAAGATAAAATCAGAAACGTAGTAAGAGCTCAATAAGATTCCAACTCCTGTTTAGATACTGGTAAGACTTACAGATGAAATAGGGAGGATATGAAGATCTGAGATCGGAGATATTAACCTAAGATATGAAGATGCAAGGGGTCTTGCATCTTCTCATTCTGGGGTAACAAAAAACAAATCAGGAAGTGGCTTGAGAGTAAAAGGCAGTCTTTCTTTGAACCATGTTTTTGCACATGCGGCCAGTACTGGACAGTTTGGAATCTTTTCTCAGTAGAAGCTTTTTGCAAAGATGAGGCATGGAAGATGTCAGTGTCATGGTATCTGTGTTTCGAATTGTGGTATTTAAACAGCTTGGTGGTAAGGCAGCTGCCTCCCAGTTCTGATTCTGCCACTGACCTTTTTTTGGGTGTTTTACATCCTCTCTCCTCCTTCAGTTTACCTATCTGAACATAGGCTGCACCAATGCAGCCTTGTGGTTCAGGATGTTTCTGAGCATTGATCAATGAGACTCCTGTTTGTGAGTCACTGAATGCGCTGAGATGAAGTGTGCTGTTGATACCTGTTCAGTGAAGAGCCCTGGCAGTCTGATAGACTGCAGTGTCATGATGTTCCTGCACTATTTCACGTGTGGCTGAAATTGCATCTCCTCCACCCAGGCATGAATTCCCTTTCTCCTGCCACCCTGTGGTCATATGGCCATATCTGTAGCTCTCAGGACCCTGCTCATGAGTCAGGATTTCCTTTGCAAGACATTATTAAAACACACATTAAAAATGTGATATCTTCCCATGCCTACTCTATTTTTGCTAGCACCTTCGTGCCAATATCCTTTCTCCCCCAAACTGATGGTGATAATGGCTTCTACCATCCATACCCAAACTGCTCTGTGCCTGCAGCACTGCCTTGCCTTTCCTGCCTGCATTGTTCTCAGTCCAGAGCAGTTCCTTGGTATGTATGTCTTCTGTCAAGTGTTGATTCAAATCCAGATCCTGTGTTGTAATTCATGATTTGGGAATAGACTAGGAAATACTGGTGTTGTTTTTCTGGAAAAATAAACACAAATGTGTAATTTTTTTTTCATCATATGAAACATGCACAGAATTCACTCCTTTACCAGAGTAGGGAGATGAAAGGATCAACTGCACACCTGAAATCTTGACAACTCCACCTCACCTAGATGTCAGCTGTGCAATATGCTGTGCATGAGCCACAGATACATACATGCCTTTGTTTTGCACTGCAGCTGTGATTTCTCTACACAATGACACACACTTTTTGTGAGGGTGTGTTCCCTTCATTCCCCAATGTCCCATCTGGCAGGGCTTGGGGCTGCTGTGGAGTACACATTTACAATTCCCATCAGGAAGGCTTGGCCGAAAAAACAATTAAAGTGTTTGAATACATGGTTGTGGTTGAAATCTGCCCTAAATATTAGAGGAATGTTTAGTCATCTCCTTACTAGGACATAATCCAAGCTAGCACTTAGTTGGTACTTTTCTGAGTGCTTTACAAATATCAATTAATCCTCAGGTAGGAACACATCCCATGCTATGTTTTTCACACCAGAAGTTGAACTCTCTGATCTTAAAAGCAAGAGCCTTTACTGTCAGGGATAACTCTGCTATCCTGCCTTCTAGAGCATCTTCAGCCTCTTTCCCTACTTCATGACCAGGGAGGGAAATTGCTGCGTTACTGCCTTGTGATGCCCTCTTAACACCTACCAAAAATTGTGTGAGCAGTAAATCCCTGCCCCCACCCCCTCCCCACTTTTCAGGTAGACAAACTGAGGAAGAATTTGTATCAGGACTGGACTTTACAGGTCCTTCTGTTCCCAGTTCTGTCCTCAGTTCAGCACGACCCACTTGCCTTACAGTGATCACCAAGCAGGATATACTGAAAGTGAAGTATAAGAAAGAAAGGAGAGATGCCTCTCCCACTGCAGTGACAAGGAGCTGATGGACTCCAGGGAGATGCTTTTCTTCCTGCCCATCAAAAAGCAGTGCCCCTCCCCTAGACAGGCTCCAACCAGCTGAGAGCAAATCATGATTTAGATTTTTTCCCAAAATCAATTAGACTCCTTCAGTGATAGGAGCAATTTGTGTGACTTTTAATCTTTTGTCAGCTCAGCCTGATCAGCACTTTTTGAAGAATGTGGAGCCAATGTCTCTGCTAATCCAGGTAAATCAGCCATATCTGGAGACAGACAGACAGAGAGGGAAGGAAGGGAGGCTATTAAAACCAAAGAAGGCCTGTTTCTGGACTAAAAGGCATCAGTGAGGTACCTGATTTATAGGAGGAGAGTTGCCTTTCAGTCATTTTTAATGGAATATTATTAAAGGAAAATCAGGAGCTGTGAAACCTTTTGTGTCTCATCTCTTAATGTATTTATTTCTGCAGCAGGGAACCCTGTTAACCCCACCAGGTAATGTATTCCTCAGCTGGCACGGGTGGCAAGGTTGTCCCCTAGAAATTTTATTATGGAACAAACTCAGTTAAATATTTGCACATGAAAAGACTACCTCAAGCTTTCGGGGGCCTTAAATTTGTTTCCAAGGAAAACTGCCTGGTAGAGCTGCTGAATCTTCCTGCATGTGGGTATCAAATACCATAATTTTCATATCTCTCTGTCTTTTTTACTTTGTCAATGCAAATGAGCTTAGATAGATGGATGACTAGATGGATGCTTGCCTAAGGCAATGTCAGGCTCTGGGCAAAGTTTGGGTCACACTTCTGAATTGCTTTCCCATAATTTTTCAAGCAGACTAATAGTTGAGATTGTTGTCATTGTAAGAAAGGCAAGTTCCACGCAGCAAATGACACACAAGCCTCAATCCTACAGACACTTAAGCACCTATTTAATTTTCTATGCTGTGAATAGTCTTGCAGCAGTTGCTGAAAATTCTGATAGAGGACTGTATTGAAATGACAACCTCAAATTTCACTGATGTGAAAGACTTCTATCAGGATATCAAGGACTCTACAAGACTGAAGATGGCTGTATAGATTTGCTTTCTTCATTCCTGCTCTCAGTCTATCCTTAACTCCTCCTCAGTAACACTTTGTAGTATATGCCAACATACTTACAAAGTAGAAAAAACACTTTTTCATTGGATTTCCAACTATATGGTACTGTTGCATGAGAGGAGGTTCCTAGAGGTACCCACCATTTTGGCTGACATAATGGTCAAAGGAGTGTGTGCAAAACTAGAAGGATTTAGATATTGCATGAAGTAATGAGCCATGTGCCTTCAAGGCCTCTGTGGATATAGATCAGCCAGTTGCATGTACATATCTTTATACTTTTCTGGAAGAATCACCCCCTAGTGTCATGGGTTTCAGCCAGAACAGGAACACAGTGGGAAGCGTGCTTACATTCAGATATTACCACTTCAAAATAGAGCGAATCTGTAAAAACACAAATTTGATTTTATAGGATCAAAAAGGGCCACATTGCGGCACCTTTCTTTTCATTGTACTGGCCTTCCAAGCAGGAAGCTGTTTGTGTAAACAGCATGAAAGTAGCTACAACAACCAAATTAGGCAAAATCTGATAGTAGCCTGATGAGGAAGGTGTAAGTTGCCTTCTGGCAGGGCCTCCCACAGCCTGCCTGCTGAATGAGATTCTCTGTGGCTGAGCAATGTGTGTCATCCCTCGTGTGTGGGCACACCAACAGCAACCCTGCCGTGGTGCTTCCTTGGAAGCTTTTGTTCAGCAAAGCCATAAATGACAACACACGGTAAAAGCTGGTGGAGAAACAAAACCTCAAGCAGGCCAAAAATCCAGGTTATGGTCTTAGTATCACTGGTGCAAAGCTGATGTGAAGGTAGCTACTGTCACTTCTGAGTGTACCACTGTGCTCTTCTCCTGGAGGGGCCTTGCATGCTGACTCAGGCATGGGTTTGGAGCAGGGTGGGTGTTGTGTGCACTGTCAGAGAGCACTTCCTTGTGGCACTTTGGTAATATCTCATTCTGGTTGACAATCAGTGTTTTGGTGCAACCATATTAGACACAGGTCCATTTAAATTCTTCTCAGCCTTTTTGTGTGTGCCTGTGTGTGCTGAAATTGCTGAAATTGATGCATTAGAAGCATATGGTGAGCTCTGGATAGAGCTGCCCTGGCAAGGGTGTATTTCATCAAACAGTTATGCAGAAGTCTCAACAGATAGTTGGGTTTGGTGCAGTCCAGGGTCCCACTTACATAGGCCAAAAGAGCTCTCAGATACCCAGATACTCTGTTTCTGGACTTGGTATTTTTGCTGGGCAGCAAAGCTCTGGCCTAGCAAATTTAATGAAAAATTTCCCAGTGGGCTTTGAAGAGATGTGTTTGCAGTAAGGGCTACATTCAAACCAGTTGGAAAAGTGGATCTTTTCCCCCAAATGGCAAAGTGATGATCTTGCAAAAGTTTTCATAGCATATTTCAGAGAATCAAAAGGTTCTCCATCTTTCTAGCCAGAAGAAATTCTTCCATTAAAAAAATCTTTCCTTTTTCTTTTGATGAAAAAGAAAAAAAAAAAAAAATCAGATTATCAGATTCTTAATTCATTTAGAAACTGAAATTTCCATTTAAAAAGTGTTTCAAAAGCCAATTTCCAAGCAGATGCAGATCCATTCTTTCTCAAATCCAAAGACTGTGGCACATACTCATCTACGGTTGCAGTTGGCTTCCCAGCCTCTCTGCCCTACATCTCCCCCCAGGAGACAGCACCTGAGAGCCCAGTCCTGTTCCTTAATCCCAGCAAAGCTGTGCATGCTGCAGCTGGTCCCCAAAGATTGCTGCACCACGTAAAATGACTGTGCACAAAATATGCAGATATACTGCGTCCTTCCTCAATATAAATTTTTCCTTACTTCAATACCCTCTCAGTCTCCCCCTCCTTCCATGTGTTCCTCCAAGGGAACTCAAGCCTTTCTAATTTGAGGTTTTCATTTTGTTTTGGTAGATTACGTTTTTGTTTATTGCCTGCTGTCCCTCTGAGGCTCCCATACAAGATTTAGCTGCACCTGGCTTTTATTTGAAGAAAGTCCAAGCTTGCCTCTCTCCTGACCTCACTGGGTTCTCTTTTCTTGTGCGTGTTGTGGGATTTTGGTTGGTTGGTTTTGTTTTGTTTGTGGTTTTTTGTAGCCAGGGATCCCTTGGGCTTCCAACATGCCTTTTGACATGGGGTGGTGGTCTGTCATCTCTGGTGTGTTTCTAGAGGCAGGGAAGAACAAGGATGGCTGTGTGGTGAGGTTTAATTAAAATGTGGAACGTGTACATTCAGAGGCACATATTTGATTTGTGCACATATGTAGGTGTGTGCTTGTGTATGTATCTTTCTGCTAATTGCTCTGAGCCCCTTCCTTGCTTTCCTGTGCTGGCATTCACTGTTCCCTGTTTGCTACAGGGGAATGAAAAAGCAGGGAGCACACTGAAATGTCACAGCTGAGAGGGTTTCTGTAATCCTCCAACATATGTTCAACATTAAAGCTCCTTCAGCAAGTCTGATGTGCTCACAGTCATCATGGGACCAGCAGTTAAAGCGCCCCAGTGCTGCCAGGAAAACGTTATCCTGGCCCTAATTGAGAGCGACTTAACTAATGTTTCATTTCCTAATTAGTCCTTGTCAGCCGCTGGAAGGCCGTGGATGCTGCTGGTGGCACGGGGCCCATCGCTGCTGTAATTGAAGTTGTTCTGACAGTCTAGGGCTTTGGGGTGATCCATAAAGTAAGGCTGATGGTTCGGGACCAAATTGGGTGGAAATAGGAGAGAGAGGGTCAAGCATCAGCTCAGATGCATTGTGAGCATGCTCTGCCAAACCTGAATGGTCACGAAGCAGCTCTGAAATGGCCGAGATGACAGAATAACAGGGTGGGAATGAGAAACCTCACTCCATGCTGTGCTCAGTGGGAGCGCAGGTGGTTGGAGAGAGCTAGCCAAAAGGAGCTACTGGGACCAAACAGAGTGAGGGAGAAGAAAGTTCTTTGCTGGAGAACAGCTAATGGGCATGGACAGGCCAATCACAAGGCATGCTGTGCTCATCTTCAGCACACAGGGCAGCAAGAGGTACTTTGCCATGAACTTGAATCCCAGAGCAGTGAAGAACAGTATCATCCTTGAGAGGTGTTGGCCTCTTCCTCATCCTTGCTGTTCTCTAACACAATTTTGGTGGGATGTACTCAGCCTCAGCTCCTTCCCTTTTGAGCACCATGGCAGAGTCTGTGCCTTCCCTACCACCACTGGCTGTTCCCTCTCTCTGCTGGGACAGGGCACCCACATGGCTTCAGTGCTGATGTGCCAGCAGCAGAACCAACACACAAGGCAGGAGCGCCCTCCTGCCATGCTGGGGACCTGGGTACTTGACACCGTGTCACATCAGCCTGGGACAGGGTGTTGGGCTAGTGATTAAGAGAGAAAGTTCCAGAAGCCCCTTCCAGATGGACAAAGGAGAGGATGAGAATCTGAGTTTGAGATCACATTCTAACTAGAAAGAAATGATTTGTGGTTGTTCAGCAGAGGAGTTGTGGTAAACAGTGGACTGGGATGCATCTGGTGGAGGAACCTGGCTCATCACACAAATCCCAAGAGTTGTGAAGGGGAGCATCTGGGCACCCCTGGGCTTGGCAAACACATCTGGCAGGCACTAGGAGGACAAGTGGGCAACAGGAATCCTGTGGGAGGATAACACAGACAGTGTCAACTCTGAGGTTCACAGGCAGTGCATGATCACTTGCTGGCCTTCTCCAGCCAGCCAGCCCCATCTGTTCCCCTCCAGCTCTGGAAAGTGGGGCAGATGGGATAAAAGCAGTCTGGTAATTTCCAGACTGCTGGGCCTCAGGTCCCGTGGCAGTGCTGGTTGCATGCTGGGCTGTGGCAGTTCTGCCTGAGCCTCAAGAAGTCATGTCCCTCACAATGGGCATCTGCAACCCATGGTACACATCACAAGAGGCATCTGCACACTTTAGCAGGCAGGTAACAGGAAGACAACAATACCCTTAGCCCAAGATAAATTCCTGCCTCTCTTTGCTGACTCTGGCAATACTTTTTTTTTATTTTTTTAATCCTTTTTCTCTAGGGCTCTTTTTTTATCTTAGTCTCCACCCAATGTCTTTCAAGGAAGGACAAGCCATAGAAAACCCTACATACTCCCAGGATAGCTGCCTTCTGTGGGTGAAGGTGGGAGGTGACTGGCACTAGCTCTGTCTGGCACAGGGTACCAGGGAAACATGCCCAGCAGGCCCAGCATGCATAGCTGGGCATTCAAAGATCTCAGCTCAGCCCCAGTGCTCTCCAAGGCTGAATGAGCCTCACAGTCCATTGGTGAACTGATGCAGTGTGCTGCTGCAGCAACCCTGTAGGGCCCCTGACTGTCCCCAAATCATGGTGGAATGGCTGTCTGGCCACTCCAGATCACACAGGCTCTTCCTAGAGTGCACAGGTGCCAGGATCTGGGTGTATGTGCAAGCATCATGGTGGTTAAGAAAAACTCGACAAAGCTGAATAGACTCTCTCCTTAATTAACATATTCAGTGGTCCTGGCTTTGAGTGGACAAGCAAACGTGGACTTCAAGCACAGTGGCTGAAAGGAGAGGGCTAGCACTTGGCACCAGATGGTGTAATGACATAGTGGGAGAAGGGAAGTTGGAGTGTGCTTGTCTATACTCAATATATACACATCTAAGTATCATAAAATAGTTTGGGTTGGAAGGGGTCTTTTAAGGTCATCTAGTTTAACCCCCCTGCAATGAGCAGAGAATGCAGTGAATACTTTCAGAGGCTCTCTTGTTTCCTACCAACCCCATAAAGAAAAAATAATAGGCTTTAGGATACATGTGAAGCCTCACTGTGCATGTTATTTCCATAGCAAGCCACCCACACTATGTAGCTTGCTCCTGGCGCTGGCTCAGGTGATTTCTCCCTCCGTACTGATCAAGTTGCTTGACCTTGGTGCCCTCTGTAAAGCTGTGAACTTGAAGGCGGCATAATAAATTCCCACCTCATCCCAGGTGCCTGTCAGCCTGAAGCTCCCGCAGTAAGGTAAAGGGGAAAGAGGGGGCTCGTGTCTCTTTACCAAAGCAGGCTGGCTCTCTAATGCCCCATTAGCATACCACACACAAGCATTCAGCTTTTAATTAGTTACGTGGTGTGATAATTAAGTAGTATTTCTCCACAATTTTCCTCTTGTGTGGAGCAGAGGGGAGGGGGCTGGTGTCTGTTGGGGATGGGAGTTGAGGTTGTTTTAACGTTGTAAGTAATTGCGACCCCAAGGAGAAGAAGAAGCAAAATGCAAACTCTCCCTGGGAGAGCTGTGGAAGCCCCATGCTGGGCTCTCTCCTGTCCCTCCTCCCATTCCCTCTGGCATGGACCTACCCTTCTTGCTTCAGCAAAGTGCTCAGTGGATAATAACACATCCTCTGGAGCATCCTCCTCTCCATGTCAATATGTGCACCTTCAGATCCTGGTGGGCTGACAAAGAGCTCCTCCTGCCTAGATTGACAGCTGTTAGGAAGAGGGAAAGAAGCTGAAGAAGAAAGCTCTGGATAGGAAGAATATCAGGCTTTTCCAGATCTGGAGATCTGCACACATAGCAAAACTGGAATAATTGATAAGTACTTCATGGTGACATGACAGAGCAGGGTGTTCGTAGCCCAGAACGAGGGGAGGGGAGGTTCTGCACCATGAAGTTTGTGTCAGATTTGGTGCTACAACCTGTGTGGTAAGGAAAAACAGCTTTCCTGCTGTCAGGAACAGCAAGGCCCCATGCCCAGCTGCAGCAGGGCAAGTGTGGCCTCCTCAGCTGGGAATCTCTTACTGGAGAGCAGAACAGGTATAATTGATCCATGCAAAGCAGCAGAGGAAATAAAATAAAGCCTATTACCAAAGCAGCCTGTTGTTTCAGCAGCATGCACGCTGTTGGGCTGCTTATGACAGGGAAACAGATGGTAATTCTGCGAGCCCTGCACATCCTGGCACATGTGTAGATTCAAAGAGTTACTGCATCATGGAAGAGGCAGATGCAAGTTTGTTGGGATATGAAATAAAATACAATTTCATAATGAACTTGGCAGCTATGCCATCCCTTAATCAGTTTAGAATTATCTCCATTAACTATCTCCCCACTTCCCAACAGGAAACTCAAATGAAAATGAACCCCAAAATCTAGTGGGTTTATCTGCTCTTAAGATAGGCAGAGGAGAAGACGGGGATACATCTTCTAAATAAGATCCAGGAAAACATTTGGAAAGTCATCCAGTGGTTCTCATGCCAACAAGGCAACATAAATCTCTTCTAGGCCTACAAGGAGATCACTGCCA
The DNA here is from genome assembly GCA_013400775.1 of Chaetops frenatus. Classification (NCBI taxonomy): domain Eukaryota; kingdom Metazoa; phylum Chordata; class Aves; order Passeriformes; family Picathartidae; genus Chaetops; species Chaetops frenatus. Next base: position 542,068 of record VZTR01022337.1, on the reverse strand, counting down.
AACCATGACCTAGGGTTTTCATCGGCTAAGGTGATGTCCAGCACATGACTTTGCTTCCTCACCCTGGCGCATCAGGCACTCCTGCCTTATCTGGGAGGGAGGGATTTATGTTCTCAGAATGTCAAGCCAGGAAGTGCTGAGGCACAGGTACATTTTCTGCTTGTAGGAAACCTTCCAGTGGAGCAGTGTGTGCTCTAACACTGAGTATTGCTAAACTTCTCCTTTTCACTCCAGTCTCTTCCTGGAGTGGGCACTTCTTCTCCAGGGCAGCTCAAAACCAGGGTTTGAGGCAAGTGACACTGTTTTGACAACTGTGTCTCTGCTGCCATGGGGCAAAGCTGTCTGTGCATGGCAGTGACCAACAACTGCTCCAGAGGGCTCTTTTCCCTGCCACGGAGAGAGGCTTTCTAAGAGGCAGTTTAACAAAGATTAATTGCAAAAATGGAGTGACAGGTTTCTTGTCACTGTGTCCAAGAGGGCAGAGGGCACAGAGCATCCATGAAGCTCTCCACAGATGGGCAAGGGAGTTGAACAAAGAGTTGCAGAGCCGCTACGCATTGCTGAGCATCGGGTATTGTGATGATGTTGGAGGAATGGGTTGGAAAGTTCTGTTGGTGGAAAATGAGAGGGCTTTGCCTCGATAGCAGCTCACTGTCCTGTTCCTGGGCAGCTCTGAGGGTGAGACCAGTGCTTTGCAGCCTTCCTGCTTTCCCAGACCTGCCTCCCAGGTGAGCCAGTACCCCTCACTGCTCACCACTTTCCCTGTCCCAGACCCATTTTACTCCAAGAACTACCAGTCCTGCCTAAATGTGTTATATGGAAGTGTCCAATGGGAAAATCATCTGTAATTACCAGAATACGTTTTTCATTGACGAAGCTCGGGTTGGAATTTGGAGTACAAGACATAAAAGACCGATAGAATAGAGCTTGATTGATAGCTGGCATGATTGCAAAACTACAGTACCTGCATCCAGCTAGCTATAAATTGTACCACGGTGCCTATCAGCCAGCTTCTCTTGAAACATTTGATTAGAGCTTCTTTCAGCTACCCTTGGCCCTCCCCAGCTGCTAGGGAAAGGGCTTTTGTGTGAACAAACCTTACGTGATTTGAGCTGAAATCATGTCCTAAATATTTGAAGTGACATGAATTGAATACTCACATTTTTTTGTGGTCCTGAAACTGGCTACTAGAACTGCTTTGCAAAATGATTGAGTGTTCAATAGCCACGGCATAAAAGTTGCTTCCCCGAAATAAAAGGACAGAAGTTCCACAAGATTATTTGCTGAAGAAGAGGAATTTTTTTTCTTTGTTTTGGTTTTCATCTGGCTACTGCCATTGGCATTTGAGCAAATCAAGGATTTTTGTTGTATCCCACATCCTGGCATCCCTAGGAAAGAAGGCAGCTGGTTTCTACGCTGGGTTGGAACCTGGCTGCCCTTGTGTCTCGTTGGAAAGCCCCATGGTGATGTCACACAGGCACTTATGAGCAGAGACACAGCACTCAGTAGCTCGAGCACCATTCCATGCTCACAAGGCAACACTGGTGCCTTCCCAGGCACATCCCTGTGACACTGACATAGCAACTTGTTCCTTCCATGGCAACGCTTCCTTGGGGAGTGTCTCCACTGGGCTTTCAGGCATGCTGTAGTGGGGCAATGAGAACTGCCCTGTCCCCCAGAGGAGGTCATTAGCAGAACAGGGAATTGAACCCCACACAGGTTTCTATCTCCTGTCTTGCCCTTTCCCCTCTAGAGAGAGAGCTCCGGGCTGAAGAGAGACCAGCTGATGTGAATGTGAGTCACGTTCTGCTAAGCTGTGCACCTATGTGAGAGTACTACCAAGTTTAAATGACAATGGGCAGAGACCTCCCACACAGAGCTGTCAGAGTAGCATTTATTTATTTATTTATTTATTTATTTACTCTCTTTTTTGATAATTTAGTTTAAATCAATGTGACATACACTAGTATGTTTTCTGGTATAAATCAACACCAAAATATAGTTCTGTCCTTGCTGTGTGTACAGGCTGGTCCATCCCTCTGCTTGGCAGAGAGGGCTCCAGGGGCCTGACAATGAAACTTGCCTTGGGGGAACACGCTTTTGCATTCACTTCCCAAATTGTCTATGCCTCTGCAAGCACTTTTTCTTTTGCTAATGAGAATAATAAGCTTTTATATAGAGGCACTTGCAACATGTGTTTACTGCTCTGAAAGAATTTAGATAGAGGCTTAAGGGAAAGCAAAATAGGGTATTGTCTAGGATATCTCCTTGAGAACAATGTCAGTTTAAGTAAGGGAACTCAGGATTGTTGAGTATACTTGAACTTGGTTATGGGATTCTTTTGATGGAAGCAGAAATGAAATAAAACCACTTAGAGGCTTTGAATCAAAATGCTGGCTACGTTTGGCGGAAATCTGTGAATCAAATTATTCTGGTATTTGTAGCTATTAAGCAAAACCTGAATACATTTCTCAATGCTTGATTTCTTTGAGTATTTGAATGGGAAAGGAAGTAAGTGCCACTCTACATCCATGGAACAGAACTGCAGAGGAAGGAAAGGATTTTCTCAAGCTGATTTAAAAGACTGGTGTCCAGCTTGAGGCTCCCAGTTCTTTTTCTGACTCCTCCTTTTCACAATACCTGTGAGCTTCCATATTAGGACTGCAAACTGATGACATTACAGCATGACACTCATGCCATATGAGAGGAGATCAGAAGGATTTAGAAGGGGGAATGGTGGGCCTTTTTCCTTGCAGAACCCTTTTGCAGCCCTCAATGGAACTTTTCCAGATGGAAAGATGCAGTGCCAGAAAGGGCTGGCTGGCTGGTTTTCTTATGGTAAATAGGGCAAATCAACTGCAGCCCACTGAAAGCAGTGTGGAGAGATGAAGAGAAAACTTTAACAACTTCAGCAGCATGTCATAACTGAAGCTATGTCAAGGAGAGCTTTCCTCAAGGATCCTTGGGATGATGCAACGGGCACAGCAGTGAGGGGAGAAGAATCCTGAGGGGGAAAATCCTGAGGAATTTGGGCTGTGGCCTCGTGCCCTCATGCCCACAGCAAGTGGCTTGTTCAGCAGAGCTCTCAAGCCTGCTGTGCTTTCTAGGCACTCCAGCCCCAGGAAGGTGCAGGCAAATCAGAGGGAATCTGCAGAAGCACAGCTAGCATGATTAAAGGGCTGAAGGATTGACTTATTAGGGAAGAAGATTAAAGGAACTAAATATGTCGAGGTTGGCTAAGTAGCAACTTAAGACGGGACATGAATGATAACAATCTACCAGCTTTTGAAGAATTCAAACAGCTGGGAGAGAAAAAGAAAAGGGAGGAATTGATAAGTCTGGTTCAAGGGTGACCAGTAACAGACTGAGCATGCAATAATTTTGGTCAAATAGCAAACAAACAAAAAAAAATCCCAATCAAAATCTCAGATAGTTGATGCATATCTAAAAGGAAATAATATACAGTGAACTGAGTTGCATTTTACATAGATGTGTGTGGTATGTGCTGAGCCCTGTGCTCGAGTAGTCTCCTGTGTCTTGGCTGCCGTCCATCAGCACTCCAGTCCTTGCTCTGACTGTCAGTAACTCCTCCTCCTCAGAGTATGGCTGCTAACACATGCAAGGGTTAGAATGAGAAGTCTGTGCCTAGCACTCTGTCCTCGCTGAGGCCAGATCGAAGAGGAGTAGAAAACAGGAGCTGAGATGCTGGTGTGGGGTGGGGAGGCTGCTCAAGAGCGCCTTGTGTTCCCTTCCTGTCTCATTGTGGGGATCTGAAGTACTTAAATGTGTCATTAGCTTTGTATCTTTAACTTGCCAGTAGGATCAGGAATCAGATTAAAGATTTCACCTCCTCCTCATTTCCTTCCTGCAAGTTGCCTGGCCATTGCACAGAGCATGTGCTGAGCTGCCAGAAATTCTGTGTGTTGAGAAACTTACTCTAAAGACAGCGTGAAATGGAGGTGTCAGAAAGCGTAGTGCTGCTAATTAAGCTGGTGTGCACAGAAACATAACTGTTGTCAGGGTTTAATTCTGTATTGTGCCTTAAAGCTCTGTTGATGCAGCTCTCTCCTCCTGCCCTGCAGCCTCCCAGATCTCCTCACCCAGCATTTCTTTTGACAGCTTTCCCCATGCCTTTGTCCCCCACCACTGCTGCATTTCATCCCCCTGTGTAGGTCAGCTTCCTCCAAAAAAGCCCCTAGCACATCGTCTGGGTTATCTGCTCCCCTCTTGCTTAACTCGTGTCCCACAATAGTATTTCCCAGCCTGCACCTACAAGGATGACAAGCTGTGTCTTGGAAGGGTCCCTTGCTTTGTTGCTGGTAAACCTGAGGTGGGTCCATGGAGAAAGTGAATATATATGTTTTGGAAAAGTGCCAGAGAGCTGGGCCTTGGCAGGGAAACACCTGGGCTCGGCTGTGTTCCAAAGCAGGGTTCCTCAGGCACAGGTTTTCATTCGTGTCTGTGGAAGTCAGGTGCTAACAGGCTGTATAATCTGCAGAAAAGAGGGAAATTGCAGTATTTTTGTCCTCAGTAATGGGTGGCAGGAGGCCCAGAGGAGGTGGCGTTCTTTGCAGTACACTTGGGTTCCCAGCCCTCCGCCCCTGTCTGTGCAGGCAGGCTCCCTGGAAAGGATGAGGCTGCATCTCCTTTCCATGTTGTGGAGGTGGGGCTTCTTTCAGCCCCGGCTCTGCTCTGCTCTGCTCACCTCTCCTCGCTGTGGTCAAGGCATGCAGGTTTAGATGAGCCAGCACAGGCTACATTGCAGAGGGCACTGGTGGCTTGACCTCGTGGCATACTCTGTAGTCTGGATACATCCAAGGTATGGATTCACCAGAACGAGAGGGGCTGTAAGGGGGACTTCCTTACCACATAACCAACATGAGTTGTATGTGCTGCCTCATTTCATGGGGCTGTACAGTCCTTCCGCTGAGTCCAAGGCCTGGGACACCTCTTGACACACAGGCAGAAATAACCAATATTGCCTGTAATTCCCTGTCACTGTTGGTTATCTATACAAACAGTAGAGAGACACTTGAGAGGTCAAGGCAGGCGGGGTGCAGTGCCAGCAGAATACAATATGGGGGTGTGTTCCAATACAATGAGTTCTGCACGATTTGAAGCCGGCCCCACTCCTTCATGTGATCCACTGTACTGCCTGCACCCTCCTCCCTCTGCCTCCCCACTCCTGCACAAAGGCTGTTTTGCAGAAAACACCGTGGGGAAAGCAGCTTTTGCTAAATGTTTTATAACGTGCCAGGGAACCTTTATCAAACATTTAATCCCAAACCTGGCTTTGAAGCAGGGAGGCATACAATTCCGTAATTAATTTTTTTTTTTTACCTTCTTTTGCTAATCGCTGATAAAAAGCTTAATTCTATTAACAACTCGACTTGACAAATTGCACCGTTCAACGGAAGCGTTTAGAAATTAATTACGCATTTTATTGCATTAGATCGGATAAACGGGGGAGCGCCGGTTGAGCAGGAGAGGAGCAGCAGCCCAGGGCCCACGGTTGGGATGGTGGCCATTTTTTTCACCAGCTCCGAGCGAGCAGTTTACAGGGCTGGAAAATCGCTGACGGGACTGTTTTCCTGTTTGTTTGTTCGGGTCTCTGTGCTGATTGCAAAAGTTCCACGTAGGAGAGTTTATTTTTGTAAAGGTGAATTGCAAAGCTATGGTGAAAATTCAGCTAAGCACAAATTTCTGTGCTGAACAGCCTCCAGGGGGGACAGCCAGGCTTGGTGAGTCTAAGGATAATGAGAATATGGGATATCTGAGCACGCCATGAGGTGCAGAACCAGTGAAGTTTGTGTGGCACGAATGAACAGACTGGCACAAGAGGAAGTCCAGTACCATAGAGTGTACACCTGGCAAGGGAACTCTTGGGTTTTTATGTATGTGTGTGCAATAGATGTAGATGCACATCTAAATGTAGATGTAGATGTATGTAGCATGCCTAGATACATGCACACGCATGCAAATGCATGCAGATACAAATATGTTCTCAAATTCCCTGGTGTAAAATTCAGAAACCACTCCCAGTTTGTTGGAGATAGTCTAAAAATAAATAGGGGAGATCAGAAACCAAAATGGCATGTCAGTTTTACCTACCGTTCTGCCTGCCCATGGTGAGATTTAAGGATATTATTATTCAGAATTGCATTAGTGAGTGTCTGGCTTTGAGATGCAGTTTTCACTCTGGGTTGTTTTCACCCTTGCTGACATTTGGAAGAAGATTTGGGTTCATTCCTGTTAACCTGGAATGCATGAATGGCATATCTTCTTAATTCCAGCTTTGCTGCCTGTGTGATGGGTTGTTTTTTTCTCAACTTTGTTTTTATTTCTTAGAGGCACATCAATAACCTTTCTCCTTGGCTGTAATCCATATAGTTGTGACCCTGATGAGTTTTAGTCTGATTCTGGAAAAGGCAAGGAGAAGAAAATGAACTTCATTTCTCACTTCAGCTTCGTTTTCAGTTCGTGGGCTGGATAAATGTGGGTGCCTGTAACCAGCTCTGTCAGCCAGTAAGCTTTTTCTCTCAAAAAAAAGCTGTGGACCAGGTTGTTTATGTGCCCTGAGGCAGCTCCTGCTTCCTCCCCACAGGCTCCATCTGCAGGGAGGGGACACACAGAGTGGGCAGCAAAGCCCAGAGATGCTTCAGGCCAGGTTAAGCCCTCCCTTTATTTCCCCAGTGAGTCTAGGCACAGCCCCAGGAGAGGGAGGCAGCAGGGATGGCAGTGTCCAGGATAGCCCATGAAAAGACCTTCTCCCACAGGGAGTCAGAGGGTGACCTGCCCACACAGCTGCAGATGCTTGTTTTTAAAAAGCAGCCTGCTCCAGCCTGGTTCTTGGCCATTTTTACTCCCTAGCAGCCCCACTACACTGGCCTCTCCAGCCACATCCCCTGCAGCTGCGTTGCTCTGTCCTTCACACCCAGTCTGCAGCTGCTGGCCAGAGCTGTGGAGCAGCAGTCACAGGATGCTCTCCTGACATCTATTTTTACAGTGCTTTGCAAAGACAGTAACTGGGGACTTTGTTAGAGCTGTTCCTGGTTGCAGGAGGTGCAGAGGTGTGGGGAGACAGCCGAGGTGCTGGGGAACAGGAGGATCATTTGTGCTTCCTTGGTGCACATGGCTCTTCAGATGGTGCATTTCCTTTACTTTGAAGGCATCGATCATAATTCTATGGCTAAGTTTAGATTTCTATTCTCAGGCTTATGTTTCTCTTCTAACCTTTATTAGGAAAAACTAATTTGTTTGCATAGTGAGACGTTCAAAAGCAGATAAGACATGTCAAGAGCAGGAGGAATTTTTTTTTTTTTTTTTTTTTTTCCCCTCTCTCTCTCAGAAAATGCAGAATTAGAAATATTCATGCTTTGGAAAAATCATACACTGAGCTCATAATCTCTTACTGCATCTTGAGGCTTCTTGACTCAGGTGCTCTTTGGCTTGCCAGAACTCATGATGTCAACACTCCTACACAGGTATTTTTTCACAGGCAACAGCTGGGAAACAGAGGGGGGAACCCAAGAAAGGGCATGGCCGGTTTTAGATAGCTCTTATTAGGAAGGGGAATGTGTGGGGAGGGGAGACAAGGGGCTGTGGTAATCAAAGGCAGGCAGAGAGTAATCTAGTTGTGGGAGCATGAGAGAGGCAGAAACAGATATACAGATGGCGCACAGCAACTAAGAAAAGAAACATGATGAAGGAGTGAAAGAAAAATAAATAAAAGTTAATAGAGCTAAGCAAAAATACTGAGAAGAAAAATATAGTGCTGCTGAAAGAGGGAACAGAATGAACTCAGAGACAGGCAACAGGGACACTGCTGAGAAAAAAAATATTAACAATGAAAGATAGATCACAGCATGTTAGATGGCAAGAAATAAACAGCAAGTTTATACAATTTCAAGGAAAACTATTGAGTCAAAATGTGTAGAGGGAAAAGGGAGGGAGAGGAAAGAAGGCAAGGTTGGGCAAAAGAAATTCAAAGGCTTCTTTGAAAAGAATAATTAAGTGACTAAGGCATCAGTGCCAAATTACTGTGGTACTCCAGGGGCTGAGGCATTCAGCAATGAAACCTGTAGGGATTGCTGAACTGAGAAGACCAGGAGATTGTGGCAGGCTCCCAGCCCACCCTCCCCAGGCACTGCACAGCCGTGTGCTGCTGGTTTGGGTCCCTGCACAGCCCCGGGGACCCTCCTGGCAGGCAGATAAGGTTTAGGGACGACATGTCGGGAAAAAATGAGCAGAGGAGAAATACATTTGCCTCAATAAGCATTCTGGCTGAGGGGTCTGTGCTGCTTTCGAGGCTGTCTGCCCTTTCTGATGTGCTTACTCTTGGCTTGCAAAGCCAAGCCCTCTCTTTAGGGCACAAGGCTAGCATTACACAAGGTAGGAGCTAAGTGGGGATATGCCATCCATGTCCAGTGAGGCAGGAGGAATCTATTAGTATTTAAAACTAAATCAATGCACTGCTTGAAAAAAAATGATCCTTTGCCCTGAATATTAATGTCAATTTGGCGTATGATAATTTAAATTTAATTTAGTTGTATAGGATTCCTCCTCGGCCCTATGCATGAATGGACAAGTAATTTTGCAACATGACTTCATCCAGCCCCTGTGCTTGTAAAGCCGTCAAAATGCGCTCAGCCACAGGCCAGGATTTCCCTGTCTCCTTTCTCCCCTGGTCCTCTGCTTTCCTTTACTGCCTTTACAGTGCTAAGCTTGATGGAGCATGGCAATGACAAATGTGAAAACAGTAAGCAAAAGATTTTCACCCTTGCAGAATGAGCCCTGGCAAAACCACTGCTGCATTCCTTGCTCAGGAAGGTTCCAGGAGCTATTAATAGAGGTCTGCAAAGGTTTATTAATTATGCTGTTATATTGGGTCTACTTCAGTATGAACAGTGTGCACATTTTGTTCCCATTTCCCCATGTTTTTCTGTCATCTGAATAGGCCTCTGCCAGTGTAAAAAATTTTTGAAAGAAAAGGGAGCAGCCTATCCAGGCAGGCCCCTTCCAACGTATGTATCCCACCCTGGTGCACCCAAAAGACCTTTGTCCTGATAACTCAGCCAGTGCTGATGCTGCAGCTGTAGCTGGGCAAAACAGGAAAAGTTGGCATCCTCAGGATGTTGGGCAAATCAGACTTGCTTTTGAATTCTGCTTGGTGCCAAATGACAGCTCCCTGGAAAACCCACCAGGTGAAACATGTCTGTAAGAGTTCATCATTTACAGGCCTGACACCAAGAAGTGCAGCTGAGCATCTCAGCTTCCGTTAATAGAAGTCAACCTGACCTGACAGGACTTTGATCTCCTGCAAATAACACCAGGTTTCAGCAGGCCAGCGGTGGCTGTAGGGCTTTGTGGGCAATTTAGGGACTCCTCTTGTCCCTTCACTGAAAAGCTTAGCCTTTAAGAACATGATCCCGTAAATCGGCGCTTAGGCAGCCAGCCCATCGGGTTTAATGGGATTACTTGTGTGAGCAAGGCTTTGTGAGACAGTCGTGAGCAAAGGTGGAAATGGATGGAGCTGCAACATTGCTGCAGAGCATGAGTGGGATGCATGCAGCCCTGGGAATGCATTTATTGCACTCACAGGGATGTGGTTGGTGCCACTTGGGAGGGGGTATCACCGCTTGTTTTGTACGCTGCTGGAGCATGTTGAAGGATAGATAAAGGCAAAAGTGACATGGGACTGGGCCTGTTTGGGCAGGGAGGATGCCAGAAAGGTCATCGGACGTATGGGAACTGAGGAAATGTGCATGATGGGTGGAGAAGGGAACATGGGGAAAGGTGCAGGGAGGCACAGCTGCGAGCAGTAACAAGACCATGACTGATGGTTTCTGAGGTGGCTGAGGCACCACCAGTGGGGCAGAGCTATATTCATAATTACTTTGTTCCAATTCAAAAGCAAATCTTAAACTGATGATGTTTGCTGCCCTTCTGCTGTCCCTCTCTGCAAGCACAGTAGCTTTGATAGAGCAAATACTAACAAAGAGGATACTGCTATTATTAGTATTTCTGTCAAAGGTGAATTTGAAATGGTTTGTTGGATGGGGAAATTTGCATTCTGTGCTGCCAAATAGTGTCTGAGTCATAGGTTCTGGTTTTTTGCTGGCCCTCAATTAGCTGAGTCAAGTTGGATAAATCTTTACACTCTAATTTACCTACCAAAATCCTTGAGTAGCCCACCCACAAATAGGTACTGTCTCAGTCTGACTGGGTCACTTCCAGAGGCTCTCAGTGCATCGTGCAGGCCATGAGCTTTGCTGAGAAACACAGGTGGTGCTGGTTTGCTTTCCACAGCCCCTCACATAAGTTCAGCCTCAATTCGTACTCACACTTGCCCATTTTCCAGTGTTTCTATGGTACGCGTGATTTGTGTTGTGCTGATTTTGTTAGTGATGCAGATGTTACAGTCCGGTGGTATGTAGGAGGGAATGGTGGATTTTACAGCTGACTGCAATATTCACAATATGTTTAATGTGTGAGGAAAAGATTATTTGCTGCCAGAAAATACATCAATAATCCCAAATAACAAATAAGCATGAGAGACGGATATTTCCTTCGCTATCACAAAAATGCTAGCTTTCATCAGATGCTTTTATTTTCTCACTCACTTTGTAACTCATAAGTGGGTTTGGTCAGCAGAACAGCTTCCTCCTGATTTCAGTGAGGAAAAAAACCCCAGCTAGAGGCCTGCAAGCTATTACCTCTTAAAGCACCATTTGACATGAGTTTCAAGTGCTGTTTAGCTCCAGGTTTTGCTGATTCCTGTGATGTCTGTCCAGGAAATCCAGTAATGTTCTCCAGATGGCATTTTCCAGAGGATGGCATCCAGTCACCGTGGATGTAATTTCTGCATCCATGGGGATGGGCAGGGAGAAAGGACAACTTGGCATCCCCCTTTCCCTGGCAGCAAGCTGCATTAAAGGCACATCTCCCTTCCTGTGCTGTACATCAACAGGCCCTTCACTGTCCCTGGTTAATTTGTCATGCCCAAGGACATCCTACTGTCTCCCCCCTTCCCCCTCCTCTTCATGCTGCCCAGTTTTCTGCCAGCTTGGGCCCCTGACATCACCCCAACAGCTGGTTGGCATTCTGAAGTCTACAGCATCATTTCTGTTGGAAATGCTCATGGTCCTCGCTGCTGCTGGGGTTGGAGAGAAAACCACTAGAGTCCCACCAAAAGCTGGACATTGGTACAGCCACACTGGAGCTGCCAAACCCTCCTCCCCCTTTCCTCCCTTCAGCCAGGGTGTTTGGCAGCCTTCTGGGATGCTGGCTGAGGTGGCTGGGATGTTCTTGAAGCTGGTGGCTTGGGGTTCATGCTTCCAGGCTGAGCGTGGGCCCCGAAGGGATCTCGCAGGAAGCCAGATGCCGTGCTCATCTGTGCTCTTGCCTCTCTGCCTGCGTGCGTGTCAGCTCACAGGGTTGGCACACGTGCTTGGGCACAGAGGAGAGGAGGAGTGGGAGGTGCTGGCTGCATTTCCAGAAGTTTCTAGCACTGGCTGCCTCTTGAGAGCCCCCCCTCAGAAGGTGGTGCCCAGCACCTGGTAGGCTTTCTCAAAGAGGTCATGTTCGAGACATCTAACATTGGACATGCAGCATGACAGCTGGCAAAAGCAGACCAGGCTGTACATCCTCGTCTCCAGGAGGGCTGGGGCTTTTTCCTTCCTGCATACAGAAGCTGGAGGGAAGTGATCCGTGCAAGATAAGCAATCCGCAGCTCTTGGACGGGCTGTGTTTGTCACCTGAGGTGTGCGGGCACCGCAGGCTGGAATGGCTGGATTGGCACATCTGCCTCCCCCGGGGACTAAACGCTCTTGGCAGGGCTGGCATGCAGGGGGTGCCTGGTTGGGCACACATGCGTGGGGCAGTGGGGGGAGTGTGCCACCCTGTCCTCTGCACGCGTTTGCCAGCGTGTGAAGTGTGCACACATTCCCTGCCTCCAACTACGGGGATTGTTAATCCTGTTTATAGCCAGTAGCAAGATGGGCAGGGAGCCGCTTAACAAGAGCTGACACATGAAAAAAATAAGGCTTTTGTCTCCATTGTACATTAAACAATTCATGAGGTTTGGGGTTGAATAAGACATTTAATGAACATTGGCCTGTTCGGGCTGCCTGCAGCTGGTCATTTCTCACCCAGGGCTGGGTGCTTTTAAAGGCAGAAGAAGGAGATGTGAGCTTTGAGTTATAAAATTTTAACAAATAAATGGCATTTCCTACTTATCTTAAAATGGAGAAATAGGGAGGAAAGCTAATAGCTGTGTTTTCAAGTATCTGGAACAATGGCAGGTTTGTAGACACGGTGAAAGCCCAGCTAAACTGAAGTGAGGATTCTCTGTGAATAGCTTTATTTATTTATCACTGAAACTATTTGTTCAGTGGTACAGGAGTGGAGCCAGAATCCCTGCTTGTTTTGCAGCAGGCACCTTGTTAGTTCTCTTCTTAGATCTCACAGAAGCATGCGGGGTGGAGTAATGAGAAGGGAACGATTAGGGAACAGATCAGACCTTGTGAGGTTGGCTAATTAGGAGTCAGAAGAAGAGGAGGCAGCTGAGAAAACTGGGAGACCTTTCTCTGTGGTTACAGGGATGCGTGGTTACCTGCATCCATGTCATCTTTGTTTTATTTTATGTAAGATCATTTCCCTTCACTCTAAAAAAAGAAAGTAAAAAGATAAATATGTTTACACACTTTAAATGTTCAGAAGTATCTCTTTATGGGGTCACTATTATGTTGCTGTGCTTCCACTTGATTCACTGCACCAGTTTCTATGGTGCCAACAAGGAAGATCAGATTTAGCTTTCGTGGCTCTTCCTCTCTGTAGGGTCATAGAATATGAAATAGTAGGAAGCTGGATTCACTTCTCTCTTGGACTTAGACATTAAGCACCAGCACTGGTGCAGCCTTCCTGATGTCACTTTTTGGCTCTTGATAGGTGGCTTTTGATTGAGCTGTTGGTGGGATTTGTCCTCTCCTAGTCCACTTCTCTACCTGGAGCCCAGGTGTGACACCTGCCAGTGCCTCAGCAGAAAGGCCAAAGGCCAGGTTGACCTGCAGTCACTGGGTGCTCCCTGACCCCTGTGTATGGTCTTGCCCAGATTGGAAGCCAGAGCCGAGGCAGCTGCAGGGAGGGGGTGTGCTGCCACGGCCAACCAAGTACCGCAGCTGAGTTTGCTTCTGGGGAGTCTTTCTTTGCTTCTGGCTCAGAGCACAACTGCTGATTTCCCACACTGATGGGAGCAGGGAGGTTGCCTTTCCCTCCCTGGTGCACACAGACCCCCTGCTCCAGTGCTGGGGTACAAGCTGACAGCCCAAACCAGATGGTGCTGTTTCACGCTCAGCCTGCACCACTGCCCGAGGCAGACAGCAGGCACATGCACTCCCATCAGATGATACAGGAGAGGGTATCTCAACATGATGCACTTGCCCATCCATTCAAAGTGGAGAGCAGCTCAGCCTTGGGACACCAGTCCAACTGGTTCTCGGCAGCACAATTCTGTTGGAAAGGAGTAACTTTGCTTTGAAAACCTGTTTATAATCCTAGTCCAGCTTTCAGTACAGCAGCCGGGGACTTTTGTTTTGGCCTGCCTATAATACTGAGGCATTTTGCTCCAGAACAAAGAATCCTGTGATAGCAACAGTCTCTATTAGTGCATATTAATGTGCTCAGTTTTTGTAATCTGTTTTACCATGTAATTTATTTTAACATTTATTTTAATGCTTTCTGCCTCTGCACTGGATTAATAACAGTCTCATCACCTATCAGTGGGGGGAAGTTATTTAGGATATTTAACCTTATGTGCTCTGGCATTTAGTTCACTGTTTAGATTGTAGCCTTTAAGCATGACAGTCTTCTTTTTTTTTTTTTTTCTTGTACGGCAGCCTGATCCAAGCTACAGCTCTATAAATAGCCATTTATATTAATGCATCTAATATGGTATGGAAAATTGATGTGAGTTTAAAAATGTTGTGAAGGAGAAAAATGCAGCATGATATGAGATCTTTAATGGTCTTGGGGATCATAGTATCGGTTTTGCATTGCAGTTATCTTCCTCACTCCTGCAGGTCTTCATGTCCTTAAATCACATGCTCCTCAAATCAGAAAGAGGATCACGAGGGTCATGGTCTTGGTGAAGGAGCATAGTCCTTCACCAAGTAGTACAGAATGCCATTTTCTCTGGTTATCTCCTGACTCAAGTTGTTACTGTAGATCTGTACGAACTTGCCTTTGAGATCTGATCAGGTAATGTCTCAAGGTGTTGCTTTTTCTTGGCTAGCTCTGGACACCATACTTTGCAGCTATTAAATAATCAGCTTTACAGTTGCTTCCTTTCACCAAAAAAATGCCTGCCCTCAAACACAGGGGTGAGAAAGTAGAGCAGGGGATTACACGGGAAGATGATATGCTATGCACAAACACATTGACAGCCTCAGGCTTTGACACCAAGTTATTGTGCTAATGACGTGCACATTTGTATAGTGATTGTTTGGAAAGGCAGTGTCTTTTCTAGTGGGTCAAAACTGTGTTTGATTGTTTTCTCATCCTCTAAAACTAGAGTTATAAGCCCAGTCTGATCCCTCACTGTCATGAGATTTGTAAGCCATAAGCTTGATTCCCAGGGATGTGAGAACTCTTTGAAGCTCAGCTGTGTCAGTCAGTTGGGTGCCTTTAGGTCCCATCACTTGGGAACCTGCACCTGAGAAGCTGGAAGGGTGATCAGACCAGAGGTCCTGGTAGTGTAGCTGAGTGGGGCTGAAGCTGCCCCTCTACCAAGTGGTATTTGCTCAGTCAGAATGAGACTTGCCACATGTCTGGGCCTTGGCCATACATAAGCTGAACCCGAGGGCACCACGGAGACTTTGCTCAGTCACAAGTGGTGGATCAAAGCCAGCTCTTCCTGTATAGGACAGTGGCAGCTGTACAGCCTACAGTTTCTATTCTGGTGTCAAGACTGGTGGGAAGACATGGCTGAACTAGTTTTCTACTTTGCTGCAGGAATCTTGGAAAAACATTTAGGGTCAAGCCAACCTTCAGACAGGAGAATCACAGCACCTTCCAGTGCACGTGAAAGCATCAGGCAGCCTGTCACTCTATCCATCCTTTGGTGTATATTTTCTCTGTCTCTCTCCTTTCACCCCACCATATGTGGCACGATGGATGTGCTGCCTCCCCCTCCTGTTTTCTGCCCCAAGGTTGTTGTGAGCTTGAGAGTGATGTCTGGTAACGCTCTTTATTGCACATAGTACAGAGAAATACGAGGATGGCAACCCTACAAGAGCAGATGGCTTCACATGCCTGGATCTGTTTCCTCAGACAAAGTAGGATACTGCAAACTGGTGTTCATTTCACTTCGTAACATCTACTTGAAATATTGGTGGGTGTTGTACCATTTGGAGAAGCAGGCAGGCTGTTTCAAAGACTCACGTGGGCAGAGTTGAGTGAGGGCGTATAGGTGGTGGGAATCCTGCACAGTTCTAGTAGTGTCCCTTTCCAGAGGAGAGGACAGGGTGCTAAAAGAAAGAAGTTGTAAAGAGAGGGGAATTTCTCTACTCCACCACATGCAAATTACTTGCCCATCTCTAGCAAGGCTGGCTAAGAGTAAAGGGACTCACTGTCTGGGAGGAGTCAGCTGTGGAGTCAGTTTGGACACCTGAGGCATGGACCACAAAGGCTCAGTTTATCAACCCTCAGTTGCAGGGTGTACACACAGTCCACACACAGTAAATATATTTTCTGGACAATCAGCACCCACTTTCAGTGGAGACTACAACATGGCAGTGTTTGTAGCACAAGCAGGAGGAGGCCTCTGCACTGTGCATTTGCAGGGTAGTACTTGGAGGAGCAGGTGGGGGAAAGGTGGGGACATAAAGAGAGAACTAAAAAGCAAGGTTATCTCCATGTGCAGAGAGAGAACTCACCAATGTGTGGGAAGAGGGGGA
The DNA here is from genome assembly GCA_013400775.1 of Chaetops frenatus. NCBI lineage: Eukaryota > Metazoa > Chordata > Aves > Passeriformes > Picathartidae > Chaetops > Chaetops frenatus. The sequence goes on along the minus strand of VZTR01022337.1, from coordinate 526,115 downwards.
CACTGGTGAACATGTAGGAGACAGAAAGGATTAATTAGAACAGGGAGGAAAGGGAGATTCATAGGCCGGGGCAGTAGGCACAGCCCCAGAAGCCCTCCCCCCTCATCCCTGCACCTCCTGGCATGACAATGCTGTCCCCTTCTGTCAGACAGCAGTCTCCATCATTTCAGCTTGCTAGCCCACCCGCTCCATGTTAATGTGTTTCTGATAATTACCATTTTTCAGAACTATTTTGACTGTTAAAAAATGCTGTTTTAAAAATATAAGCTGATTAAAAGAGACTATTCATTAGCATAAGCTCCTTGCTGTTCAGCCCTCTTCCTAATTAAAAGCACTCATCTGTGGAGACCTCGATTCTCCCCTGTCCTCTGGGCTAGCTTTTTGGACATTTTTCCCTGGCAGTTTGCTTTATTTTGCCTCATCGTCCTTTTTTTTAGCTTCCTCTCCAGCAGATTTCTGGCAAGGATGGAAGAGGATTCAGGCAGGTGGAGGCTTAGGTATTTAGTACCAGATGAAAACTAGAATGAACTTGCTGTTCCTTCAAGCATCATCTTCTGTTTATTGCTGCTGCCTTGGGAACAGAGCAGCAGCATGTTGGCTCCCAGGTTCCTGGAGATGCACCTCCCAGGGCAGCCATCTCCTCTGGTCTAAACAGCATTAGGCTAGCGGCATGTTTGGATGGCACATCTGTAATGCAAATCCAGGGGTGCTGGTGGCTGTGCAGCAGGTGTTGATTTCTCTCTCTTTCAGCACTAAGCCAAGGTCCCAGCAAGGGATCTGCTGCCTCTGTGTTGTGGGGAAGGCAGCATTATGAGGAGCTGCAAGGTCCTCACCACAGAGCCACATGATGGCTCTCAGTAACTGTAGCCCCAGTGCTTTAGAAAACTGTACCACAAAGAACTGTTTTTCTTAGTGTTTCCCAATGGTCTTAAATTAAATAAAGCAGCCTCCATCATTTGTCCCTTCAGTGTTGCCTGTTTCTAAGCAGCTGACCTGTTTAGCCCTGAAGTGGCAGCATTTTTGAGGCCACTGAGGTCTGTCACCCAGAGGGGCTCTGGAAACCTGCAGCAGAACTGGAAGACCCTGCAAATGATAGTCCACACTTTCTAAATGCTGGCCATTAAATAAATGGGGAAAGAATACTGTTTAAGCTGTCCCAAAGCAGTCTAGTGCTGTAGCCAGCTTGATCAGTAAGAATTCACATCTGTAGGATGGATCAGTTGCTTGCTGGTGCTCTGCAAATGTTCAGAAAGAGGGGAACTTGCTGACAGGTATGGACCCAGCTCAACAGCATGTGTGGAAGGAGGAGATTTCTCCAGACAGTGTTGTTTAGAAGTCTATTCACTGCTTATATCTTTCCATGCTATGGAATGATGGCAGACCCTGAACTACTCTCATTTGCTTCCCTAAGAATTTCTGTGGTTCACCTGTGAAATACAACAAATGACTACTATCAGCAAAAATCTGGTTTCTTCATTTGAGGAGGTCCTTCTTCAGCTACAGTCACATTTCACTTGGTGCCACTTAAGAGAAGGAGCTTAAAGACTCTGATTGCATGAATGGCTTGAACATAAGTTTTTCTCTAAGCAAACTCAGGACTGGCTGGCCAGGGACCTGTAACCCATCATGGGAATACCAGAGGACATTTTCAGACATTTTCCTCATCCTTGTTGTCCTTCTATCCTTGCTCAGGCTGGATTGGATTGGAGCTGTGACCAGGTCTGGCTCAATATCCCTTCTCCCCATGCTTTTTCAGTGTCTTATGCTTAGCCCTGCAGGAGCTGACACTGCCATGGAGAAGTGAGACTGGCGTCTAATTTGCGTCATGCCTCAGCAGCTATAGTCTGACTGCAGGCTCTCTCTTCCTGGGGTTCCTCTAAGAGCCAAAAAAGAACAGCTGATTTGCAGATCCAGAAGGGATTGGGGATGGCTGGCAGGTTAGATACTCTGGGGTTAATGGTCATCTCTTTCACATCAATTCTCTGCTGGTGGAAGTCCATTGATTGTAATGAAGTGATGCCTAATTTACCATGACAGTCAGAAAAGCATCACTCTCAGTTTATTTATTTCCTTTAGGACTGCAAAATGAAACCCATTTGAACGGAAGGGGAGAATACCACAGTCATGTGAGAGACTTATTCCAGTAAACAGAGCTGCCCTTTCACACAGACTACTCCACACCCCACCCTTTGATCCACCGTCCTCCTTCCCTGCTTTCTCACACCAGTAAATCCCCTGTTCAGTTGTACATACTGGGAGTGGATGATGTTGTCTCTTGCTTAAACCATGACACTTCAGAAATAACTTGACAGAAGTTTGTGGCACTGCAGCAGTCAGGCCCCAGGTTTAGCCAAACCATGGCTGTAAAATCCCATTTAAAAGGTCAGGAGCAATGTTCTTAGCACTTACTTTTCACCCTTCCAATGTATCTGTTCTGCTTGCTTGACTGTCTTTTCAAAGCTGTCAGCCAGGCTAAGGTCTCAACTGAAATTCTGAAATAACCCGAAGTGGACAGCCTGAATAGCTGCAAAGGTCAAGACAATGCCTTGGCTCTGGTGAAGGGCCGAAGTTACTCCTGGTTTCACTCAGTTTCTTCAACATCATTACACTAGGATGACTTTGGTTTAAGGTAGTGGCTCTACTTGTCAATCAATAATCCAGCCTCACCTTTGCACAGGCAGATGAATGCTACTGTCCTGCTTTCATAGGCGGGGAAATTAAGGTGGAAAGTCCAGAGCAGGACCAGAGTTTGCACTGAGCTCTCCAGGATGTCAACCTTGCTCTGGTATGTTGCTTTTCACCAGCAGAACACCTGGTGTCCTGCAAAAGTAGAATGAGTGTCATTATCCTCATTTTGTAGCTGTAAAAATCGATCCATGTTGAACTGGATTGGGAAGGAGTTGCCAGGGCCAGCACAGTGTGTCCTTCAGAGCTGCCCTGATGCCTCCAGGATCCAAACTCAGCAGGCATTAGACTAGGGCTGGAGTACTGCCTAGCTCTGAAATCCTTTAGGAGGGTCATGTCCCCTTTTCAGTCATGCAGTGGCCACACCACTCTTACAGCTAAGAGAACATAAAACAGGAGGGAAAACTTTCATGGAGAAGAGCTGGTTTTGCTCTTCCTCAGTCCCAGCAGCTCTCCCTGAATGGCAACTCCAGCATGCTTCTCAAAAGTGGGGACAACATGTCCCCCATCTCTCCCCCATGTGTGGGGCAGCTGTGGGTCCTGGTTTTTAAGAGTGCATTGCTGTCACAGACAGGAATGCAAAGCATTCTGTTCCCATCAGCCGTGGCAGAATCAGTAGCATCTTCATGGCAGGTCTTGTGAGTGCAACCCTGATGACTAAGCCAATTCCCTTGCTTCAGAGTGCATGTGGATCCAGCTGCTCTAAATCAAGCTGAATTTCAGCCTGAAGACAGCAGAGGCTTTAGGGCAAACAGTCAGGGCTTTGCTTTTCAGAGAGGCCACAGTGTCTGTCTGACTTGGTTTTGCTGTCAAACCATGTTTCTTTGACCTTACAGAGGCTGAGTGGGATGGTTGGTCTGAAGCACTTGGTTCCTAGTGGGTTTGCACATGTCTGAAACTGTCCATCGTGGTGACGAGGTGCTCTGGAGGGAAAAAGGGAGGATGGATAGGCAGTGCCGGTTTGAAAACTGCAGAGTTTTTTTACAAATCAGGAGTTTTAAATTCAGGACATAGGGTCTCAGTAGTTTTGAGTCTTATGAGAACTTTGCAAGAGCTGCTGCACTTTCACATAATAACATTTCCTTCTGACCCAGGGTACTTAAGTATTCTAATATTAACTCTAGAATAGATAAGTATTTGTAGATAGATAGCTCACCCAGAGAAGGATATTTATTATTTTCTGTCTAGAGTCAGCAGTCCCCATGGGTATCCATGTATTAATCTTAGGGAGCTGTGATGGATGGAAAAGTAGGTTGCTCTCTGCAGTGATGTAGTCTGTAGAGTGGAAACTTCAGAAGTTCTCAAACTGAAGGGCTTGACAAGTAATGGGTGCTACAGGATAGTTGGGTGGGTAGGTAGATGTTTTTTATCACTTGGTGTGGGGCAGATTGCTCATTTCTTCTTCCCTCATTTGCTAAATTCCTACATATTAGGAATAAGGAAATGAGATGGGCGTAATAGTAATAAAATTCAAAGTAATTTCCAAAGAAGATGAATTTTGAGTAGACCTGAACCATTTGGGTCTGTCCATCAAAGCTCTTCTCTCTCATCCAAGACTTAATTAAATGCTTCTGTTTCTCCTGCCTGATGTGGTTTCTCTTCCCTTGCATTCAGCAAGGCTGTCTGCTTCCTCTGCTGCCAGGGGCTTCCTTCAGCTCTTGTACAGGTTATGTCTTACTCTCTCTGGTAACAGCTCCCTCTCGGTGTCTGACTAGAGATAGGACTCCTGTGAGGGACAGAAAGAGTTAAGCAATGAACAGAGAAGTCATCTAAATGCAGGGAGAGGGACTCTGGTCCTCTACAAAAAAGTGTGCTGCAAGTTGCTAGGACTGGCTCCCAGCATCAACTTTGGAAGAAGTCTGCCCCCTCTTTCAGGCATCTGGGTATTTTCCTTACTTTAAGAAGGGAATAAAACCTCAGACACAAACCAAAACAAAAAACCTGACATCAGATCTAATTAATAATAATAGAAAAGCCAATTTCACAGCCCATTACCCCTCATAGCCAGGTGGGGGGTAGGAAGGTGAGGAGGAGGAGGGACTTGAAGCAACATGGGCGGGTATGTTTGTGGACCTTATGAAAGAGATGGGGCGATGGTGGCTCACAGAGTTTCCCTGCCAGACTTATAGCTTTAGGCTCCATTAACCCAGAATCCAACAGAAGGTACCATAGCCAAGGGGAAAATCTTTAAAAATGCCGACAGCATCATTTTGCTTCATTAGCAGGGCTCTGGCGTGCCTCCTTCTCTCTTCACTACCACTATGACCCCCTCCCTTCCATGCCCCCTCCTTTCCCTCTCTTTCCGTTTCGTTTAACTGAAGGCAATTCATCTCGTTTTAATTAATTTTTACTTGCAGCGTTATCACCCCAAGTATAAAGGCAAAAAGTTGTTTTTTTTAATTACAAAGCTAACGGCATTAATTACCAGTACAGTAAATGCATCAACGCATGGGAGCCAAGTGGTGTTTGGAGGTACTGAGGCAGTGAGCGTCTGTGACAGCTGCAAAGGGTTTGGTGGGATTTTTTCTTTTTTTCTTCTGACAGCCTCACCACAGTAGAGGCTCACTTTGGGAAAAAAAACAGCCTGGGATTTTTTAAACCACAAATCAGCTCCAGCCACCCACTGGGATACGGCATCTGGAAGGGATGAAACAGAACATCCTTAAACTATAGGGCTGGAGGGGACAGGAAAAGATCTTTGTCCCAAAAGAGATGCCACTAGACCTGTTTCAGTCTTGATGGATAAACATCATGCATATCAGCAACATGCACAGGGAATCTAAATCCAATTGGTCCAATAGTTCATCCAAGTGTCACCCTTGTTTCCTAAATGGATCCCTGTATGCAGAATATTTGCAGAGCTCTGATGATCTGGGTAAGTGGCGATGACTGTAGGGAGCTGACTGTGGGCTCTATCCAGCCATGGCACGTGAACCCATCTCCAGAAGATGAAAGTGACCCTTTGCTTCAGGTCTGAATGCACCCAGAGGAGTGACCAAATATCATAAACCCAAGTACTTTGTGTTAAAAAGATTTGGTACAAGGGTTGCACTTTCTTCTGACATTTGTGGTGGTACAGAAGAGGCACCTCAGGTGCCAAGGGAATCTGCTTTCTGAGGGAACTGGGCTTGCAGAAAGAGGCATCAGCAGCATTGACAGTGGTAGGAGAAGGGCTCTTGGCTCTCCATCCTGAGCTATGGAGAGGCATCTTTTCTGTTTCCTTTCATTTTCATCCAAGAGGGAGATGTAGAATCAGTTGAAGGGAGAAAGCTGGAATGTGCCCGTGTTGCACTGGTGCTTGGAACATGGAGATGGCATTGCCAATGACAGACAAGGGGTAACTTTTGGAGGAAGGGAAGGGTGGTGCAGGAAAGGCACCTCTGCAGTCAAACAGGGCAAGCAGAAATGGTGCAGTGTGTGAGGAGAATTGCTTCTGCTACTCTGTCATTCCCATTAAATCATGGATAAACCAGCAAGTGCTGAGGAGCAGGAGGTGGCAGGCCCCAAATTTAAGTTCTTATACCTGCTTCCTGAGCTACCTTTTTGCTTTGGCCTGTTTCTGGCTCAAACCTTCTCTGCTCCTGCCATGGCAAAACCTCTCTGCTGAGCTGTAAAAGAAGTTTTATTCTAATCCCTTCTGAAAGGGTTAGAAGTGTCTTTGTATGGCCGTGCCTTTTAGTCAGAGCCTGACTGTGAAAGGACAGGTATAAGGAGTGAAAATTACCCTAATAAAATGATGTCTATCATTTTCTTATTCCAACCAGAAATTCTGTAGCACAGAACATAAAAAAAAAAAAAAAAAAAAAAAAAAAAAAAAAAAAAANAAAAAAAAAAAAAAAAAAGGAACTTAGTCAGAAACAACCTGAAGGGAAAAGTTATGAAATTGAAACCCAAAGAACCAGCAGGGAAAGTGCTTTAAAAAAAATCCCTTATTATAGTCACAGAAGGTAGCGCCATACCCCCACATGAAAAAACAAAATAAAAACCTGGAAGCAAAAAGGTAAGAGAAACTTGTACACTTAAATACCAAGTTATGTTGGTTTATTCAAGTCAGATAAAGAATACTTTAAAATTGGATATTCCATCCGAGTGATGCTAATAGAATGGAACATAAAATGGAGCACTGAGATGTAAAATACAGATTAAGAAAAAATTTGAGGAACAAATAGCCAAAGATAACACAAGTAATAATAAATTCTTTACATACCAAGAGTAGGCAGCCCCAGGGAGAGTCAGTTAAAGAGGTAATCAGGATGAATAGAGATTGCAGAAAAGACTTGGTCATTAGTAGAGGGGAGAAGAGAACCCTGAATACCCCAGCAGGCGTTTTGCAGAGAAAAAATGATGACACTGTCCTTGGGTGATGTGTGAGTAATAATGAAACTGTGTGCAAAATGGGGCTGTAAGAGATCTCCAGGTTATTGCAAAGGGATTCCATGTTGCTGGGTCACAATTTTGCCTTGCAGTCCTCCACAGAAAAATTTGTGTTCCCTGATCATCACCCCAATACCACCACAGGTTCTGGGGGAAGAAGAAACCTGAAAAGAGCAGGTATGAAATGTGAACCTATACAACCAGCAGGTAGACTGCTACAAGATGAATTCCCTTAATAGGTTCGTAGGAGGTCATACATGTTCCCAATTAAAATCAAAACCTGGAAACAAAAAGGAAATAGGAACAAGTGCAGTCAAATTCCAAATTTCATGGGCTTATTCACATTAAAAAAAAAAAAAAAAAAAAAAAGGAAAAGTAGAAAAGATTACACCAGGGGCATAAAATGTGTTGGGGCTGTTGTTGTTTTTTGTTATTAATCAAGTCTTCATCTGTACTATCTTAATAAGTTCTGGTGTTCCACTTTAATTGTTACTGTTAGTTCTGCCCACTCTGAAACATCTGGTTTTTTGTTACTCACATTAGACTTTGGGCTGATCTGTTTTTTTCTGTTGTCATTTCCAAAATGAGGGGCATTGCTCTGTCTTCCTGCAGCCCAGGAATCTAGCATGGCCTGTGCCAGCATCTCAAAGTGCACATCACTGGGTGCACAGGTTGAAAATCCAACAGAGGAGCAGGAACTGGTCAGGAACCTGTTGAAGATTAGAGTTTGAGGAGCTGTTTCATGTTCATCAACATACTATGACATGTCAAAACAGTCTGTCTTCTCCACCTCTTCCTTTCTTCCTTTCCAAAAAGCATTTTCATGAGCATCATTTGATTTCTGCCACATGTGACCTTACTTTCGGCTTAGTTGCCAGGTTGCCCCTCCCCTCTCTCCCCTTCAGCTGTCCTCCCCTCCACCTCCAGCCCTTGCCTGTGATCTGCATCCCAGTCACCTTCCATGTATTGTTCCACATCCTTCTCCCTTTTGTATTTATTTATTTATTTATCTTCCCCAGGGTTGGAAGTGGGGAAAAAATAAAAATAACTATGCAAATGAAAGGGAAAAAACTGAGAGAAATTTAATTAAAATGTGTGTGTTTCTTTCCCTTTGAGTGCTTTAGGGTGGAATAGCAAATTCTTAAAAAAGAGAGCACTCAGAATAAGGTTAAAGAGCTGGAAACTGATTACATGCAATTGAAAATGAAAGCAGGGAGGGGGTGGTGGAGATGCAGCATATTGAGATAGGTAAAAGGCTTGAGGAGACTCTTGCTGGTGAGGGGGCATTTTTCACTCTGAGCTAGATCCAAGCAGGCACTGCATATGAGGTCTGTAACAGGGTTTCAGATGTTTTGCATCAGGAGAGAGACAGGGAAAAAAGCATTCTACTTTGAAGAGCAATATGAAGGGGGCACCTCCTAGATGAGAGCTGGGGAAAAAAGCACCAGTCAGGAAGGATAGAGGAGTGGGGGAGAACCACCCATCTTCTGGTTTGGATCTGTGGATCTGCCACACCCCGAGAGAGGACAGGACTTCTAGAATGCTTGAGGGTAGGGAGGGGAAAGAGAAATAAATAACTGAGTCTCATACTTTATGCAGGATCTGCAATCACTGTTTCTGAGCCTGATCAAAGCCATAGCTGTAATGCACCCGGGTGAAGGAGAAGGCGAGGTTGTTGGCCTGTGGAGTTGTGCTTCAGCTTATTAAAGATTTGAAGGTGAAAGCAAGTTCTGGGGAGGGGGTGGAAGTCCCCCAGCCTTACAGGCATGTTTGGCCAGCAGTGGTCTGGCTAGGTCCCATTTCTGATTGACCCCTGGGTGTTCATAGAGCCATGTAGCAGCTTAGTAAAATAACAGGGCTCCCTTAGACTGAGAACAGGACCTTCAAGTGTAAACCCCATCCTCCCCACAGACCCACTATGACAGCATCAGGGCCAGCAATAGATCTGTGTGCCAAGGGTGAGAATGTGTATATTATGTGACCTCACGAGCAGTGCTTTTCCAGTGCATCTCCTCCATTCTGCTCTCATTCCAACATGGGAATCATTTCTTGGCAGCCTGTTCATTTAATTAAGCACAGCCTTTGAAAGACAACAGCCCCACTTGTGCCCTACCTTGGTTCCAGGCTGCCAAGGCCTCTTCATTACTCAGAGCCCATGGGACACCTCGTGAATCTAATTTTTAAACCTGTGAAGTTCTGTGAGGTGTGGGCCTGTCCCTCTGCAGTCACTGAAAGGCATGTTCCTAGCAGCTCTTCCTTGTGGCCATTGCTGCCTGCTGCAGGGAGTCCTCTCTCCAAGCTGGAGCAAGCTCCAAGCACTCCTTTTCCTGCTTTCCTGGCATCCACACTGCATTGGCTGTGGGAGGCACCATTTTGGTGCTGTTCCTGCCCTTCTGGGTCTTGGCTGGAATAGGGGAGGAGGGCACTGGAGACAGCTACCTTACAAGCAGTTTGAATAGTGTCTGGAAAAGATTCCATATTAAATAGTTCCTGATTCTGACTCGTCCATGCACTGAGTCCTCAAGAAGCTCTCTTGGAAGGAGCTTAATGGCAAAGACAACAGCTGCTTCCTACTCCGGTGTAGCAGGGATTGATGCTGCAGCTTTTATAACCCACCAACTGTAGCTCTCCCCTTCGTCCCACAGATATTAAAGGTCCAATTTGCCCTCCTATTTCCCATGCCTTTTAGAGTGAAAGAGAGAAAAGAAGTCCTCTTGCTGTGATGCAGAGTGATTGCTGCCATCTGACAATTGATTGCTGCCATCTGACATTCACATTTATCTACTTGGTCTTTTCATTATCTCCCTCCCCTTCTGCTCATTCTCAGCTGTTTGCTGATCCTCTTCTTTCTTCTGAGACTGGCTGTTGTTAAAACACCTCTGCTTACCTGCTCTGTATATCTTGACTTATCTGCTTGGTTCACATCTTATTCATTGATTTTTTCATACCCAGCTGCTAAATGAGCACTGTTTGCACCTCTTCCACAAGCATCTTCTGCTTTGCTACTGCAAATTCCTTTGTAGTCCAACTAAAACAGTGTAGCTTCTCATTACAAACAGAAAAGCCAGCAGGCTTCTGATTTTTCTTACTTCTGCCTGTGTGCTGCTTATTTTATTTCAGTCGAGAGGTCACACCACTGGTGACTCTTACTAGAGATATTTCCCTAACTTTGAGCCCAATATATCAGTCAGGATACAAGGCTCATTTTTCCCGGGTGCCCCAGACCAGGAATAGCCTCTGGCTGTTACACAGCTTTTCAACAAACTGTGTCAAGAAGCAGCAAAATCCTGCCTCCGGGAACATGTTCCCTTTCTTAGTTTTATTCTGTATTGTTACAATCTCTTTTAGCGTCTCAATTACATATAGACAGGCACAAGCTGCAAATTCAGATCAGAAATTCAGGGATGTTTGTGTCCTATGGGCTTGTCTGCCCCAATTAGTTCGTACCACTACAACTATATAAACAGATGAGGGCTGAGTGACAAATACCTTGGTAGGAGTATCTATGTGCCCGGGTTTGAGGGTTATTCCACACCATTCAAAACTGCTTTGGTAGTGCCAAAGTTAGTGTGTAAACATGAGTGCTATGCAGTTCTCTGGTACAGGCATGCTCACATGCAGCCAAAGTACAACTTAGGATTTTTACCCCATTTGTATCTGCAGAGGCATCTATTCCACATTTCCCTTCCATGAAATCAGTGTGGTTTATGTTACCTTTGACATAAATCTTCACCTTCCTCTTCAGCGTAAATCTTCAGGCACAATGTATGGGGAAAGAGGGAATAATAGAACCAAGAGACACAAAACACAGCTCATGATATGCACAGAACTTCTCTACGATTTTGCTCTATTTTGGACCAAAAATAGAAAGCTGATGCAGATAAAATAGGAAATGGCCAGAATTTACACTGAAAATTCAGATCTCCCTGTTGGTCTGCTGTGTGTTCACCACAGTCAGGTTTGGAAGTTTAGGGCTGTTGGCTTTTTAAAGTAGGAAAATGGTTTCATTGTCTTCTGCAAGTGAAATACTTCTGTTATTTCAGAAGTGGGAATGAGTCTGGCTCATGAGAGATGTCCTGTTCTAGTAATTATGGGAATCTTGTGGTTCTGAAGGTCTTCTTATGTACATCTACACCTGCCAGTCAAGCAAGAAGCACTGGGAGAACAGGCTTTCTTGAGACTGTCTAGGAAGTCCAACATCTAATATTTATGAACTTGGAAAGGCACTGACATGTGAAGTAAAAAATTAGTTAAATCTGACAAATATCAGGACTAGTCAGTAGAATAGGAGATCAAAGAGGAATCAGCTTGTCTAGGCTTAGGTTTTGCCATGCTCTGCCCTCATTTGTTTGCAATGCAAGGCAAAGCAGAAGTCCCCAAGCCCAAGGCATGCAGCATTTTGTGGTCTCGGGTTTTGAGGAGCAGCTCATGCCACCAGGACCCTCTGAAAAGTTCTAGACCACACAGTCCATGGATAAAAAATCTGAGTGCAGCAGTATGGCTGGGAATCCCACCAGAGGGCAGTGGAAATCCTGTGAGTGCAGGGGTCTGGGGGCTGCAGGGGTGAGAAGTGAGTGAGTGGTGAGCTGGGAAGTGAGCTGGGAGCCTGCAGAGCTGCTCGTCCTAGCTCTGGTCCTCAGCTTCTCTTTCCCAATTGCAAAAAGCTGGCAGCATGCAAACGTCGCTCTTAATCTTCCTTTTGCATCCCTGTTTTTGTGGTTGTCAGAGCGACGTACTATGTGAATAGGAATTAAGCAATTAAGGCGATAATGTTTCCCTTGAAGAGTTTGACAAGGCAGAAGGAACACAGACTACTTTTCAGATGAGCTTTTGGTTGCATATTTACCTAAAAATGACAGGAAGAAAGAAATGGACAGTGGTAAACACACACACACACCAGCTTTGTGACCAAGCCACCCTTCCCTCCCTGTGCATCCCTCCTTCTTTCTTATTCCATAATACCACTGAGGTCTTGGGCCCTCAGAGGGGCTGCTCGTTTGCCACCCTCAGCACAGAGTTCTCAAAGGAAGGGTCTGCCACAGCCTGCGATGAAATTGCATCTTAAACAGGTGTTTAAAGGCCTAGCTCAACACCACACTTCATGCTTTGGAGCAAGGGCTTTTGTCACTGACTCATGGATTGCACTTTCACAGCTTTGCAAAGATGGTGTGTGGGGATGAGGAGGGGGAAGGTTGCTATCAGTTGCTGGGAGACAAAAGTTCAGGAGTTTTTTGACTTTGCATCTTATCCAGCATCCTGTGTGAATTCTTCCCATCTTGTCCACAGTTAGAGGTCCTCTTGTTCTAAAAGAGACCTTCCAAAATTCCTTCCTTTAGATTCACAGTGGATGTGTGAGAAAGGAGAGGGTTATGCTATTGAACTGTTTTGTCAGTGATTTTTACATCACGGTCAAAGATAGGCTAAACTGAGGTTGCAAGTCTCAATTGTCTTGGAAGCCAAGGTGCTGGGAAGGTAGCCTGACCTATGGAGAGTCATGCTGCTGGTGCCTCTGCACCTTCTCTCTCTTTAGCAGAGCTTTTTAACTCTGTTGATAAGATGTAAAATTTGCTTTGAACCAGTAACTGTGCTAAGGATCAGACCCAGGGGGACAAATGTAAGATTCTGCACAATGGCATCATTTGAAATAAGCCTCACCCTATGATTTTTCTCAAGTTGTGCTTTCTTTCCTTGGTATGTGATTGGTCACCCATGCTTTGAATCTGCTTAGTAGTTGGCACAAGCTTAGCATTTTCTGCATTTCCCACAGGCCCTAGGAGGGAAAGGAGCAGAGAATGGGGAGTTACTGATTTGTTGCCAGTTGAGGTACATAGGACCTGATTCACCACTGCTCCATTACATCCAGAGTCACATTGGCATAAAAAGATGAATCAGAGGCAGTGACTCAGGCTCCAGTGCTCTAAATAGTCAGCAGAAGTGGCAAGCCTAGTCCCAAGTGGCACTAATGACTGAAAGAGAGTTAAGAAAGTGTGTGGCTTAATGGGGTGTATTCCCCAGCTCACACAGGCACACAGGGAATCATTACCAGATAGAGATAACTGGGTGATTGTGTAACAGAGTGGTCACATACACTGATCTATAGTAGTGCATGGGAGGATTTGGTTCACTGTGAAACCATCTCCCAAGTTATATGAGCTAAAATGAAGGCAAGCCCACTCAGAGCAGATTGCAGGAAGCTGAGGGGATGTTGTGGGGATGGATAACCCATTTACTTTAAGTATACTTCACTGCCCACTTTCAGGAAAAAGGATTATAGAGGCCCTTGTTCCAAGCCAGCAGGGCTCATCTTAAGCTAAGTTGCTAGGTAGGGCTGTAATGAGATAATTCAGACAGGCTGAGACCACTCTTTGCTTATGTAAAGTAGCATTTATGTGGAAGCAAAGTTGTCCCAGTCAGCACCTGTGTCAAAAGCTGCTTTTTACATCTCCATCTTGCCTGGTCACTTCCTAGGGAGGTCAGCTGAGCTTATTCTCAGTAGCAGTTGTTTGGCCTGAATTAGTGCTCAAGGAAGCACTGGCTCAATCGATCCAGATAACTCTATCTAGCCTTTGTTTAAATAAGGCCACAGGTTCCCACCACCTCTACATCATTTATCTGCTGTGTACTTCAGCAGCCAAGCTGTGTTTGTGGAGGCAGGCAAAACAAACAAAAAGAGAGAAAAAAAAATCCCACAACAGCTAAAGGTAAATGCCCATTTCTGCTTTCGTTCAGGACAGTTAGAGGAAATATTTAGTGGATAATATCTAGCCTTGGTCCCCTACATCCCTTTGCCTTGCTTGCTGATAACTACCAAGCTCTGGTTTTGACTGCAATTACTCTTTTCATCCCTCTAGCTGAGGTTTGCACCACATTCCCCTCCCTTTCTCTGGATATTTTAATGAGCTTGCATTTTCATGAAAGGCCAGATCTGATCGTGACTTGAATGGCAGCTGCCAAACAGAGCTCTTAGTTTCAAACTCAGCAAGAAAATGGCTTTGCCTCCCCTCAGAGCAGCTTATGTACTTGAGAAGCTCGGTCATTATGAGCAATTTCTATTAAGAGCTGAGTACCTTTTGTGTTCCTTGGGAGCAAAGGGTACTCTTGGGGTCTGCTCAGCACCACTGAGGATTGTGCCTTCTCTGTGTTTTGAACTAACATCAGCAGAGCTTAGACAAGCATGCTGGGAAGAACGTGACTACAGTTGTTGTCCTGGAAAGCTTTTTTTGTTAGCCTTGTTTTTTTCTGCTGGTGTTCCCCCTCCCTTATTAATATATTTATAAAAAAAAAAAAAAAAAAGGTTGTTTTTTTACTTCTCCTGAAAAGCATCCCTCATTTTCTTTATACCTGGCAGACCTTCTCTGTGTGCCATGCTTTCACTGGACTGGAAGCACTCAAAGGGTAACACCATGAAGGACATAAGGGTATTTTTTTTGGGGGGGGAGGAGCGGTTCCAGGCTGTATAATTGTAAGATGTGAGGTGTTGTTACCAAAAGAAGATATGCTAAGTTGCCATGATGATGAGATTGGCTCAAGTCCTGCCAGCAGAGCAGGTCTCCAAGAAGAGTGAGAGAGGTCTCTTTTCACACCAGATGAAATCAGTAGGCATGATGGGATGTGACAGGAGAACCCACAGTGAATGGGTGGGACTTTTTCTGTCTCAGAGGATGGGGAAGCTCAATCCAGTTCTTCTGCAACTTCCTCAGCCACAGCACCTGGGCAATCACAGAGGTGAATTTGGGCACCATGTGCACTCCAGCAAACAGCTTTAGGAGAAGGCAGTATCAGGAAATGCTCCCGAGTACCACTGTTGTCCTGGCAAGGTCCAGTGACCCCTCTGACTTCTGAAGAGCAGAGATTGATTAGGATGTGCTGCAGTCCAGAAGGAAAGATTGTGTTTTCTCCTTCACCCCATGTCTCAAGCCCCACAAATGAACCTGTGGCTTGTGGCTGCCACAGCTTTCAAAGTGATAGGAAGTGAAGCAGCTGAGGGGAGGAAGGGAACAAAGCCTACCAAGTTTATCTCCTGCCTTTTTAGTATGGCAGTACTTTCAGAGCTTTCACAGGGGCATGAGTTCTGGGTAAAGATAAGGTGCATGTACAGAGGCATTTCTTGTTTAAGGTGTTTTGCAGTCTGTGTATTGGAAAAGGGAAGTCAGTGAAGCTACAAGAGACATCTTCAGTAAAGAAGATGGTACTAAAAACATGAGAGAAGCACCGTGGGTGAATATTCAAGGAAAGTATCATCTATGCTGCTTTACTTCTAGGCTTCCCTCGGCATGAGCTTTTGGTCACCGTGGGAGGCAAGACACAAAGCAACACAGATTATTTGTTTAACCTGTACAACAGCTTTTCTGTTCTGTGCTATGTCAGGCTTTGTCTCCATGGCCCCCTGGGAAGCAAATGGATCTTTGATTGCTATTCACATCAATGGGGAAGTCATCAATGCCCTTTTTTATTTTTTCAAGTTTAAAGTAATAGCCAATCACATTTGAAACCACTGACACTTCAAATTCACAGCCTGAGTTTGGCTCTCTTATAACCTGGGCTATGCCTGACATGTTTCTTCACTACAGTGTCCCATTCCATGTACAATCATTTGTTCACATTAAGGCAGGAAAATATAGATGAGAAAATCTTACAAATGAGAAATCCTTGCATCCTCTTTTGGTGGCTTTTTCATTTGACCATGGTAAATGATAATGCAAACTGAAAAACTTCAGATTTTGGTTCCTCACCTTTGATTTTTGCACCTAATCTCTGCAGCTTCATCGAATCAAGCAATGTAGGAAATCTCCCCTCTAGGCCATTTCTCACCTTGTATGAAGTATTTATATCACTCTCTGATCCATTTTATCACCATGCCAGAAACGTTTAGGCCTTTGTTCTTACCGTGTCCCTGGAATAGCATGGGTCACCATCCTATTACTCCTGAACAGCTTTGCAAGGAAGCAGCCAGAGCACAGGATCCTAAGTAACCTGCCTAAGCTGGTCAAGTCAGTAGCAGAGCTGAGCCCTGCTCCTGCATCCCAAAGGACTATATTTGTGTTTCTCTCCTGTGCAAAATCCACGAGCCCTACAGCCTTTCCCAGGATTCACTAAAGTATGCCTGCTTCCAGCAGTTCCTCCAGCATTTGAACCCCATGCATCAGGAAAGCAGAGTGGCCCCATTTATTCCCATTAACATGCAAGCACACACTGTTTTTCTCCCTCTGGGAATATGACAGGAAGAGTTTTAGTGTCAGGAAAAATAGGAATAATAATAATAATCATAATAATAACAACAGCAGCAATAATAAGAAGAAAACCTTCTAGGTGTCAACTCCATATTTTCTGGGGCCTGGTTAAGTTCTCTGGAGCATAGCACTCCATCACTTTTCTCAGTAGGGTATAGTTGCTCATAACTTGAAGGTTTTATCTCTGGACTTCCTGTACTCAAAAGGAGAATGGAGGACTCCTGCTTGACAGCCAATGCATTTTGAAAATCATCTCCTTATTTTTTGGTATTGAAAACATAAAAAATAGATGTTTATAGACTTAAATAGTGTCTGTTCCATGTGTCCCTCTGCACCTTGGAGTGACCTGTGTTCCAGAACTGGTGCACAGGTCCTGCTGGCATGCATTTGCATGACTCTGGTGCATGCTGGATTCCATGCCAGTCTTAGGGGAACAAGTGTCTCCTCTGTTCTGCTTCCAGGGGCCCTTTCTGTCATCTTAAGTCCAGACTGCCTTGTGCCTACTCTGTGGCATTTGTTTTTGGGTCTCTCATTTTTCTTTCTTCCTGTTCCTTTAGGACTGGGGAAAAAAAGCAAACTGCACCTTGGAAAAATTAGTTTTCTGGGCCTTTCTTAAACTGCCTTTCTTGCAAAGATCTCAGATCACTTGCATCTTGCAAGAATTAATAATATAAAGCTTGCTGCCCCTCTGTGAGACTGACCAGTTTTATCATCATATGAAATTAGCACTCTCTTTGAAGTCTACTTAATCTACTTTAGGACTGTGGCACCTTGCATACAGATCCTAAGCAACACACTCCAGGAACTAGAAAACCAGAGAGACTGGTCAGAGTGCAGAAGCCCGAGCAGAGAATCTGCCAATCCAGCTGTGATTCCCTCCTGTGCTCCCGGAGTCACACACCCCACGCTCTCAGTGAGACAGGGGTCTGGTTGAAGGTGGCTCACCCAGAGACCTGCTGTTGGCACAACTTGAAGTGCCTGCCTTGTGAGTGATAACCACTCTTGCCTTTGCCAGTCCCCACCACAGGAGATCCTCTGGGTAGGGAAGAGCTGGGGTTGCCCATGAGTCTTGTTGCAGCATATCCACCCCAGCCACCGCCAGCCACACATCACATCCCTGCTCAGCCACTCGACAGTCGCTGCTCTCCAGACAAGAGCTCTGTGGCCTTGGGATCTCACAGGGACACTGTGTGCTGATTTTGACTGGAGTGCACTTACATTGCATTCCCAGTGCCTGGTAAGAAGCTAGGTTTCGGATTTGTGCTGAACATGGGGTTTATCATATAGAGATATTTTTCTTATTGCTGAGCAGGGCTTACACAGAGCAAAGGCCTTTTCTGCTTCTTGTACTGCCATGCTGGCAAGGAAGCTGGGTGTGCCTGGCAAACTGGGTGGGGACACAGCCAGGACAGGTGACCCAAACCGACCAGATGGATATTCCATTCCCTATGACATCATGTCCATTATATAAAGGTGGAGGAAGAAGGAAGAAGGGGAAGATATTTGGAGTGATTGTGTTTGTCTTCCCAAGTAACTGTTACATGTGATGGGGGCCTGCTCTCCTGGGGATGGCTGAACACCATGGCAAGTGGTGGATGAATTCTTCACTTTGCTTGGCTTGCGTGCACAGCTTTTGCTTTCCATGTTAAACCGTCTTTATCTCAACCCATGGATTCTCCAGCTTTTACCCTTCCAATTCTCTCCCTGATCCCATTGGTGAGGCAGTGAACAAGTGGCTGCCTCGGGTTTGGTTAATGGTTGGGGTTAAACCATGATAAATGTTTTGGGAATAGGGGTCAAGTATGCCTCAGGCTGCAAGAGAATAACATTTAGACTCTGTCTTGTGAGCTTGAAGGGCCTGTCTTTGGAAGGGGGAGAGAAGATAATTCCCCTCCAACTCTGCTTGCCAAGAAGCAGTGAGATGTCATGGTTTGGTCTCTGATGGGGTCTGACACCTGATTTGGATATCACCAGAGACAGAGGTGTGTGCTGGTGTGTGAGGCTGGCTCTCTCTGCTGGGAGAGAGCCATGGGGAGGCATGAAGGTTGCTGGGGGAAATTGGGTCTATATAAAACTCTCCTGCTTGACCAAGCCCAGGAGGCTTCAAAGGAGGCAGGCCTGGCATTTACATCCTTTATGTAGAAAGATCACAGATAATAAGCTCTGTGTGTGTGAAACAATGAGAACTGAGTCACTCCTGTTGAATCTCATCATAAACAGTACCCAACAGCAGTTTTTTCCATTGCAGTTGTTTTCCAGGGCTGTCAAAACTATGAGTGAAGGAGAAGAACGTGGTGATTCAGTTTCCTTGTCTTTCTGCTCTTGTATCAAGGATAAAAGGCATTTCTGGGTTGCTTTCCCTCTACCTACCTACCTACCTCTCTAGTGCAACTTCTACATACAGCACAGCAGCTTTTCTGTGATGCATGTATCTCACCTCTGTGCCAAAATCCCCTGGAGACCAGGCTCCCACTGCCTGTGATTGATTGCCATGCCTTGTTTATAGCTCCAAATGACCAAGAGGAACCAGCATCCCAGCCTGACAGGAATAAGGTGCATTTTAGTCTCTTTAAAGGGTCTCACAATGGCAGGTACCACCGTGGCCTGTTGAAGCACAGACTCTGTTATCCTTAGCAGAGGGAGACTTTATAATTCCATGGCCACAGCAGCCCTAGTGTTCAAATATAAAGTGGAATCTATGGCAGGAGACCCCAAGAGGAGAGGCAGGATAGGAATGCAAGAGGAGGTGAAAAAGAGAGAGACAATGGT
>VZTR01022337.1:415562-507038 GCA_013400775.1 Chaetops frenatus | reverse complement strand
AAAAAAAAAAAAAAAGTAAGATAAGGAGTGACATGAAGACTTTGCTCTTCTTTTATAAAAGCTTCATCTATCAGCTGGATTGCCTTAATGTGTCTCCTAGCAAGGCTCCCCTAACACACACACCCCCTTTCCTTTGGTTTCACTCTTTGATACTGTCACATGCTCTTCATTTTCCAGCACGTTGCATTCATTCTTTGCCTTTAAACTCCAAGGATTAAAGCAACTGGATAAAATAAATAAATAAATGAAATTAAAAGAGCTGACATATCATGCTGTTGTTGGCAGCCTTTGATTTTCTTCCAGAACAAGATCATTATGTTTTTCTCCAGCTTTGAAAAAAAGCAATGGACAGACTACAGACTCCTCATCTTATAAATTCTTTTATCACTTGTGGGCTGTGATAGGTGTGGGGAGAGGTTGAAGAATGAGAGGCTTGTACCTGTAGTATAGGGAACTGTGAATGACTGTAAGCTTAGAGCCAGGTAGCACCAAATCTAGCTCTGGGCAGGAAATGTCTTTTTGCTGGGATTTTATACGAGCTCCAGGACAACAACTTCACGGTCCTCACTGAAGGTGCTCCCGCATAGAAACAATGAAGATTGAGGTTATCCTGATGAAGAGCAACCTCAGCTGTAAAGCACTGAGTCCCAGGCAAGTATTTCACAAGCTTTCAGGAGGAGACACATGGCCACTGTTGGTTTTTTGGCGCAACCCAAGCAAGAAACTTGTAACATGAAGCATGAAGAGCTGATTTACAGAATTTGGCACTGGATCTGAGTCTATGTCAGTTTGTAAGTCTCCAGGCCCAGGAGTTTGCTGACAAAAGGTTAGATCCATCCAGGAGCTTTTCCAAGGTTTGAAGCTGAGTTTGCTCAAGTTGAGTGTCTGCTACCTCAGAGCAGACTGAGTTGCAGCTCCCCATGCACAGCTGCAGTCAGGATCAATGAATCTGACACAGGCTACTTGGGAGCCCACTAGAGGCACATTTCCCACCATGAAATTTGGGGGATATGTGGCTGTTCAGATCCAGCCTTGTTTGGGCTTTGAACGTATCATAAATCTCTGTCACTGGGTGATGCTTTGCTGTGCAAATGAAGTCCAAGACGAGCCAGGAGTAAAGAAAACGTGTTTGCACTCACAGTTCCAGCCTGACTGAATCATAGAGTAGCTATAAATAAGGAGAAGGAAACTGCTGCAAGGAAGCTGATTACTTGAAATTGCCTGTTCCTTTCCTTTGCTTTCTCCAGGATGGTTTACTGCATCATCTATATGTTTCTAACAGGAAAAATTTTGCTACATCCTAATGAGGAGTCTCTTCCAGCTGTGGTCACATCATTGTTTTCTCAGCATTACTCTGCAATGTTGCTGAGAGGGTTTCTAAGGCTACCTCTGTCTTATAGTACTGGTAGTTATGTGTTTGCCATGGGCAGAAGGCAGCAACAGATGAAACAAAAGGGATGTCAAGATCTCCCCCAAACTAACTTGTGCAAATGAGACATTTGGGACACACTGATGGGACTGTTGTGCTCTGTGTGTGTCCTACAAATGCTAAGCACATCACACACAATGCATCACAGTCAATTCTTATTGTGTGCTCTCGGTCCTCCTCTTTCCAGGACAACGGAATTCCTCTTGTCAGGACCTCTTATCTCAGTGAGTGTGTTGACATGGAAGGGGCTCCAAGCCTGTGGAACTCAAAGACAATGTATTCAAGATCACCTCCTGAAGGGCCAGAACTGAATGATGCAGTGAAGCTGCCTGTGGCTCTCCTCCATGTGTTGCTCTTTCCAGCCAGCAGGCCTGCAATTCCATTTGGCATGCTGGGAGTTAACAGCAAACATCATGTTCCCAGCCACACTGGCTGCACAGCTGTGCCAAAACAGAAATCTGTTTTCCCAGCAATTGTCCAAACTGAGTCTCCCCATGGGCAGCTCAGCCACGACTGGAGAAATGAATGTAAAACGTGTCTCTTGGTTTCAGCCGCCCCCTGAACTCATATGTACTGTGCAGCTGTTGCTTTAACCAGATACAGAGACTTAATTAGGTTAGGATGACCTCTAGAAGTGTAGCATTTAAGAGCAAAGTGGCACAGCAAAGCATTCTGGGTACCCCTCTGCAAATAACAGTTCAGTTCTGATGTTCTGTACTGCTTCCAGAATTTGCACATTTTGGAGCCCTGTGACTCTCTATCCTCTTTTCTCTTCTGTCCCACACAGACTAAAAAAACAGCTTTTATGTGCTGGAAATATTCAAGGGAAAGGATGTTTTCAGTACTTAAGCCTCCAAGCGAACAGGTTAAACTGTGCTTCACTGTATCATTTTATAGGGAAAGGTTTAGAAATAAATTCCTTTGCATGCTCATAGTTTCCCTTCTCACATCACCACACACACTTGCCCTGCTTCACTCTGTGCAACTTGTCCCACACAACCACCACCCTCCACATGTTATCCTCACCTGCTCTCATTCCTCCTGGCAGTCATGGGAATGGGAATGCCCCTACCTGAAGTTAGTGATCCTCTGGATGTGTCTGTGGGCATCTTCCCAGCACTGAGAACACCCTGCTGCACGCACTCAACATCCTCATATTGCTGCCATTCCCCCATGCCCCCACCTGCACTTGCTTGCAAGTGCTCTGCCACACAAAGTCATGAGAACTGTCCTCTCCCCTTCCCTGGTATTTATTTCTGTGCACACAAGATGGCTATCCCTGGGGATTTGCTTCTGTATTTGCCTTTGCAGTGATCACAGGCAAATTGAAGAGGATATGACAAAAATTAACATGCAGCTATTAATATGAGCCATTCCTACAAGGGTCTGCATGGCAGCAGTTGCAGAGAGAGGTGGTTCTGATGTCCTTTTTGTCACCTTTCTGAAAAGCCCCCTGAGGAGATACACAGAGCCATGAGACATTAGCAGAGAATATGGTGTGGGAAACAGGAGGGGGCTGCTGCCCAGGCAGAGCTTTTTTGTTGATATGCGAGAACTTGCTGGTCCTCTCCAATATTGGAGATGCTGGGCAAGGGCTTAGATTTGGAGCCACAGAGATTAAACCCAGCCAGCTCCCATCCTGGCTTGTTCAGGCAGTGAGGATGATCATCCAGCTGGGACCACAGGACATGAGGAGAACAGTTCTAGAAGAGGAACACCAGTTGTTCTTGTGTTTGACACCAATTGCAATGACCCCACAGCAAATGGTACACATCTGATTTGCTCACTACCCCAGAATTATCACCTTGAATGGCACTCCCTTCTCCTTCTGCACTAAGTCCAGTCATCTCCCTTTCCTACACCGTTTTTCTGTTCACAAAACTGGCCCATCAAAGCTTTGGGGTTCAGTCACTAGCTGTGAAAGTGCAGAGATGTGCTGCTGGCTCATATGCTGACCAGAGCAGGTGACGCTTAGTAGCCTCCAATGAAAAAGAAGAAGCAGTGAAACACCAGGAAAGCAACAGAAGAATAAAAAGCAAGACAGATGTGCTGACAGAGCACTGTAAATCACCAACTCAAAGAGGAACCACGGGCAAACATTAGAATAAGATTCTCCTCATGAATTCTTCTGGCTGTGGAAGCACAATGAACAGTTGTCTTCCTGCAGCTTCTGCACTGAGGATTGTAGTCCTTCTCATTTCCCCTGCTGTTCGAGGTTGGCTCCTGAGCATGTATCATTTCTTACTCAACCCTCTGCATGAATAGGAGATGAAGCAGCAGTCTGAGGCAGCAGTGGCCCATATAACTCCAAGTGGCTTGCTCAGCAATCCCCACATCACATTTAAATGTGCTTCACTCTGACCAGAAATAGATCAGCAGCACCAAAGACGGAGCTCATTTCATTTTCCACAGCAGCCAGCCAGCATCTTCCCTATGCTACTCTCAACCTAAACTGTTTATTTTGACATGAGAACAGGGTCAAGACTCTACAGCCTGTCTACCTACTGGTTTTCCCACTGAAACCACCTGTCTAGCAGACCTGACAGCTGGGTCTCCAGGATGGGCACTTACCCTTCTGGGCACTGGCTCATCCTCAGAGGGTATTTCCTCTGAGTCGGTAGGCAGGTCTCACACAATCACTGGAGTCTCAGCCAACTAGGATTTAGACCACTGTAGTTTTTATCTGGACAACCAGTACTTGTATACTTGCTGCCTTAGGGGTGATTTGGCAAGTGCCTAGCTCAAGCTGTGTGGAGAAGACTGAGATTCCACTGCAGTTTTTGAAGTTAGAAAGCAGGTGATGTGTCCCAAAACCTGTTTGGTGCCCTGCAGTACAAATCAAACATTCTTGAGAACATGTCCTCAAGGGTGGTGATGATACTGATAACCTGAGGCCTGCAACATCTGCATTAATCTCCATGCTCTTACAAGCATCCTGCATGAACTGTGGTCTTGCTCGGACATCCACCTGCCCAGGCATCAGAGGTCTGCTTAGCCAGGGAAGGATTTATACCAGACCCTGACTTTCTACAGTCATCACAGAGAACTGGGTGTTTCACTCAGGCCTTCTCCTGGTGCTCTGGGGATAACCTTGTCTTTCGTCTGACTCAGTAAAGAATCAAGCTTTGCTAGCCATAGATAACAAGTGACCTGTGTCCTTCAGCTAGGATGAAGCAGCAAACAGTGAAGCCTGGTGCTTGTAGGAGACTGAGCACAGCCTCTTTGCTTCGGCACCCTGGAGCAGCAAGGGCATTTCATGTCCTTCCAATGTGTTCCACAAGCATTAATTATCCACTGTTCACTTTTACTTTCTGCAATTGGCATTTAATGGCCAGAGCAGTGTCTGGCTTGGGGTGAGTGGGTTATGGTATGAGGTGTGATCTTTTAGTATGTGCTCTGAGACTGAGACCTCCCAGCTTTGCAAGCGGGGCCTGGGGTGATAGTCTTTTCTCAGCAGCATGACAAAATCCCTTTGCTAAGCCCACAGGCTGGCTGGCAGCTCCCTTTCAGTGTGCACCTCTTTGTCTCTTTCTCTGCAAAGACCGGGGGCATTTGTTGTGCCAGACTCCAACGGTGAGCGATGTTACTTGTGAGATTTGATCACTGGAGTCAGGGTAATGCATGGGCTGCCTCAGTAGTGCCACTGTGCCCCTACAAGCTACTGCTGACCCTCTAGCCCAGTGTTAGAGAAGCCTGAAATATTAGCTACAAATCTGACTTGTCAGGGCCAGGATCTGCTGTTGTTACAGCGTGAGGCACCCGATACCAGGGGAAGTTCTCACTCGGAGGCAGTGGTGGGAAGAATAAGGATACGAGAAAAGCAGAGAAGTGTTAAAGCATTGCCACTGTGTCATAAGCAATTTGTTTGTAAGCAGCTTCAGATTTTCTTCCAGTGTTTTAGGGCTTGATAAGTACTCACTAAAAACAAGTAATTTTTAGGCCTCCAGCTGTTCTTTACAACCTGTTTGCTTCAGTGAATAATTACTTGCTTGGTGTTTGCACTCTTTTATTGGTTAACTGAATATCACTCTAATTGTTGTCTCTCTCAACTGAGTAACTAAAATACTGGTCAGGGGTTTTTTGGAGGTGTGTTTGGTTTGGTTTTTGTTTTGTTTTTGATTGTTTGGGGTTTTGTTTGTTTTTTGGTTTTTATTTCAGTTAATTTGTTGGGATATTTTTTCCATCTGAAATACTGATATGTCAAAATGGAAACATTCTACAGAAGTGTGAGGTTTATATGCAGTGATCTTAAGCTTTTCAGGCCCTCTATTTAAATTTCTGGTGAAAAGCTGAGACATAGACAGGGTCAAAATGGCCAGCAACTTAATGAGTGGAGATTTTGTGTGAGATGTAGAAAACTCCAGCCAAGCACTTGTATAGAAATCAGGCAGAGACTTGCACCTGTATCTTGCATGTACCAAACAACTTAATGACAAGACTGTTATCTGCTCAGGAGTGGCTCTTTCTTGCAGGGGAAAAAAAAATTAAAAGGCTGTAATAAAACATGGGAACAGATTACAGAACTTCAAAATTTATCATCCATTGAAATTAATTTATTTTAATTATTTTGGCTAGTCCTATGAATAACAAATAGCTTGCTGTCTGGTAAGAATCAGCCTTAGCAGTTAAATTTTCATGTGACACCCAGCAAGTTGACAAATGCTCACAACTAACAAGTGTCATGAGAACATGAACCACAGCTATTCAAACTCAGCTCTTGTTTCTGTAGATGTTAACCAATCCCTTTTACTCTTCTGGTCACCTAAGACTAGCAAATACAGTATTATCCACCAATACAGGAGTAAAATAGGAGCCCTTGCCAACTGCAGCTGTTACCAGACCTCAAGAACCTCACAAAATGGGTGACAATATCAGAGTAATGGTCTCTTGTTTCTATGTGTCTTCTCTTTGGTGCTTTTGGTTCCTAACCTGAATCACCATTGGTTCTTTTGTTGGTAATTATGTGCTGTTTATCATAGATAAGGTAGATACATTTGGAAGTAATTCTGAATGCTTCCTAATAGAAAAAAAAAAACCAAAACAAAATAAAACAAACAAACAAAAAAAGAATTGTTTTTATTTTTTTACTGGCTAATTTTGGAGAATCTACACTTGATACCAATTTTAGTTACAAAATGCAACCTCAGATACTAAGAAATAATCTTTTGGGTCTTAAAAAAAAGGTCTTCAGACAGCTGTCCAACTCTGGAAAATAAATGGGAACAATTTGATTTTAACCATGACGATGCACAATCTGGCATTTTTTGAATCAGAAAAACTTGGTGCTTGGAAATTAAACTGTCAGTACTAAAAAGTATGGGACTGTGAAGACCAAGAAGTATTTAATCAGTATGTTAGGCTCTCAAAATGGGCAGGAAACATTGTCCTGGAAGGACAAAACTCTACAAAATATAACTGCAGTGTAAGGACAGAGGAAGGTGTGTGCATGAGGGACAAGAGCTGGAAAGATAGATGGAGGCCAGTAGAGAAAAAAATTGTTTCCTTTTCCCATCTAGTAATGCAGGAGAGAAAAGTCTTGCTCTCCCTAAATTCTTTCCACACTACTGTCCTTAAACTGTACCCATATGTTCAGGGACAGAGCAGCAGCTGCCACTTCAGGCAGTGTTGACCACATGGCACCAGTGCTATAAATGCGTAGTCACAGACTGCCTTGTGTAGACAAGGAAAAATGCAAGCACCAACCTGTGCTGCCAGGGTAGCAGTGGCATCTTACTGTTAAACATCATCACTAAGACAACCACAGCTCTGATAGACACCCTGACTCTGCATCTTCATGGAACACAGAATCTTGGGTCTTTACTTTGTTGTTGTTGTTGTTGTTGTCCCTGACATCACTACACATTCTACAAGGCAGACATTGAGGTGATGGAATGTGCCCAGGGAAGGGCAACAAAGCTGGTGAAGGGTCTGGAGCTCAAGTCTTACAAGGACAGGCTGAGAGAGTTGGAGTTGTTTAGCCTGCAGAAGAAGAGGCTCAGGGGTGACTGTATCACTCTCTACAACTGCCTGAAAGGAGGCTGTAGCCAGGTGGGGGTTGGCCTCTTCTCTCAGGTAACAAATAGCAGGCCAAGAGGAAGTGGCCTCAAGTTGTGCCAGAGGAAGTTTAGAAAGGATATTAGGAAAATTCTTCTCACCAAAAGGGTTTTCAAGCATTGGAAAAGCTGCCCAGGGAAGTGGTGGATTCACCATCCCTGGAGGTATTTAAGAGACGTGTAGATGGGGCACATGGGAACATGACTTAGTGGTGGGCTTGGCAGTGTCAGGTTAGTGGTTGGACTCAATGATCTTGGAGGTCCTTTCCAACCTAGACTGCTTTGTGAACCCAGCAGTACCCCTGCACAGGCTGCAGCTGTATCATTCATCCAAGCTTTACTGTAGCAGCATATTGGACAGTAATGTTTGCTGCAGGCCCAGGGACAGTGATTGCATCTGCTGTCTAGAAGGATGCCCAGCATTTTCAGTGGACTGAAACCAAACAGTATCTCTGCAGTGATGAGCTATGTTTTGCCATTACAGACCCTCCATGCCTATAAGGTTTTTACATCTCTATTATACTCTCTGGTCATAACCATGTTTCCTTCAGTCTTTACCTAAACAATAGAGTAGAGCAGATTAAGGTACCTGTGCCCAGAATATTGTGTTGTTATGGGGTCCAAATATTGATGTGGTTTTGTATCATTCCACCCCATTTTATCAAAAGTCTTTAAAGTCTGGTGAATTTGAGGATACCAGGATGAATTGAAGGGGCGAGGGCTGAGCCTGAGATGCTTTGCACATGGCTGGTTTGGACATGGCTAAACCTGAGTGATGCCCATGTTTTTCGCACGCTCAGTGGCGTGCTGCCTCCCCACAGCTTGTTGGCAGCCAGCTACGATCTGAGGGGAGTGTCCCAAACCGGTCACTCCCACACAGTGCAAACTGCCCATTTGTGTCTGAATGTAGCTCCCCGCACGTGTGTCTGATCAGCATCTGTAACTGACTTCAGGGAGATTGTTATGGTGCTGGGATGAGGAACCCTGCTTTCAGGTCAGAATGTGTGACTCTGCTGTGACTTTGTTTTTTGCTCTCCTATTGTTTGTTTTATTTGTAAAGCCCTTTCCCCTCATCCTCTCCATCCTTGTCTCTCTGTTTGTAGAGAAAATAGGCAGAACTGACACATAAAGGTGCCCTCAGAGCCAATTTGCGGCAACTGGTAAAGATCACACTGTATCCATCTAAAAATGCTTATCCATAGGGAGCTGTCTCTGAAGCTGAATGTAGGATAGTGTTTTAAAGAGGTTGCTAAAGCAGGAAAATACACTGTTTTAAAGTAGAGAGGGGCAGATCAATTCAGAAGCAGCAAGGTTTTCCTTAGCCCCTCACCTCCTAAGCCTTCTATGAGAGCTGAAAGTTTATTTTTCTTTCAATTTCCATATACTTTTGCACTGCTTCGTTTTAATTCAAGGAGCAGAAGCACTGAAGTATTGCTAGACACGCTGTATTAGCAACTCTTTTGTAACCACAAAGTAGAGAGACATGAACTGAAAGCTCTAGACCATGCCTTTACAGATCCAAATCCCTTGGCATTTGATCTCCTGTTTGCAGGTTAATGGGTTTGCCCTTTTTCTGGTTTCTTTGGGACTTTGTGGGGGGTTTTGTGCTTCGCCTCTTTGTAAAGCTAAGACCTAGCTGCAAATTTTGGCTCTAGATTTTGGCCAAAAATATTATTATTTCTTTTACCCTATCTACCTAGCCAAACTAATTTGGAGTTTTGTTGGTTATGCCAGCTGGAAAAAGAAATTGGCAATGAAGTCAGGTTTCTCTGGCAAGGCCGGTCTGTTCACAAGAATGTATCAAGTCTTGCTTTCTGTTGTGCAGCAGGGTACACACAATCAGAGCTGTTTCTTCATCCACGACTCCAACTGGTTTGCAGAGAGCACCCTGATGCAGGAAACCTGCTCCCTGGATTCCATCTGCTGGGTCATCTCCGTTGCTCCTCAGTACTCTCCTCTCTCTTAGCTCCAGAGTGCTGTCACGTTTTCCACCCTCATTGTTCCGCTCCCATTTGCATTTCCAGCAAGGTTTCTGAGCAATTCCAGGCTCGTGCACACTCTAACTACTATGGTGGCAACTTCAAGTGGCTTTTGCAGGAGCAATAAAGCCTGTGAGTTTCAGAAAGTTTAAAGTTGTGTCTTTGGGGCAGTCTGGGTTATGCTCTAGACATGCATCTAACCACATGAGCACCAAGTGGGACAAAGCATGTGCAGTTTTGTGGCTTTAGGCTGACAGGTGATGCAAGGCTCTATCACTTGTTCAGGAAGCAGTGTTCACCTTTCAGTCACCTGTGAGGTTTTTATTCCTAAGAAGAAAAATGATCCGATTCTCTATTCCTTCTGTGGGCTTCTATTTGCCTCTTTCCCTTGCCCCTTATGTATCAATGTTGTAAAGCGATCTTTAGCTGAGCTGCTGGTTAATCCAGCATTAATAGACCTCCCTAATTGTACTTTGCTATTTTCTCTCCCTTTATCCTTAAATTGGTCTACTGGGCAGGGGGTCTAGAGGGCAAACACATTCATTATGTTACCAGCAAACAAGATATGAATCGCACTGCAGGGGACAAAATTAAATTTACAGTTTCCCCTTGTAGATGTCATAAACTATTGATTTAAACCAAGAGGGGACGCAGCAGTAGAGCCAGCATACTGGCTATGTTGCATTGTTCTCCTTGTAGAACGCCAGGGGAGTTTGCTTCCAGTGCCTGAATGACTTGCTGGAAAAGAGTGGCTGGGGACAATCAGGGCAATGGAAAGAGAGGGGGAGAGGTTAGGTGGAGTTTGTTTGGTAGGTCCATGGGTGGATTATTTCAGGCTGTCTTCTTGTTTCTGGATCTTAAATATCTTCCTTTAGCAGCATTGTGTTCTGTGGAAGGGACCCCATTCAGAACCTAACTTTCCTTATCCCTCACATTATCTGCACTCAACTTTCCCTGCCCACTTTAGGAGGTTTAGAAGTAGCATCTTCAGATGTTTTGCATATCGTTCCACCTCTACCTAGGCTTCCTTCACCATGCTGGACATGGCATTTTGCCCTTTTTAAGCCTCCTACTTCTTTGCCATCTTGTGATTTCCTTATGGCAAGGATTGTTCTTTCTTCCCATACGTGGAGCAAGGGAACAAGGTGGGGAAGGGATTCTAGACACTGCCCACTTAGCTTGGTGACAGTGCTTACTCTGTTTGCAGTGCTGAAGAGACAAGCTAATGGCTGGAAACCTCACCAAACCAGAGTGCCTTTGTAGTGCACAGCTAGAGTGAGCCCTAGCAACTGGCAAATTGCTAAAGCGCAGCATTTGGCTCTGTGCCCTCTTCCCTTTTCATATCATCTCATCTAGGCTGGATGCACTCCTGTGCTAGGAAGCCAGGAAGAGACATACAGTGTGTTCACACAGGAGAAATGTCCTACCTGGGGTAATGGTTGTCACCAGCGGACCCCACACTGTGCCCTTCCACTGCTGCCGGGAATGGTTTGAATGGCAGGGGCCGGCATGGGGCCAAATGTGAGCTCGGTGCTTGGTGACTCGTCATCTATTCCACGTTTAATGATGTTAGAGAAGAATTTAGTCCCTCCTGTGCTGTCAGCCAGTTCTCATTATCGGTTAATTGGACTAGAGATGCAGTCACTGTTGAAATCTATTGTCAGGAGCAACTTGTTATATTAGCGTAGGTGTGCTGCTTATATCCCCCTGATACGAGAGGGTCAAAGGCTGTAATTAAATATACCATTTGCCTCTTCCCATCCTTTTCTGGGGACCACTCTGGTTAAGGTGTATCCTGGCAAGTCTAATATGGCTGCTGAACAGGGATAAAACCTGTGCACTGTCCAGAGAGCACATGGATTTTGGCACTTACCTACACCAGAAACTTTGTCACTGCTCTCTAACAGCTGCCAGAAAGGTGGAATGGTCTGAGAAGCCTTTCCTTGCCAATCTGTGCCTTCTCAGAGCAGTAGGGAATCTGACTAGGTCTGCATGGAGAATCAGATGCAAGAGTCTGCATGCTACCTGCAATGGGACCTAATCTAACAAGTGGGCACAGATAAGCACAGGCTGCTGAGATCTGATGTGAAAAGCCAGACAGAGGAAGCTCTTTGCAGTAACAAACTTTTATGAGCTTCGGGATATTGACTACATAGACTCAAGGACTGTCTCCTCTCATCTTATCTATTGCTTATCTCTGTGCCTACCCACTGACCTCTCTCTTCCAGCTCATTCCTTTAATCAGCTTGAGGATGTAGGAGAATATTTTGTCAGAGAATATTTCTGACTGCCAAACTCAGTTTATTTGTGTCTCACTGCAAAACAGACCCCAAGAGGTAAAATGCCATAATCACTTGCATTTCTGATTCCCCAGATCACTTCTCTCTAAATAAGTATGATGTGCTTTGAGGACTGGATACGAATTTAATGATGTTATCACAATTAACCTGCCATCTTTGTATTTTACATTTTTTCTTTTTTTTTTTTTTTTACAAGTACAGAATTAGCTTTAATTTTGAGCCAAAGGCTTTGTTGTCAACAACTTTATCTGCTAGTTGCCAACTCACCACAGAATTCTTTCTAGCACATAAAATGAGACGACACAAAACATTTTAAAAATTGAGGACAGCTTTATTTGCACAGTCTCTCCTGTTCATTTTCCAAATGGCCTCGTAGACTTTGTAACATCTTATTAAAATTACTCACTGCCACAGCAGCTTCACTTACCCCAGGTGTCATGAAGTGTGCACATCAGCTCTTCACACACTGGGTCACAAAGTGGAAGGGGAGTCTGGTACACCTGTGGGTGAGGAGTTTCATTTAGTGGGTGTGGAGTTTCCTTTAGTGGTGATGTTTAAGAACAGATGAGGAAAAGCTGTCCCCTGGAATCATTTATGCATAGTTGATTCTGTTGTAGAGCTGGGGAGTGTGTTTAATGGTGGCCTGCAGTCCTTTCCATTCCCATTTTATTGATTCTGTGAGAATTTGTCATGTCCATTCTCCCTCCTTCCTTGACACTGTGTGTTTCCTAGGGCCATCAAAACCCATCTGATCGAGTAAAACCCACCTAGGTGGGCTCCATACATCCTGCTGCCTTGCAGTACCTCCTCTGGAGATGGCTAAGGATCACGTTAGGGCTTGCACTCCTATTTCTTCTCCCCATAGAAGATGAGAGTTTTCAATCCTTGATGAAGCATTCAAACTACAGTGGAGGGTGCTTTTCAGCTCTGGGGTCATCAGTCCCAACCCCAGCATGTCAGCTGATGTGGGGGCTCCCACCCACCTCTGACCAGAAGACTCCAACTTAGAATCATAGAATATGGAATGGTTTGGGTTAAAAAGGACTTTAAGGATTATCTAGTTCCAACCCCTAACTCCGTACAGCCAGCTGTGAAACAATCTCATTTCCATCACTTCTTCAACAATATTCAGGGTTTTGTTTTTTTTTTTTGCTTTAAGCAGTAGTTTTATGTGCCATGTTGAGATGTTAAAGTGACTTTTCTCCCACTGTGGGCAATTTAAGACTCTAACATGAGACAACTAAGCTATGGTGCCGTTAGTCAGTATCTGCTTTTTAGTATGACACATCTTCCTCTCCTTCCTTGCCTGTTCTTCAGCAAGGGCTTTTTCTACCTTTCTCCTTCTCTATGCAAACCCAAGTATGAAGCAGAGCAGCTGTCTTCTTTCTGCCTAGCCCATGGGTCTGAGCATCTGGATGAAAGTGCTGACTCTTCTCTTTTGTACAGCACAGAAAATGTACCCTAATACCCTTCACTTCCAGGCAGAACTGGAGCTGGTCCAGCCTAGGAAATCTGCTTAGAATCTCTATTTTCCTCTCCTTGCCTGCTGTCACCAGAGAAATCCCAGCTACATCAAGTGCTTATTCTGGTCCTTGGCTTGTTGAATTGCCGGGGAAGGTGACTCGGGAGAATTTTGGGCCCCTGCCAGTCATTCACATGCCAATAGCAGCAAAGGTAATCATCACTCACAGCATTTGAGCCAAAAGGTGAGCATGGGCCGGGGAGCTTTCAAGAGCCCTTGAAATGTCATATTATGGGGCTGCTCAGGGATATTGAAGGGTCACCTGGGTTTCCCTATCTGCCCCTATCAATGGATGTTACCTGGAAGTTACTCTCTTTTTTTCTTTTTTTTAGACATATACAGGTGCAGTCTGACCTAACCAGAGATGATTGGAGCTCTTGACTGAAGCCAGTTTAAGCCTCCCTCCTTCTCTACATCTGTCTCTGAAGGGCAGGTGCCCCTCCATGGGCCTGCACTTCTGCCAGTGCCCTCCATCCTGGCTGTTTGTTCTGCAGAGGGCATTGTGTACGTAGGAATTAGTACAACATATGGCCATCACTGCACACTTCATATGTTATTATCACATTAGAGAGTCCAGCCACATGTCCCTGCTGCAGCCAGGGGAAACTGCTGGCCCTGCTCCTCTCAAGCAGTCCCCTAATCTCTCTGCAAGCACTTTTGTGGGTGTTTGCAGGCGTTCCTGAGGTATTGGGGTAGAGCCAAGATGTTTGCAAAGGAAGAAGCAATAAGGAAGGAACCTGTAGAAATCAGCTGCGAGAAGGGACAATGCAGGAAATTGAGGAGAGAGGAGGAGTTCAGGTTTGTGAATGGAGTAAAAAGGCAATAAAAGGAGAGTAATGACTTGAAGGAAGAAATAACGGACAGCTGTGTTTTGAAGGAGACATAAAATCAACAATCTCGCCTCTCTCAGCTATTAAACATCTCTCTGAGTTTGTTTAAAATCCCAGATTGTTGTCCCAGGAGTCAGGACTACATTCGGAGTGGCTAATTGCAGGCTGACCTACTTGTCAGTCCCATTCTGGTGGCTTTAGGTTCTCGCTTTCTGAACTGTAATGTGTTATGTGACTGCTGTGATCTAACCCAGAAGTGACTCCTTCTCTGTGCTAAGTGAAACAACCGTGACATAAACCTCTCTGGGTTTGGATATTGGTACACAGTTTCTATATGCCCATCCCAGTTCCTTCCCAGGAAAATTCCGTGCCTTTTAGAGGGGCATCCCTCCACATTTTGGGAACAATCTGTACCTTCAGGTGCACAGAAATCCTCTGGTTGCATAAACAGATGTTTGCCTGGGAATTTCCAGCCTGTTCACAACAGCTTCCTGGGTGAGAGTGTGTGGCAGAGGAGAAGGAAGGCAGCAGGGTGAACAGACCAGCCCTTCTTGTGCTGTGCATTGGCACACATAAAGCTCTGCCAAGAGGCTTTAAGGGACTGATGTGGGGAAAATTTCCCATAAGACCCTTCCAAATTTAGCTTTCCAGCCACAGCTATTCCACACAAAGAAAGAACTACAGCATCCTTCTCGAAATCACAGAAAAGTTTCATGGAGAAAGGAGATTTGGAGGTCTCTTATCCAAGTCCATGCTCAAAGCAGGGCTAACTTCAACATTAGATCAGCTTGCTCAGTCAAAATTTGGAAATCTCCCAACACAATGATACTTCAACCTGTCTTGGCACCTGTTCCAGTGCTGATCCACCCTCATTATGAAAATGTTTTTCTTTTATGTCCAACCAAATATTCTGGGAGCCCAAAACTGCTCCACATACAGTCTCAGAAGTGCTGAGTAGAGGGGAATAATAATTTACTTTGGCCTGCTATCTACACTCTCATCACTGCAGCCAGGTATGCATTTAGCCCTCCTTGCTGCAAGGACATGCTGGCATACTCATTTTCAACTTTTCCTCACTGGGAACCTTTGGGCTTCTTCAGAGCTACTCCCCAGCAAGCAAGTCCTCATCCTTCAGTGTTGCGCAGAGATCATTTCAACAGGTGGAAGACTCTGCACTTATCCTCGTTGAACTTCGTGAATTTCTGTCATCCCATTTCTCCATGTCCTCAAGGGCCTTTGAATGGCAGCTCTGCCCTCCAGGAAGTCAGCCACTCCCTTGAATTTGGTTTCTTTCCTGGAGCTCTTGATATCTTGTGTCCCATCATGCAGGTTACTGATGATCAGGTGCACCCTTCTTTCTGATTGTGCAGAAGAAACAGAGAACTTTAGGATGCTTCTGTTACTGTGATTTTCAGTGTGGAAAGCAAGATGTCCCATCCAGCCTCTGAGGTACCAAATAGTATGATAATCCTTTTGTCTTGAAGAGGATGCAAATTAAATAGACACAGCTGAGAAAGGGCAGGGGGAAAACTGAGACCAGGGAATGTTTTGACCTGCTTGAGTTGGTATTTCATGCAGTTTCAGTGCTGAGAGTAGAACTGTGTTTGCTGAGTGTTAGGAAAACATGGAGAACATGCTGTAGGCTGCCCAGCTTGCTGTGCCATGATATTATCTAGCCTGCATATAAGCTGGGGAGCTTGCTTTTCTCTCCCTCCCTTCACCTGGATTTTTGTACCCAGAAAGTGCTAGTCCTAAATACTTGTGTCAAGGAAATGTCTAAGAGAGAGGTTTTGTCAGCCACTATCAACCCTGCTCCATGGAGGGGTTGTGTGAATGAGTGTATGGCATGTCCCAAGGCTGAGAGCTGCCCAGGATGCAGGACCCCAACCCACTTAGTTCCCTCCTCCCCAAGCACAGGGTTTCAGCTGTTAGAGAGATTAAGGAAGTAGTAAAATCTGCTAATGCAATAATAGTAATTAATAACAATAATGGTCTCTTTTAATATGTTTTGGCATGATTTATTAGGCAGAGAGTACTGTGGGAGCGCAGAGAGTTTGCAGGGGAGAATAAAAAGGCAAGGTGACTGGGCCCTAAAGTGCACATCTGGGCATGATTTGGAGAGGCAATTTATGGACACCATAAATGACAGCTTTTTCGAGCAGCTTGGTTTGGTGCCTATGTGGGAAGACGTAACTCCTGATTTAGGGCTGTGTTTGGCAGTACTTACTCTCCAGGTGGGACTCCTGGGGTGTCCCTCCTGGCAGAGAACAGCAGGCTGGGCTGCTGTGAGCACGTGTGTGTACGAGACACAGGGCACGCACACAGTCCTGCACGGCATCCCCTGTCTTTCCAGTCCCCGTGTGGTCTCTTACAGCCCCTGCCATCGCTGCTGTGCGGTGTCCACACCCCGGGCAGCACCAGGAGAAGCCTCCCCCCTGCTTCAGTGCCGTATGCTGAGGCTGGTGCCTCTCAAACATAGCCATGCAGCTCTGCAGCTCTCTGTTTCCCACCCTGGCAGCATGAGGGCGTGCAGCCCCAGCTCAGATCAGGCCGGAGCTGTCAAACCACCAGGAAGGGTTACTTCTGCTCCTAGAAAGAAACTGTTTTTGCATTGGCAAAATGTGAAAGGCAAGGAAGAAGAGTGTCCTTCGCAGCACTTAGTTGATGTTTTCATTGATCTCAGTGATTTTGTGTCAGCACAGTGGTAGGAATTGGCCTCCACACTAGAGCCTTGTCTGGGCAAGCGGACATCTCTCAGTGGGTTTCATTACTATTATTATTATTTTCACAGGGCCTGCAGCATATTCAGAGCCTGCCAGGATACAGCACTCCCTTTCTCAAGGCTTCAGCCATGTCAGGGGAGATGCCGGGGAGTGGGTAGGTGCATGGGCAGTAGCAGCACACTGCAGAGGTGTGAGTGCTGAGGACTTGTCAGCATCACATCAGCAAGGGCAGGGGGCTTGGCTCCTCGTTAAGTGTGCCCCACACATGGCACATGCAGGATAGGTGAGCCCCACACAGGGCAGCAGGAAAACTTGAGGAGAAGGATGACAGCAAATGCTAGGCTGAAAGGCAAAATAAATTAAAGCAAACAAACCAGAAAAGCAATCCTTAAAAGCACTGGTCTTGGCTTGGAGGTCATCACTGCCTTGGTGTGCAAGGAGGACATAGGAGGATGGTGTGAAAAGGGGACAGAGAGGATCCACAGCTGCATGGCAGAGTGTGGGCTTTTATTAGGGTTCATCAAGCACCTTTTAATGAACAGCCAAACAGCCAGGAGTCAAATGAAACAGTAGGCAAGGTGTAAATGAGAAGGAAGCTGAGGAGAGGGAGAGGAATGGCAAGGGTACTGTGGCTGTGCAATGCCAGGAGCAGGATGAGGGAAGCCACAGGTGGGGAATGCAATTAAAGGGCTGAGCCAAAGCCAACAAGCTGAATCTCTGGCTTGTGCCGAGCTGTTTGCTCAGTCCCCATCCCAGGTGCTGAGTGAGCATCCCTCTGGGAATTTTAATTCACCAAGGCAGAGGGGTCCCATCTGCGGGCTGGGACAGGCTCATAAGGTTCCTCTGCCCGAGTAGGTCTGTCCTTGCCAGGGGGTGTTCTGTGGGGATTGCTGTGCTTTCCCTGCAAAGGGGGAAAGACACTGGATATGGATTCTAACTTTAAAGGGTTCGTATGTGCTGGACTTGAGACAAAGTGTTCTAAACCTGGGGTGTGGCAGTTGCATCTCTGTGAGGAAGGAGCTGTACCTGCAAATGGCTGATGTCTTGGTACCTCAGAGCAGCAGCTCTCCTGGCATCGTATGCTCATCTCTGTGTGGGTTTTTGCTGACGAGTGTGATATATGCATGCAAAGTATTTTGCTATTGTTATTATTACCCAAAGTTATGGATCAGCTTGAGAAACTCAAATGCAGTAAATCACTGGGACTGGGGTAGCATTAGTCTCAGGGCTCTGAAGTAAATAATGCATGAAATATACTGACAGCAGTGTCTGACGAATCCTTATAAACAGCATCTCTCTAACGAATGCAGAGCTGATAATATTGCAGGGTCGGATTTGGGGGAAAAATGCTGATATCTCTCTGTGCTCAGGCGAGATGATGCAGATGGGCAAGCACCGCCCCTTCCTCACCCCTGAGAATCAAGCAGCTGATTTTAATGACAGTTGAGAGGCTCAGGAATGGGGTGGCAGCTCCATATCCAGCTGTGACGTGGACTTCATGGGCAAGTTGCTCTCTCTCTCCTTCCCTCTTGCAAGGCGAAGGTGCTGAAGGGCTGTCTCCAGCCTGCTTTCCCTTCACCCTGGTGTGGAGTGCTCTGAGATCCTCAGAGAGGGAGTGCTTCAGGCATGCTAAGTACTATTATTATTTTTTTAATAATTGAAAGACATCCAGGGAATTACAGATCTATGAGCTTTCTTTCAGTTCCAGCCAAACTGATTGTGAAGCTAATTAAAGACAGACTAGTACAATGTTCGGGTAAGTATAACATGACAGGGTCAATCCAGTATGGCTTCTGGAAAAGAAAATTGTGCCTTTCGGAGCAGCAAGTGGGTTTCGTTGTTTTGTTTGGGGTTTTTTTTTAATTTAATAAAATAAGATAAAGGTGATCCCCAGCAGACATAAAGTACTTTGATTTTCATAAAGCCTTTGATAAGGCCTTTCACACAAAATTATGAAGGGAAATAAATAGCCATGGGCAAAGGGGCAAGGTCTTGTCACGGTTTAAAACCCAGTAGATTTTTAATGAGCGAAGAATAGTTTCTCTTTTGCGTGGAGACAAGTTAAAGGTGGGAGTCAGTACACACTGTGGAGGTGTTTAGTCTGCCCAGTGTGCCATGGCTGGTATGTTGGTGCTTTGATGATGATTCCTTGTTTGGCTGGTGAGAAATGCAGCAGAGTTGCCAAAAGCCATCAGAGATGTTAAGAGCAGGACCCATTGCACCCTCTGCAGGCTTGCTGCCTGGGCTGTGGAGATCCAATGGGGCCCACTCCCAGGGCTTGGCTTGGCTGCTCTGGGGTGTCCTGGTGGGAACTGAGTCCTCCCCTAGTGCCCCTCACCATCTTACCAACCAAAGGCAAGCACGGGCTGCCACCTCCATGAGTCAGCAGGATTTAAAGGCACCACGGGGACAGAGCAGCAGGATGACAGATGAGCTATAACATGGATGAGCGTATGGTAATGCAGACTGCAAAAATAGTCTCCACTTCAGCTGTACAGTGATGAGCACTGAGCTCCCAGGCTCCTTGGAGGGAAGAGATTGGGAGTCATGGTGAGTAACTCGATAAAAGCTTCTCCAGTGGGTTGCGTCAATTCCAAAAACGTGGAAGATGCTTGGTTGCCTTTAAGGGACAGGGAAACAATAGGGAATATGTTATAAAAAATGACATTATCTTGAGCACTGGCTACACCCTCATTTATGAAAGTGTACAAAATTACCAGGGGGCCATGAAGCATGGTTAGTAATCTTGTGAGATTTACCTACAAGGAGGCAGTCAGTTGGACTGAACAAAGTTTTCTTTTTCAGTGTAGCAAGCTTGCAAAACTGCCATTTCTCCCTCCCAGTAGCTCTCCCATCTTCCTTCTTGCCATTGTGCCCTCTGCTGTCCCTGAGCTCAGGCTGCCTCCACTCATCCCAGCCCGCTCCAATGGGAGATGGCAAGCACTGGCCATCCGCAGCCTCCCTGAAGAGACACACTAAAGGCTTATAATTGAGTTATTTACACTAATGAAGAGTGTGGTGAAAACTGATCAGTCCCTCCTTTTTCTGTCCTCCTGTAATACTAGAACAAGAGGTCACTCGGAGATGCTAATGGTAGCTTAATTTAGATCACATGAAAGGAGACACTTTTTCACACAGCAGGTAGTCAGTCTGTGAAATCCACACTGCCTCCTGAGGTCAGAGAGTCACACACTGCAGAAGGACTTGTCAGGTTCCTGGGTAATTTTTGGAACAATAATAACTGTTATTACTGAGGATGCAGTAGCACCCCAGGGACCCCCATCAGGAAGGACCTACTCTGCATAGCTCAAGGCCTGCCCAAAGCAGGAGCCAGCCTGACCTGGGTTGCTTTGGTCTCCATAGCCAAAGAAAGGTTTGTTTGGTCTGCTGGTTTTACATTAATTGATTTGTGGTGAAGAGGGAAAACGTCAGCCATGGAAGTGATTCTCTGTGAGAATTTGGTCAGATGCTTGCAGGGTGATGGTGGAAGAGCTGCACCCAAGCTCAAGCACCCAAGTTGACACTTTTTTTTTTTTTCTGCACTAGTCCTGTAGCCCCAAAGACAAGGCACTTGGTTTCCTTCCCTTGGTGTAAGGAGAGTTCTGTTTTTCAGCTAAAAACCAGCACTGTTCACTCTGATTTTAAATGGGTGAGGGAGGGACAGAAAGCCTACAGCTGCCTTTATCCTGAAGGAATCTTCCCATGATCTGGGTGAAGCTTGGGTGAATTGCCTTGGGATAGAGCCTCATCTGCACTTTTGACCCTTTCCCTGGATCTCTTCAACACAATGTCTTTGGTCTGATGGCTTTGCCAGTCCTACAGTCAGTTCTTGGCAGGCTCCTGTCTTCCCATGCATTGCCTGTGGCATCATAAGCTACTTAGCAAGTCTGACTGGATGTGGGTATTGGTGAATTTTGCCTGTGGGCAGCATAGGCCTGTGGATTATTATAGCATTGAAGAGCCTTAAACTTGTAAAGGTGTTCAAATTTACCAGCAAAAACCATGTGTAATAGAACAGGGGAAAATAATTTCAAATCCATCCCTGTCTCTGTATTCATGTTTATTTGACCTGCAGTTCTAGAAAAACCTTTAGCCCCAGTAGGTTTGGGACTGAATCTTTTGTTACTGTTTTTCCTTCTGTTCATAAATTCAGCTCAAGTCCCTCCATTCCCATTTTGACAAGAACTGTCCAGACTCAGTGTAGAAATCTTTGCAGGGGATTGAGACAGAACACCAGCATTCTTTGCAATGTCTTTTGACCCTTTTTTGCAAAATGGCTGTAAGCAATAGACTTTCGAGTGTGTTTTCTTGTAGCTAGCTGCAGAACTCAGTATATGTACAGTAAAATTGATCATAATCCACTTGAGGGATGGTGTTCAGAAACTCTCACAGGCATCTCTCATTCCAGCATCATCACAACAGCTCTCCAACTATCCCAAATGCTTTTCTACTTGCTGTTTGTTACTGCCTCAATAGCTGGCTGTGTTTAAATATGTCAACCTGGAGTTTTTTTCCCATCTTCTTGTTTCCTGTGTTCCTCTAACAAGCAGCTTGCAACAGAACAAACAAGCAAGGCAGGAGCGCTCCAGGCAAAGGGGTGTTTTGTGTTTGATTTGAATACATACATATTTTTCTTGGTTAAAACTTGTGATACTTATCAAACACATGCAGGAAAGCTGTGAATAAGACCTTTCTCTTTCTTCCCTTCTGACACACACACACACCGTCTAATACAAGCACCTTCTCATTTTCACTCGATGTCTGATTCCCTGCGAAGCGTGGTTTCTCTCATATCCTCGCACAAACGTTTGATAGTCTCATCCTCACTGCTGCTCTGTCGTGTACACAAAACCACCTTCTCCTCTCAGCAGAGCCTGGCACATGCGCACTCCCACAGGCGACACAAGCACACACGCACGGCCACCCACACGCTTGCCAAGGCTTTATTATTATTGCAGGGAAAATTGCTCTCAAATTTAAGAGACTGGATGTAACTATGGCAGAGATGGGGAGAGAGGGGAGCCAGGCTGGGAAATTGTGCAGTCCCTTCACTCTTCAGAGGCACAAAGCATCGCTCAGGTGGAGGGGAGAACATGTCCCCAGAGTCCTCATCCCATCTGCCGTGCACAGACAACCACCAAGCGTCGCTTACCTCCTCTCACACACAGACTCTGA
Source organism: Chaetops frenatus (assembly GCA_013400775.1). Lineage (NCBI taxonomy): Eukaryota > Metazoa > Chordata > Aves > Passeriformes > Picathartidae > Chaetops > Chaetops frenatus. The sequence continues at coordinate 485,027 of VZTR01022337.1, read as the reverse complement.
CTGCTCTCCCTGAAAGTTTCTCAGTCGCCCTTTCTTGTGCATCCTTCCCTCTCTCTTTTGACTGTCTGTCAGGTCCTGATCACATCACTGTCACGGTTGCTATGATATCAGCATTTTCTGACAGGTGTATATGCTTCTGTCAGTCCCAGTGAAGCTCTTTAGCACCCAGCCTGCTGCCGGGTCTGAGCCAGGGCAGCACTACTGGGAAGCATGGTAAGCGGTGTCTCATATTGCTGCATGCAGAAGATATAATCCTGATGGGAAACTGCATGTTTTTGGGGGATTCCACTTTCAAATAAGGCCTTAAAACAAGTGTTTTCTCTTTATGAAGAGTGAGGCTCACTGCTGTTCAGAAAAAGGAGGAACACTCTGGGCATTGCTCTTGTGAATTCCCAGAGATCTTCTCCCACGTCCTCTGAGGCAGGCTCTGTGTTTGGCCATCTGGAGTGGGCTATGTCATGGAGGACACTCATTTCAAAAATTACTTGAATTTTCTAGAGCCCCCAAGCTTCCATTGCAGTCTGAGGCACTGAGTGCTTCATTCCCAGCAGCATGGCGGGGTTGGTCTCTTCTGACAAGAGAGTAACAAAAATATATCCTCTGCCACGACGGGGGCCACGGATGTGCTTCAGAGCAAGTTAGTGTGGGTTCTTTGTTCGGGAGATGGCCACACGCCTCGGCAGGGGCTGTGAGAATCTCAGAGCGTGCACAATTTGGAAGAAATTTCAGGTTTTCCAATTACTGTAGCAGTGGCTGGTAACCTTCCAGCAAAGAGGCACTGGAGCACAGTGTTCCCATGGCTCCTGCTGGGCTCAGCCGGTGTTTGTGTTTGAACTGGCACCAGGAAAGCTAGGAAGCGAAGAGATTATTAATAGGGAGCGCAAGGAAGAGGAAAGGTGTTTAAACAGTTCCCACTTTGCATGTCTAATTTGGGAGCTACCCTTCTGTAGTTCCCCAAACAAGCGTCCAAATCCAATGTCAGACTTCTCAGAAGCACAACTCGTTAAGCTTTAGCACACTGCAAGATAAGGACCTTGCTTGCATAAGGCCATCAAGCACTGATATTGACTCTCCAGGACATTTTTAAGGCTATTTATATCACAATAAAGGCATTTTATTAGTGTCATCCATCAAGAGAGACCGCATTTTGGCCTGGAAATTATTCTGCTTGAGTTTCTAGAAAGGAGAAGGGTGAGTAATTATGGGATGCATTATCTTCGATCTCATTTGAAATCTCCTAATTGAAACCACATATGAGTGTAGTTTAATGCTTATAAAATAGATGGTAGGAACATTGCTAATGTACCTATGGTAAGTACAACCCTCCAGTAACCAGAGAGGCACCGACTGGTTTTTCAGAAGGTAACACAGCTATGGCAGGAACTGTCCCTGTCCACATCTGGGTGAGAAGCTGGTTCCTGGCACACGCTTTGAACTGAAGCTTATGCCCCACGCTGGGCTGAGCTCGTGGTGCTTGGCATCCACGGTTCAGCTCAGCTGGCAGCATCTGCTGTTGGTTGCCTGCCGATCCCACCGGCAGCATCAGGGGTCTTGACGGGGCGAATGCTGCTCCTGGGGTGGGGCTGGGGTCTGTGTACGGCTGGCTGAGGGCTGGCAACGTGGTCAAGGGGCGTGGTAAAGCTTCCCGGCCCCCCGCAGGTGTGTGGAGGGCGGTGCTGTTAAAGTGGAGAAGGGGATGTTTACAGCTCTCCTCCAGTGTTTTGCCAGCCCCTGTGCTGCTTTTCTGCTATCAGCTCAGGGAAAGGGAGCAGATTTGGAGGAGCAGCAGTTACTCAGGTAAGGGGAGTGTAGCTTAGCATTGCCTGTGGGGGCCTGTGAGACTGAGTAATGGCAGGGCTTGAAAGCTGTTACAGATATTTGATAATTAATTGGCTGGGAAATCAGTTTATTTTAACGACTCTAGTTAAATAAAGAAGAGAGTTAAAAGGGCTGCACTTTCCTGCGGTGCTAAACTACTTTCAGGGACAGAGAAAGCCCATTACATGTCTACTTTTGTGCCAACAGGGACTTTCTTGTGAAGGCTCTTTTGAAAGGTGGTTGAAATCTTTATCTCCCCTGAATCCCAGCAGCTTCGGTTTAAGGCAAGAAAGCCTGAAGGGTGGTTTATTACCAAGGATCCATCAGGCAGAGGGGACAGGGGAGTGGAGCTGCTGCTGTAACCTCATGCTTCACCTCTGGCCAGATACTTACTGCAGAGTGGTTCCAGTTGTGGTTTATCACTGTTTTATACTGCTCTAGTGGGAGCAATGCATGTAGCTCGGTTAACCTCACTTGTCTTCCCAGTACTTGCTGATCACACACACACATAAGGTAGAGGGAACACTGGTAATAGTCTAGCATAAAGAAGTAATTTTGGGTGCTTTCTCTGTTGCTGTTGAGGACCAACCCTCTTTTCTTAGCCTAAGGAAGAAACAGTAAGTGTGAAGTCAGAGAGGAGTTGGTGGCAGGTCCAATTTTGTTAGGGCTCTCTTATTTTCCAGGTTGCTGGAATATCATTGTATCATTGCTGTTCAGTGGGCAGAACTGTTTCTTTGAGGAAAAACAATGTGCACTCTGGTCCTGGCCAAAGAAAGAGAACTTGACAGGGATCTTAGACAAAGGTTTTTGATTTGACCTTTATATATCTCTGTAGAAATTACTTTGTGTGTGACTGTGCATGTTAGAGAACACAGCAGCAATGCTGAAAGAGACTTGGATCTATTCTTTGCTGCAGATTGTGCTTTGGATGTGAACTTAGGTCTCAAGCCAGTGTATCTTGTCCTGAGGGTTGTACGGCAAGTGTGCATATATGAACAATGTTCCAAATGCAGTCCTATTTGTCAGAGTCTGCAAAGAGCCTGCAACACCATCTGTTTTACTGAGTGGATAAGAGATTAAACTGCAGGAATCATGGGATCTGTACAATACATGAGAGCAGGCCAGACCATCACAGCACATCTTATTTTTTTGGAAGCTGAGAATAACTTTAATATCCCTTCATTTAGGGTTTAATGTCAAAATTAACTACCATTTTTACTCTTGTCTCAAAAATCCCAAACTGTTCTTCCTGCCCCAGTACTGTTGCTTTGCCTACTGCAGATTCAAATTCAGTGCAGTCATACACCCCACATCTCCCAGGGTAAACTAGAACTAGAAAAACCAAAAATAAGCCCTTCAGTCTGGAGGTTCAGCAGGACCTCTCTTCTGCCACCCTGTAGCACTTTGAATTGAGCATCTTCCTGACAGGATTTGAGCCTAGGTTATCCCCCCAAGCCTGTGAGATCCTGTGTTGATGTCGTGCTGTGCATAGATGTTGGGGATGCACAGATACACACCAGATGGGCATGATGTCATCCCCTCTGCATGGGCAATGACAGCCTACCTTTAGCCAAGTGTAAACTCAGGGACGCCTGCAAATCCTGATCTTTAAAACATTCCCTGGATGAGAAACCTCCTGCCAGCTGGAGCTGCTCTTAGCTGAGCAGACTGAAGTGCTGTATTTAATGAATTCATTTCGAGTCTGGTGGAAGGAAGCAGGACTGATCCTCATTTAGTGTAAATCTAGGTTTCCCCATTTTACTGCAATGATGCCTTGTTGGCTCTTGATATATGCCAGCTTGAAGCCACAGTTTGACATCTTGCCGTACAGTACTGGAATTCTGGAAATTGTATAGAGCAAGTGACCTGTCAGAAGAACAGAAACAGGAACCCAGCCTCAGCCCAAGTGCACAGCCTTAGACCCAGCTGTGTAAGAAACTCTCAGTAAGACAGCTGTACAGAAGGGAGCTCCATGAGGAAATGGTTTATCTGTACTGCGGATAAGCTGTGCACCAGGGAGAGGATTCCTTTCACAGCAGGCTCTTGGGAGAAGAGGCGGGGATGTCAGTGGATCCAGATAAGATATCCCTGGGTAAATGCTTCCAGTAGGATTAAGCAACATTGTCTTCACTAGGAAATAAAAAGGGTTTATGTTCCGCGTTCCAGACAATTTGCACAGCTTGTTTTGCCTCTGCCAGAAAACTGCAGGTGAGGAGGTGCAGAAGCTGACAGAGCAGTCCCTGTAGATGCCTGTCCTGCAGTCAGCAGCCAGGTTGGAGTTCAGGCTCCAGAGCACAGACCCAAATGACCCAAGCCAGTTGCCTTCAAACCGTGGGGAGGAACTTGTGCTTCAGCCAGACCTCTCTGATGTGGTTGCATATCCCTAGGCAGATCTCAATTAGAGTGAAAAGCATGGTCTTTTGCAGTAGTGCTAAGACAGATGTGACTGGAGGTGACATCTGGATTTGTGAAGGCTATTTTGCAGTCATTGCTATCCCACTCTAGCTATCCTCCTGCAACTGGTACACACCAAACCAAGTTTTGCATGAGACAGGTCAGGTCTGTTATGTTTTGGTTTTGACAATAAAATAGTTTCATTGTATGACTTTGCACAACCCATTTCTTTCCTTCTCCACTGGCTCCCTGTATTTATAAAACATGCATCACAACACTTCTCCTCTACAAAGGTAAGAATTTTAGTTCCACAGTGCTTACTCCCTTTGATAAAAACCCTGTGGGCTGTTCAGCACATGCTGAATTGCCTTGCAAAACCAAGCCCTGCCAGGGTCTCAGAGGAAAAATAGTGCCAGATATTAGTATGACTAGTAGGATGGCAAGAAGATCTAGCTTTGGAAATTATTCCTTCACCTTTCTCGAGGAGTTGTACCTTCCCATTCTGTTTCTGACCATGAGGTTTTAAACCAGCTCCTGGCTTTCATGTCAACAGCAGAAACTCCATCAATGTATCTTGACATTTCTTTTTTTCCACTCTTCCCCCTTTCCTCTATTTTTTTATTTATGTTCTCCTCTGCCAGGCATATTGTACATGTGGGGATGAAGGTAAGCTGAGATCAAAGCTCTTGGGAGTTCTCCCTCACAACATCTTCGCTACCTTCCCTGTAAGTCTTTCAAATGCCTTCTTTCACAAGACCTGATGGTGGACAAAAGTGAGGTATTAGGGAAAGGCAAAATTTAGCAAAGCTCTAAACAAAGGAAAGAAAGTGGAGTTGAGCATTGCCTCACTGTAACAGCTTTGCTGTTCTTCCCACATAAAGGAGTTCCTCAGCACAGGATAAATACATGGGAGTTTGAAGTTTGCAGGTTTTTATTCTATGATTGTAACACATCCATGGGATGGATTTTCAAAAGTATGTTACTTTAGGCAGCAAAAAAACTGGATGTATTGGTGAAGAAGCTCACTGTGTCAAATGCTGTTTTGAAAATTTGGTCCTTGTGTGTTAGTTTGGCAGCTGGTAGGCCCAAAAGGACTTTAACAAATCTGGTTTAAATTTCAATGTTAAGCACTTAAAAAAGTCAAATCTCACTTGTGACTTTTAAGTGCAGGACCACTTTACTCACAGCATATTTGGGAATACAACCATATGCCAATGTCTCTTGAAAATAATGAGACTGAGTTTGTATCAGTAGTTTTCAACCTCTCCATGCATGATTTCTAGAAGATCCAGTTTTTGAAAACAAATCCAAACCTGTGCTAGGTAACTCTAGTGTGATATATAGGGCTCTAGTGTGGTATATAGAGGTCTAAGGTCTTGACAAAAAATATTTAGCTGTATGTGAAGTGAAAAAACCTAAAAACATTGCTTCATCTGAAAGAAATTTTTAAGAGGATTTGTCTTCTCCTGACATTTTGCTGAACTCTGACGTAGGTGATAAAAGTAGTAAGACCAGGTCACTGTAGTTTGTTCTCCCTGCAGCCCCTGTTAGGCTGATCCTCTGGTCTTCAGCCCATCTTTTTTTCAAACATCTGAAAAATAGGAGCTTGCTTGCTTTCCTTGGGAGACTTTTTTACAAGACTAGCACTTGTGGATGACAAGAAATTTTTCTTCAAGTTTGAACAGACTTATTTCTCTTTTTTTTTTTTTCTGACCTGTTACTCCTTCCTAGACCCCTATGCATCTTGCTAAATAATTCCTCTCTTCCCTTGGTACTTTCAGCTTTCAAAGAGGTATAGCTTGTCAACATGTCGCTTTTAAGTCTTCTCTTAGTCAAGTTATACATATTTAATGTTTTTAAGCTTCCCTTAGATGCTGATCCTTTTCCAGCCCTTGGTGAATTTTGTTGTTGCTTGCCTCTGAATTCCCTCCAATTCCCCCATATCATTCTGAAAACAAGGTGCCTAGTATTGACTGCTCCAGTCCAGGTGCATTCGGTATTTGGTGGCAGTTGTTTTTGGATGGAATTAAAAAAAGAAGCAGCAGAGCCTCTCAAAGGGAATCTGCTTCGTGGTCTCCTCTCTGAGAGCATTATTTCACGATGGTATTTTGGGACTGGCTTTAGATATGGAAATGAGAGCGTGTGTCTTGCTCAGAAGCTGTTCTCTGCTTTCAAGTGGGAGAGAGATGGAAAAGGGGAAGAGGGGTTAAGCTCCTCAAAGGCTTTGTCTACATTAGGCTTTTTTCTTCATATTTCCCAGTGTTGCTTGCACGGGTGTAGCTCAATCCACAGTGGGACTAATGACAGCTCTGGCACAGGCAGGGAAGCTGACATGTTCTGCTACACATCATCTCCACAATCTCTACAAGCCCTGACTCCACCAGCGGTGCCACTGCAGCAGGAGCTGGAGGAGGAAAAGGTCAGCTGTAAATAATAACTAGAGTGTTTGCACATCAAGAAGGTGTCCTTCATTGAGATGCAGCAGCTGGAAGTGAGCAGGCAGGATGCACCCAGTTTCTCACTCATATCGAGATACCACCCTCCACAGCCTGCTGCTGGCTACCTGAGGGCAGCGCTTGGAAGTGGGGATGGTAACATGGTTCGGACACCTCTGATACCCTCATGACCTCCAAAAAGAAGGAAAAGTTAATACTTATTTTCCCTGGTATTGCTCCCATTTCCTCTCTGATCTGCCTCCAAAGAATTTCTAGACTGATTTCTCCTTGATGTGGATCCTCCTGTCCCACCTGCCCAGGACAAGAGCTACTGCTTCAGATGCGATATTGCCTTTCCCCTGTTGAAGAAGAAGCAAGATGAGATGAGATGAAATGAACATTAGGATCCATATAATAGGAAGCACATTACTGTCTCAAGTAGCATGCTCCTCAGGTATTGGAAGAAGCTCTTTCATATAGTACAAAACACAGGAGACACCTGCCAGTTCCATATAACATTTAAATCTAATATTCTTTCACAGTCTTGTACCAATTAATGGTTAACTGATGGAATTCTCAGCCAGAAAGTATCACCAAGATGAAGATGTTAATGAGTTTAAAAAAAGAAAAAGGGGGCAGGGGGCTGAGAAATGCCTGGGGATAAGAAAGCCAGCGTACAAACTTACAAGGTGGATTGCAAGCTGTCACTGAGAGTGGAAGCCAATTTACTCAGAGGCTAGATTTAGATTAGATATTAGGAAGAAATTCTTTACTTTGAGGGTAGGAAGACTCTGGAATGGGTTATCTAGAGAAGCAGTGCATACCCCATCCCTGACTGACAGTGTTCAAAACCAGGCTGGATGTGGTTTTGAACAACCTTTTCTGGTGGCAGCTATCCCTGCCCATGGCAGAAGGATGGAACTAGGTGATCTTTAACATCCCTTCCAACCCAAGCCATTCTGTGATTTGTTTGGTGCTAGATTTACAGGTTTTTATGGCTAGAAAAGATCATTAAATTATATAGAAGGTGATTTACATTGTCACTTAAGGAGATGTTATACCTTCCTTTGGAATGACTGTCACTAAGCATGGGAGGGTTGGTCACTGAACCATGTGGCCCAATGCTCAGACCTTGATACTGTGTCCATTTCCTTTCCCAAATGTTCAGGTGGGGACTTCTGAGCACTCAGGTCTCTGTCTCTCCTTGGAGATACACAGCCATTACAGATCTGCTTCGGTCACTTACCCCAACAGCTCTTGAGACCAGTGGCCACCCTTAGCCTCTGACAAGCTAATGGCCCTGACCTGATTGTGTGTTTGGCTGTATTTTCTCATGTCAGAAACGTTCCTAGAGGGGGTGCACGGCTTCTGTGCCACCTGGCAGTCAGCTCTTCCTGACCCACTGGAGGCTGCTGCCAGTCCTGTGGGCACACCCTTGTTTCTGAGAGCCCCGAGAGCTGGCACCGTCACGTTGCTGTGTGGGAGGGCACCTATGGTGCCTTGCTTTTGGAACTAGGCCATGGCACCATGGCAGCAGTCATGTGGGCTGTTTTGCAGGCTTACATGTGTCTTGGTGTGTGCAACTGTGAAAGGGAGAGTCAGGGAGGGAACCTCCCTCTTGCCTCTCTGTTGTAAAAAATACATGAGGTGATGCTCCAAAGCTCCAGTTTTAATTATTTGGATCTTAAGCTTTGTGGTCCCATTCCCTGAGCAAACCACTGGAATCCACAAGCTGGAAGGTGCTATTTGCAGTGCCAAATCTCTCTTCAGCTGTGAGATGCTGATTTTCAAATCTCCCCCTTGTTTTGTGATGGCCTGTGGAGATACCTCCTGCATTTTTAGCCTGTGACTGAGCGGGAGGAAGCAACCCTGGACCACACAAAATGCTCTGAAGCTCCCTCTAGCATCACTCTCCTATTCCCACTTGTGTTTGCACTGTCCCTTTTCTGCACTCGCTCTCTCCTGACCTGCCCTTACACTCTTTCTTTCTCTGTGCCCTGTGCATTGCTAATCTGTGGCATTATCTCATTCTCCAGTAGCTGTGCCGGCTGCCTTAATGTTTCTTGCCAGCTTTTGCCTCTCCCCATTTTTTCTCTTCCCTCCGCTTGCCAGCCCATGATGTAGCATTGCCTTTCTCCATCTGCCTGATTGTCTCTCTGCTTTTTATCTGGGTGCTGGAGCTCCAGGTGCTGTCATTCTCTGCGACAGCACAGAACGTTTCAGTTTCCCTCTGTGGCTGGATAATTACCAGATACAGAGTCACGTGGGACTTCCCAGTGAAACCCTCCCTCCCCTCCTGTCAGAGAAGATCACATCTCTGAAACACATTTTTCNTCCTTTTTTTTTTTTTTTTTTTTTTGGTGGTGTTTTTTGTTATTGTTATTTTTTGCTAGAAGAAATTCAAGGGAAAAATTTGGATTAGCTTTTCTGGAGTTACCTAGTGGTGACCACCAGTTACCCATAAGGCACTGGGGGTTCAGGTAGAAGAAAGAAGTGATTTCCAGTGCTGAAGTTTGTAAAGGAAAATAAAGGGACTTAGAGTCTGTATAGGTGCCTTATTAGTGCTCCTATTCTCATTTCTGGTGTATCCCCCAAACAGAAAAAAGTCATTACGGTGCAGACTCACCAGAAGTTTAGTTTCTGCTTCTTCTGCAAATTTAGCATAACAGCCTATACCCAGTTCACGTAAGTGACTAATTATCATTGTCTTTCAATGAACTTCAGTTCCTAAGTGACCTCAGATACTTTTAAAATATCAGCCTGTGTCTTAGTGATCACAAAAAGCACAGGATCCTTAGTGAAAGCGCAGAGCAACAGAAAGGCAAATCATCGGGCAGCGTTCCCCATTGCCATTCTGCATCACCTCTGCTATTCCCTGGCTCCCCCTTTGGATAGTGCAGGAGCCCTGGGATGCTGCAGGAAGCTATGGACAGTGGGGCAAGGCATACTTTCCTAGTGGGTATTGCACTAAGGCCGAGTGATCAATAGCTGATGAGCATCGCCTAATGATGCTGGATCAAGAGCAGAGCCAGGTTTCTGGCTGGACTGAAAAGGAACACTGACAAGTCCTCAGCTAACCCAAAAGGGAAAGAGGGAGCTCAGGGTCTGTTACCTCAGCAACCTGAGCTTCCTGACTGATTTTAGTGCAAGACCCTGATGCAAGCTGTCAGAGCATTTGGCATTTCTGCAAGCGTCAGCCAGAGAGTAGTTCATCCCCCTGCACACATGTGGGGAACAAATCTCCTCTGGCAGGGAGCCTATGACTGGAGTCAGTCATTCTAGAAACATGCCTTGGAAGGGGAAAAGACCTGTCCAAGGATTTCCTGACTGTGCTGTGAAGAAACGGAGGGCATTTCCTATGTGTGGTGGTATAAAAGAAAAAATGGCACTGTGGTGATAGGTTTCTCTCTGAGGTTTTTCTGTATTTAGAAATTTTAAACTGTGCTGTGATGTGGCTGGGATGGAGTTAAGCTCATAGCAGCTCACAGCAGCTCATATTGATATTTTTAAGAGGGCTCCTCTGCTGGAGTGGATGTGGACTGAAGTTGTTTATGCAGGTATACCGATCCCTGACAGATGAGAAGAGCAATAAATCATGCCAGTATAAGTTCTCTTATTTCGATATAGTTACATTCACCCTTCGAGAGTGCTGGCATAAAAATTGCTGTAATTTTGGGCTTGGTTTCTGTTGTGAATTTGTGGTTTTTTCCTACACAAACAGGAACCTATACTCTTAAACAGTCATTTTACCAGAAAGAAAGCCCAAGTGAGACCAGCTGTGTGTCTACTAGTAAGAGCCCGTGCAGCTAGCTGTCTTTTTAGACCAGTGTATTTTTTGTAAATTCCCTTGGGTTTCATTTTCCATGCATATCACATGGACTGAGAGACAAGGATGTTTACAGCACATGAGCAGTTCTGCACTGATACTCATATTTTCTGGTTGCAATTCTTTTTTCTTTCATTAGAAAGAGTTGATGGGAGAGACAGTGAGACAGAAATGTTTCTGTACAAGGCACTGGGGACCCCTCTTCTAGAAAACTGGGTACAAATGCTAGTCACGAAAGAGGAATTCAGGCTGAAGCAGGTGCTGAGAGAGGCTACTGGGATGTTTAGGGCAATGGAGAGCCTATCATACAAAAAGAAACTGGGAGCGTTTGACTTGTTGAATCCAGCAAAATGAAGGCTGAGAGGGAATATGATTGCCCTCTGTGAACACAGTGAAAGATAAACACCCAGGAGAGAGAAGAGCTCTTTAAGCTAAAAGATGATGTTGGCATGAGAGGAAATGGATATAAGCCAGATATGAATAAATCTAGAATAAGAAATAGAAAAAAAAAGGTTTTAATCAGCAGAACAGAAAGGCTTTGAGCAGTCTGACCTGCAAAGCAGGGGGAGGGTGTTCCTCCATCAAACACACTAGGTCAAAGTAGGAATGAGGTGCATCTCTGAAAAAGATGATAAAGTACAGCTGGCTGTGCAGGCAGAGGTTGGGACTTCGTGACCTGGTAAGCCCATCCTAGCCTCACATTCACGTAGTGGCAGTTTACTAAAGAGGATGAACAGAAGTGCAGGCATCCCATCAGCCATGAACCCTCCCAATAGGTCGATGGCCAAAAACTGTCACCTGAGTGCTGAAATACCCAGGGAGCTGCAGACAGGTGTGACAACCAAGGTCACAGCATAATACAGCTGAGAGAAAGCATGGGCTGAGCAGATGCAGCAGTTTCCCCCTCCTGCCAGATTTCCAGCACAGGACTGGGTTTAAGCAGTAGTTTTCTAAATCACTCTGAGGTCCTGTGTTATCATGCTGGCAGTGGTTACTCAGGAGCTATTTATGCCACATTTTAGAAATCCATCCTACTGTGGCACAGCTTTCACTCTCAAACAGTGACCCTGCTGTGTGCCATGGCACATAAGGAGAGGAGCAGCAGCTGTACCAGGCTGGGGAGGAGTACCAGTGGGGAGGAGAATTTTGAGCAACAACTGCTGCCCATGTGCATTCAAATTCAGCAAAATGAGGCTTTTGGTGCTTGGCTGAAAGGAGGTTTCAGATGCTTGGTTGATATGATCTCTCATTGCCATCCACTTAGGGGGCCCTTGCCTTCACAGAGGTGGAGATGTCTTCAGCTGTGGGTGTCTCCTGTAGCATCTCCTGCAGAGGGAAGCCTGATCCAGAGCAGTGGGAACCACCCAGGGCCAACAGCTCCTACGTTGCTCCTCCAGATTCTGTGCTCCTGTGTGCTGTGCCACAGTACTCCTCTGGTGGGGACTGCAGTGACAACACTGCATTGTTGTTGAGATGTTGGCAGGGGCCAGCACTGCAGTGGAGCCTAGCTGGACTCTTCCCTGAAAACCTTGCCTGGGAGGTCAGGGCTGGCAAGGCTGTGGTGTGTCCTTAGCCCTTGCTGCCCACATCCCTGCCAGGGCACAGCAGAGCGGCTGGAGCCTTGCTGCCGCCCTGGCTGACCATGGCTGCGTCCGAGTCCCTGCTTGCTGGGCAGGGGAGGACTGAAGAGCTCGAGGAGACAAAATGAAACAGCACGAGCTTGATTCGCTCTTGAACTTTCCTCCCTGGGCTGGGAGCAAGGCTGTGTTTAACCACTGCGTTAGCTTTCCAGGATCATACTTCGCAGCACAAGGGAGAATTTGTCTTGCATGTTTGGAGCTGGCAGCCGGGAGTTGATGTTGCTTTGTGCCGAATGAGCCGTGTTTGATCCCTCTCTCTTTTCCCTCTTGCCATTTTGCTGCTGTGGGGTAGAGGGCAGTGGGGGGAGTTGTTAGCTGGATCTTGTAAGAGTGTCTGTAAAGTGAGATTAGAGCAGGTTCATCACAGAGCTGAGGTGAATGCAGGAGATCTGATGCAGGGCAGATCGTGGCATCCTCTTGCAAAAGGGCGGCACGTCCCTCACTGAGTGCAGTGGGGTGGGGTTTGGGTGCTTGATTGTGTGTGCAGCAGGCTGCTGAGTTTTGGTCTGATGCACGGAGATTGTCTTACAGAAGAGATGATCAAAGGGTTAACAGAGAAAAGATTATTAAAGAGGAGTGTGGGAATTGTGGCACAGAGCTGTCACCACAACATACTTTGGAGAAAGAGGGCAGAAAATGCAGTTCATAAACTCACTACTTATTTATTTTTCCCCAAAATGAGGTAAGAGCTGTGGCTTGCTGGCAAAGCAGCACACCATATTTCATTAATCCTAGCAGCTTGCTTCTTCTCACTAGTGGGGCTCTGGCAGAGAATTGTGGGTTTGGGTCTGCTGTAAAAAAATAATTATTATTTGGAATTACTACAACAATTAAAAAAAAAAAACCCAAATAATTATCCTAGCTCCAATGCGAGTCAATACATCCTTGATAATGCTGTAAAATCTCCGTGTTAAAGTAATCATTTAAACAGCAGCTTCACCAGGCCCTAAAGGGCTTCCTCCTTGCCTTTTCATCACTCTAGGCTCTAAGTATCATCCATCCCTTCCCAAAGGAAGACCCACTCCATCTCCACAGCCTAGGCCGTAGCTGCTGTGCTGCTTTCTCTGAGGCGGAGTGGGGAGCGCGTTGCTGAGGCCCCGGCTCTGGTGCATTCTCCTCCTCACCCCGCGCAGCCCCCAGCCCGGCAGTGGCTGCGGGCAGCCTGGGGAAGCCGTGATGGGGCTTTCCAGGGAAACGCCGCCTCTCAGCAGCAGGGCCCGTCTGTTCCCCGGAGGAGAGAGAGGGCGGAAAGCTTAGGGCCGAGAGCTGCTGGAGTGACAGGCACAACATAAACTGCGATGAGTGTTACGGCAACATGCTGGGAAATCAATGCACTGAGTGGCGCTGCCTCGACGGGAGGAGGAGCAGGAGTCATGGGCACCGGGAATCAAAGCACCGAGGCCTGAGTCAGGCAGAACAGGCCGTGAAATCTCCAGCCTTGCTTTGGCAGCATGGGAGATGTGGATGCCTAAGCCTCACTCTCCCACCCATCAAAAGGAGCAAGCCCAAATACTTTGAAGAAAAGGGGAAAAAAATACATTTCTCTCAAGATGGAGACTTCCTCAGAGCTTACAAAGGCAGGTTTGCAGGAGGGCTGCTTTGGCCCAGTGCTGCATGTTAGACTGGCAGGTGATGAAGGAGAGAAGACAAGCAGCAGGACTTGCTCCTGCTCCTGCCCTCCTTCTGCCTGCTTGCTGCTGGGTGCCCCAGCCTGTCATGAAATCCAGGGATTAGGAATGATGCTGGGCAGCCCTCTATCCCATCCAAGGCAATGGTTCCTGCTGAAGCAAAAGCATTCTCCTCCAGAAAAGCATCACCCCATACCCTCCCTCCTGCAGCATGGCTCAGCCCCATTATCTGCACTTGCATCTAGGGAAAATGAGACTGGGAGAGGAGTGCAAAGATAACCTGGGTTTCTTTCTCCACATCCAGCTGTTGCTAAAACACTTCAGGTGCCAAACGTGGCTGAGTTTGTTTATAGGGGTGCAAGGAGCGCTGACATGGCATGGCAGCAAGATCTTTTGTCCTTCTGTGTCTATGGTTTGAAATGGTGCAAGATCAACAGTTCCCAAGTTCCTACAGTGATCATTCAAGGCATGCCCTTCACCATTCACTTGTCCTCTCGTTAGCCACATCAGAGATGTCAAGAAATTAAACCTGCAACCATAAGGAAAAGAATAATGGATGGATCACAAATCATTTATTAGTTTTCACTGAGGCTGGTGGTAATGTTTCCAATATGCCTAATGAAAAGCATTTGACTGTCTCTGTGAACTTGATTATTGATTATTAGTGAACGAAAAGAGTCCATTGATATCTGGCTGATGCCATGCTCCTATTGCTATGCGGTTAAAATGTCAGTTAACATGCCATTTAATATTCTATTAGTATTGAATTAGCACTTATTACACTGTGAAAATCATCACCATAAATCCTTATTAAAGTGTGATCCAGTCAGCTGGGTGGCATCTCTGGCAGACTAAGAAGGTGTGTGTGTGTGCAGACAAACATACTGAGATGCATCATCCACGTGGATGCATGTACAGAGCATGCCAGGACTTGGAATTTCCACATTTGTACGTTGATTTTTCCCTGACAGCTTGAGAGGAACAGGTATGGTGAACAGAGGGCTCAAATCCATTTCACTTACTCTTCCCATTTTCCTCTTTTCTTTGTCCTTTCTCCTTTCTTTATTTTGGTAGCACCTGCTAACTTCTTTCAGGGGCAGCTGCAAGGTTACCTGATGGTAGCTATTGACCACTGTCCTAGGACAGACCTGGATGTGTGTAAGAAAGGTTATGACATATTTTCGCTTCCAGAGAGAGGAGGGAGGGTCCCTGGTTGAGCCTACCTACAGGAGCTGGAGGACAAGGCTTTGTTCTGACCACACCACTGAGTTGTTACTGACAAGACACCACACAGGGGCATGTTTGCTATCCTGAACAGGGAGTTATAATGATCAGGTGCAGGGCAGAGCTGCCGAGTGCTCGCTGTAGCCCAGTGGGGATTGGAAAGCAGCTTGGTGGGGGTGGTTCAATGCCATGGATCTGCTGGAGTCCAGCAGCACTGATAGCAGCTGTTCAGGGGGATTTTCAGAAGTGACTCAGAAACTTCAGCTCCCACTGACTTCAGCTTCCACTGTTAATCTGCTTAGCTTTTCACTACCGAAATACCTGACCCCTGATTCTTGGTGCTGTTACAACTCTTGCATTTTCAAGAGGGCTCTTGACCCTAAGGCAGCCAGCTCTGGAGGCAGTCTGGGTGTTCCTACATGGTCACTGCTCCCAGGCCTGGAGCACACTGCCCTCCCTGGGTCCTGGCTTTCACTACCCATCACTGGTGACTACAGCCTGGGATGGCCAATGGAACTGGAGCAATGCCTTATCATAGTGGTGCTGGTTTCTACGTGTAAGTGGCTGCTCATGAATTCCCCTGCATCTTGCTTTTTGACAGAGCAGCTTTTTGAAAACAACTCAGATCACACCTGAGAGTTTGCCTCAGGGAGGAGTGTCTGCCTGGCCAGGAGGGTGGGCTGTGGCCTGAGGGCCAAATTCTCACTCCTCTTCCTTGGCTGGACAGCTTCAGTAGAGGACAGGATCTGTTGGGCTGCTCTCTAAAGCAAATGTTTGTCAGATCAGACAGCTTGGCCAGCAGCATGGCATGGCTCCCATGGACGCCCACGCAGCTTGGCTTTCCTCCTGCCCACAAGTAACCCCAGAACAACTTGGACAGCATCCATGGGCATGCCAAAAGGGAGTGGGTGTGAGGTGCTGGCCATAATGGTGGGGTCACATCACAAGGGAAGGCAGCTGCAGCACAGCATGAATGAAATGCATTCAAATAGAGGAACTTGGAAAATGTCTGACCCATGCTAAAAGGCTGTATGAAAGCCTACTGTAAAATATTTGTCTTATCTTGAAGCAATAATCTTTATCCCCTATCTTTCTTCCTTCAAATACATAACATGCATGAATAGTGAATAGGACACAATCCTGTGCAATGTGATTTAGGAAGACTCTGGTTGAGCTGGGAGGCTTGACCATACGACCTCACTGTGATCTCTTCCGACCTTACCCATTCTGTGATTCTGTACTAGTGGTGGCAAGAGGTGCTGTGTTATTCGGGTGCTGGGACACTGTGGGCAGAGCTCTGACAGGTGAAGGAGCAACACCTCTGGAGTCTGAGCTTCCCTATTTTTCTGCAGAGCAAATGTGATGTGAGCTGCAGCAAGACAAACCTGCTCTCACCCTGTCTGAGCCCAGCCCTGGGGGGTACAGCTGCCAGGGTGAAAGAGGAGTTATGTTTCCCCGTCTTCTTCAGCCCTGGTCCTCTTGAATGAGACTCAGCTGAGAGTGAGCAGGACATGTCCCCTCAGTAGCATCTCCTTGTCCTCTCTGTGCAAGTCTCCTTCTGGTGGTGGGAATGGTACAGAGCAGGTGCCTCTGCCAAAAATGCATTTGTCTTCACAGCACCTACTCTTCTCTCTGTCAAGAAACAAAATACTTGTCAAGTTACAGTTGTAATGGGTTGGTTTGTCATCTGACTTGTGAAGGTTGGCACTCAGGGCCCTGGCAGTTGCTGGCCCTCCTGCTGCTCCTCTGCTTGCCACCCCTAGCTGTCATTCCTCCTCTCCTGTCCACCTGAGATGTTCACAGGACATGCTGCATGTGTCACAGGGATGACAGTGACACTCCCACAGCCTCTCATTTTCAGCCTGAAATCTGCACTTGCCTGCACAAACAGGCAGATGTGCATCAGCAAGTGTCTGTGTATATATTAGAAGGGTGATGTTTGAGCAGTGAAATAAGTCCACTAAATTATTTTTTGTCAGAAGGATATAGATGGGAGATTCACTATAGTTTCCTTCCCTTGTGCTGCTGAAACTGAGGGATGGAGGAGCTGTGCCCTGAGCTGACAAAGCTGGAGCCCTAAACCTTTACCCTCCAGGCTGAAAGGGGTATAGGAATTTAACTATTGTATACTTGACTTTTGAAGGTGAGGAAGAAGCATGGGAAGAATACTTCTGGCCTTTCTCATTGGCAGAGTTGGAAGGGATTTGGTGATCAACATCTCTTGTGGTCTTCCAAATTAATTTTTGGTGCATCTGTAGGCCACAGACTAAAGGAAGAAAGAACAAGAGACATGTCTGCCCCAAATCCCATGGGTTTATGAGCCGAAGGTTTCTGAAACTCTTCAAAAGATCATTGTAAAATACATGCCCATGGGACAGCAATGATGAGAAAATTCTGTGGTTCCCTGGCAAGGCAGGAGTGTGCTGTGAATTTGCTAAGCAAAGTAGTAAAGAGAAGGAACAAAAGGGGAGTTGATGGAGAGGGTTGTTAATCTCCCCCTTACCTGTCTCATCCTCTGCAGGTGTTATGTAGAAGACAGAAGCTCCAAGGTGGCCTGGTTAAACCGTTCCGGCATCATTTTTGCTGGAGAGGACAAGTGGTCCCTGGACCCTCGAGTAGAGCTGGAGAAGAGAAACCCCCTGGAATACAGCCTGCGGATCCAGAAAGTGGATGTCTACGATGAGGGGTCCTATACGTGTTCAGTGCAGACACAGCATCATCCCAAGACCTCCCAGGTTTACTTGATTGTGCAAGGTAAGCAACATGCCTAAAAGGAGAGCAAAGAGCAACAGACACAGTGAGTGGATGGAGCTGTATTTTCCTAAGAGGAACTCCAGAGTCAGTAGCCTGTGTGTCCCTTATGTTTACACAGGAGCCAGCTGGATTCTTCCCTTCCACTGTGGTGTAGCATGGATTTATTCTGCTGCCAGTCTGTCCTTTTAGAAATGGTGTCAGATCAGGGGACACCAGTGATGCCAAGCCATATTCTAGAATAATGCAAACCTGGCTCCTGGCTCTGGTTGTTTTGGCACTGATGGGAAAGCATTTGTTTATAATGACACTTTTCAGAACTTTGTGCTTCATCTCTTCCCAGAGAGCCCTCTGGTTTCTTCGCCTCCTCCTTCCTCAGGTTTCCTTTCTTTCTTTTTTATGTCAACAAGCTGCTGTGCTGGTTTTTGGCCTTCCATAGTCAACTCTTTGCAAGGCTGAGGAATTAATTTTCCTGTGCTTTTTTCCCTGCTGGTTTGTAGGTTCACAGGGTGCACTGTCACCAGCCATGTGTGAAACCTGGTACCTGAGGGACCTGCCACATACCTTATGTTGCCCTCTCCTTTTTTAGCTACCCTCCTCCTGTGTGTGTTACAGGGAACAGGAAACCTGGCAAACCAGCATTTTCCTTTCTGTCTGCCTGCATTTATGGCACAACAGAGAGTAAACACAATAAAGAGTTCACCAGTTATTGGTAAGGTCATTAGGGAATTTACTTGTTCCGTCCTGCCCAGACCAGAATACCAAACAAGTGAGTTTACCCAGTTTTGTTTAGTTTTGCTTTTAATCTTCATGCCATTTTGTCTATCTGCCTATTTATCTAAAATATTTACAGAGCAGCTTAGGTGATATATATGTATGAATGTGTTTGATACATATTGCAGATATGTTCAACTTCTATATTATCCTTTGTGCAGGAATTTGTTATTTCTCCTGATTTGTCTAGTAACCCATAATGCTGCAGATTTTATTTCCCCCAGCAAGTTTTTGAATTGTTTTGATTATAAATGCATGCAGGAAGGGAGTTTTCCTTTTGCTGGTACTACTTTGCAAACTGGGGGCTGAGTAGCATCCCAAGTGTTTATCTGCAAGGTGAAAAAGTCTGGATGTGTGGTCAGAAGTGATGCTTTGCACACAGGTGTAGTGAGCCTGAAGGCTCCTGGTTGGTTTTCTTGCCCAGAATCCTTCCCCAGCAGCACGAAGGGCAGCCCACGTCCGACACAGAGCAGCTCTCCCAGCTTGGCTGAGCGCTTGCTGCATGAAATAGATTCCCCAGCCCTGGAGGTGTGCCCTGCCTCGCTACAGCAGAGCAGAGCCAGCCCTCTGTAGCTGGTTTATTGCTGGTGAAATCTCACAGCATACAATTTCCATTTACCTGTCAAGAAAAATATAGGGACAAATGAATTCTAGAGCTGTGCATATGTATTATTAATTTTATTTGTGCCTATTAGATATGGGCCTAAGCAGCAAAATTGAGTTCTCTAACTTAGCTTTCACTTAAATAGGTATCTGGCTCTGAACTACTGCCACCTTTCTGAGAATGAGAAAATTTAGGTTTTGACACTCCTAAACTCTAGATGCCTGTAAATAAGGTATCTGTGGGTAATCTTGGTTCTAATACCTGCCACGGATTTCATAAAAGACCCATTGTGATTTCATGATTACTGTAATCCTGTAATTAAGTGAAACTCATAGCTTTAATTTTTCTAAAACTAAATTTAATCTGGGAAAAAAAAGTGAAGGAAAATATAAATACAGAATACTTTACAATTTGGAAGAGTTATTCTCATTTTAGGCATGTTTTAAAAATGATCTTAACTAATAAAAATAATTCAGTACAAAATAATATATGTTAGAAAATAATCCCTTTAGTCTCAGAGTATTATTTTCTTATATTGACTGCTATTTTTCTAAGATTTGCAAGTTGTCTGGCTGAAAAATAGTCTGCTGTGAGTACAAATTAAAGGAGTTTGGATATTGAGTCATAATAAACTACTTAGTTTTATTTATTTAATGTAGTTTATTTTCTTCTCTTATTTTTTGTGTCCATACACTTCAAAACATAGGCTATTTGAAGCTCTGAGCATTCAAAATGTAAAAATAAATAAATCAAAGAAAATACAGCTCTTGAAACATTAAATGACAGAGGGGTCAACTGGTCTGCCTGGTAATCTGAGAGGAGAATTTCTGGAATGATGGTCAGGGATCTCCTTTGAACAAGCTCAGGGAAACAAAAACAAACCAGGATCAGAGACTCATTGCTAGTTTTGTGCACATGGTTGATGCCTGGAAAGTTTGCCAGTGAAAGATACTGCAATGGCAGCTGCTCCTGCCCTGGAGACAATGGGTTGGTTCAGGGCCATGTCCAGGCTTCCTATTCCACTCACTCAGCTTTGTCACAGATATTTCTACTCCCTACTATCAAAGACAAATCCTAAATCTCTCCCAGTTCAACTCCCTCATCTGTCTAGCCCCTGTGAGAACACAACTTCTCTTACTCCTAGACACAAATGGGATAGCTATACCAGAGACTGGTAAGTAGGTAGGCAGATCCTAGAGTGCTGTTGGAGCTCTTAAAACTGGACACTCCATGTCCACAGTGTCAGCTGAAGTAGGCAGACTTTGGTGTATCCTGAGGGTTTGCTGTGTTTAGATCACTGCAGCCTAATGGGGTTGCATTCTAGGACCAGGTCCTTTCTAGCCTTGAGAAAATCAGCTTTCCCTGGGGTGAGCTCTGCTTGGTGAACTCTGCTGGCCAGAGCTGCAGAAGTATATCACAGAAAAGGGACATCACCTCTCTGATGTATGTGCCCAAGTCCTTTAGTATTTCCAAGGGAAGAGCCAGTTCTGCTTTGTTAGCCAGCACCAGTCTCTTCAAAAACAGCCAACTTGGTCTGCTCCTTTCCTCTCTTAAATGTGCATGTTCATGGATAAGATCCCTCTCAGTTGGGCATATTGCAGAGGTTTAAAAGGGGTTTAACAAAATGACACTTAAGAAAAAAAAAATCAGAACTTCATGGACAGCTAGAAGTAGAAAAAGTTGTCCTCCTAAGTCTTTCCAGCTTTTGAAACAAAGCCAACTCTGGTGGTAAAAGTAGGCATTCACTGCCAAAAGATTCATTAGTACAACTGTGGCCATCTCTTCCATCTTTCTGACCCTGGTGGAGTGGGCAGCACTGCTTGCAGTCCACTAAACTGCAGGTGTCTGTCTCTGCCTGGCTCCGTTGCTGCTGGGTGCTCTCTGCACTGGGGTGAAAGCACCAAGAGACTGCTGTGAGCCACCACCTGACTCAGCATTTTGTGCTGCTTCAGTTTGGGTATAATGGCCACTTGTAAAGCTTTATGTTTACTACCCCAGTTATTTCTGCTGGTGTCTAGTCAAAAGAGTAAACACTTGAAAGGACCTGCAAGAGATGGTCCAGTCCTTCCCCATGCAGTGAGACAAGATCAGCTCCAGAGAGGCTGCCCCTAACGTGTGTTTTTTGAAGATGCCTTGTGCCTGCATAGCTGGTGCATGTCCATTATTTCACTCACCTTGTATTTGGAAATTTTTTATTAACATATGATGCAAATTGATTTTGCTGCCAATTATTTCTGGTCCTTCGAAGATACATAGTGGTTATTTCTCCTTCTCTTCCTCAAAACCACCTTTTATCTGCCTGAAACCCCATAATTCCTGTGTCTTAGAGTTCTCTAGTACATCTTAACAGGCTCACTGCTTTCCAGAGGTCATGTTTTTCAACCCCTGTGGCATATATATTTCACTACTCTTTGATTTGCCTGCATATTTTCCTTAAATGTACTGTCCAAAACCAAAACAAGAGTTCCAGTTTAGGATTCAATCACGTGGATACAAGCACCAGCCGTGTTTTGCATATCACACTTCACTTAACTTAACACTAACCCCAGAATGAAATGAGATTTACCTTTTTTTATATGAGTGCCTCACTGCTTTCACTTATTTAGTCTTTCTGCCTTTCTAATCCTCTCTGCAGCTCATTCTTCACTTTTGTATTTGAACATTAATTTTTTCCCTGTTTCCTGAGAGTACTGTTTTGTGCTTGCTGCTGTTGGATACCATCTTGTTGGTTTCTCCATGGAGACCACTTCAGTTCACTTATGATCCTGGGCTCCACCGTACTTGCAAGTGCCCCCAACTTAGTGTCATCAATAAAAATCAGGTGCCTTGTTTCTGTTCCATCACAAAGATGTTAATTAAAGTGTTGAAGAGATCAAGACACAAAAGCAGATTGTAGCAGCAGCCCACTAAACCCTCCATCCCTGGTGGAGAGCAACCTGTTGATTGCAGCTCTTTGAAGCATCCTGATGGAGATTTAACATCCACCGTATTCTCTTAGCTTGTTGAAGGCTGTCAGGTTTTCTGAAGTCAAGATATATCACATAATCACACATATTGCTTCTGCATTATCTGCTATGCCAGCTATCCTACAAAAAAAGGAAAATGAGGCTGGGGTGGCATGATATGTGTTTGCCAAAAGTACATTGCTTTTTTTTCCCTTTACTCCATTATTGTCCTCTCGGTGCTTATAAATGGGATGTTTAATCATTTGTTCCAGTATGTTGACTGACTTGTTCCAGGAGAATTGAGTCATAACAGGGACATAGTGGTTGCCCCTTTCCCAGCATTACCTTGGTTTCTTGTTCTTTTAGCGTTATATCCTCAGCCCTTCTTGCATTAGATAACAATGGAGAAATTCCTGTGGTCCTTATTTGTCTCATCAGGATGACAGGAACAAGGGCACAGACATCTTGGCATGCATGGGATTTAAAAATTTCTTAAATAAAGACCTAGGCCTATCCAAGTTGATCTGGAGGAGTAACTGCTCAGAGGAAGCAAATGATCGCTGTCAGAGCTTTTACAATAGGCACCATTGTGAATTGATGTAGTTGCAACATCTCAGTGAAACAAAAACATTCCATTGTTTTTGAATTTTATTAAAATTTAATCAGGAAGGTTTTATGGGTCTGAGGTGCTTTTTCTGGTCAAAATTATGAAGACAAAAAGGTATAGCATTACCACAGCCTGTCTAAAACCTAACCATATTCGTCTGAGGCATGAAGAGCTTCACACTCACATTTTTGCTCACAGTCCTGCAGACTCAGTAACATTTCTTGTGATTTCCAGTTGTTGGTTGTAAAGAATGCGGGTTCTCCCTTGGCTGAATGTTTGTTTCATGACAAAAAAAAATATTACGGGCTTTGTCATTTTGGCAAAACAAAAACAAATTTGGAAATGTCAGCAGCAAATGTTCACAAAGAGGAGTGCTTGTTTACTGGCCAGCCCTAATCACAAACCCAAAAACAAGTGCATAGCAGCTAAGGCCAAATCCTGCAGTTTTCTTTCTTACTGATAGGCATCAGTGTGTGAAAAGAAGTACAGAGTGTAGCCTTTCTCCATTATGAATTGCCTTTGTAGTGCTCCTTGCTTGCAAAGATTCAGACTCACTGGTCATTGTTTCAGCATGATATAAAGATGTATTTGTTGTTCCTGGGATTTAACCATAGAGAGTTTATTATTAACTCTATGTGAGTAGATTAGCTGTGCACCCTCTCCATCCACTCTCCTGAAGTTAGGCTTTGTGCTGGTGACTGGTACAGCACAGAGAGATCCTTTACCCAGAGAGGCAGCTGAAGCCAGTCTGGTTTCCCCAGCACAAAATGCTCTGCCCGCAGGCCCCTTGGTTAGAGCTGCGCCTAGGGCTGATGTGGGAGGGGGTTGTCCACCATCCCTGGAGGTATTTGAAAGATGTGTACATGTGGCACTTAGGGACATGGTTCAGTGGTGGACTTGGCAGTGCTGGCTTAACTTGATGATCTTAGAGGGCTTTTCAAACCTAAGCAACTCTGTGATTCTGTGATTCGCCCAGCCCTTGCCCTGATTTCTGGGGACACCAATAGGGAAAGGTGATGCTTTGGACTTCGGAATTGGGAGAAAGATTTCTGAGCAGAACAAATGCAAGGCACAAGAGTGTGTTTTCTAGGAGCCTGAAATCAGATATCAAGTGGAGTTAACTTCTGCTGGTCACCAGCTTGGCACCTGAGACAGAATGGAGTTCTTCTGACCAGATGTAGATGTCACTATTGCTGTGGGTCGTCTTGGACTCCCTTTGTTATTACTGAGGAGACAAGACTTTTCTCAGGCACAGTCCAGCTCACCCTTAAGTAGCCAACCGAAATTCATCAGACAAATAGACCAGCGGAAATTTCATCATCCCTCCACTGGCTGCATGGGGGAGCCCAGGCTGAGCAGTCCTTTTAGAGCCATGCATCCTTTTAGCCTTTCCAAACCTCTTTCTGTCAATCCTCACTGGCATTTATTCCCTGCCTGAATACAGCATTGGTGGTTGTCATTGCTTGTGGTGGGTTTCTGAGAGACTGGATTTGGGCTGGTCTTGAGCTCAGCAGATCTGTGGTGGGAGCCCATCTTCCCATGGCATTCCTGGCCTTCCCACCTCTTTGGCCAGCACTGGAAGGAGAGCAGTTTGAAGACAGCTGAAGCTATTTTTCCTTTGCTAGCTAGACAGCAAGGATGTTGGAGTCAGATGCTGTTCTCTGAGAAATGTTGGCTTCTCTGCTTTGTGGGCGCAGAGCCCAGAAATCGGAGGGATCTTTCTGAGCAGTAACACTGTAGCGTTTTTCATTCCAGGGAGCGTGCAGTAGGTAAGAGCAAGCACAGACCACTTTGTCTTTTTCGGGACATAGAGCCAATGGGAAAATGACAGTGTATTTGGCATGCTGTTGCAGAGAGTAATGAGATAACATGGGAATATGAATTTTCTGCGAGGAAGGAAGAAAGATCATTTTACTGGGAATGGTGGGGGAGGAGAAAAAAAAAGGATTGGAGGGAGGAGATAAATTCAAGTTATTACGGGACTGGAAGAGAGAAGTCCAGTACACTTGGAAGGGAATGACAGCAGTTTGGTGGAGAAAATAAGCTGAGAGAGCAAGAAATAGTGTTGGGCAAGTGAAGCATCTTGCTACACCACTTCTGCTATTACCATGGACCATACATTCCTACCAGAAAAATAGTTCCAGAATGTCAGGCACACAATAGTATGGGTGGCAGTTTTGCTAGGTTTTCTGTGCTGCTTTGTTTTGGCAAACTGAAAAAGTGCAGGAAAAGGCACCTGGTGTTTCATAAGTTACCAAGGAATTTCCTTTCACTCCACATTTAGTATTTTTATTGCCTCCCCGTGGTGTCCTGATGCCTCTTAACTTCAGTTTTCTCATCCCCAGGCATGGTTGGAATGATACGATGCAGCTTAGGGTTTGCCTCTTTTATATTGGTTGGAGTTTAGCACTTCTTAGTGCATAAATCAGGAGGTTTTTCTGGAAACATTTTGGTGCTTGCTTTGCAGGTGCAGGCAGGAGACAAAAACAGAATACTTCAAAAAATGCTTACTCATTTTGGAAAAAGAAGTATAGCACAAAATACATGGAATACTTTCCTGTGGCTGGAAGGAAGGATCTTGATACAGTAGTCCAAGTCCTTAGTGAAATAAATCAGCTTAGCTTGAGTGGACTCTTCAACTGATATTGTGTGATTTTGTCTGATCAGCTGATTCTAGATTCACAGCAGTGCTTTGAAAGTTTTTGCCTTGATATTTCTCAGTCTGATGGTCTCAGTCTGCATTCCCAAGTCTTAGCTTGGACTGTAAAACAGGAGGAGGGACAATATTTTTCTCTCAGCTCCAAACTTAGTCCCACCACCAAGTTTGCTAACCCTTGAGAGAGCACAAGTAACCATTAGCTGCAAGAATCAATCCATTTTAAATCCAAGTGTGTTCCTGCTCCCACTGCTGGAAAAAAAAATGCTGTGGTAGAACAACAGTTGCCTTGACTTGTTGCAAATCTTGAAATTTGACCCAGTTGGCCCACAACAGGATATGTCCCCCTATATGTTCTAAGTCCTATATTCCCATTGCCCGTTCCCTGCATGATAGCCAGTGTTTTGTCAGTAGTGAATGAATAAATTTTTTTTTGCCACATCCTCTTGAGATTTATTTGCAGAAAAGAACTGTTGGTATAATCAGGAATAAATATCTTATTTATTTTACATGGAAGACTTGTAACTGCTTAGTAGCTTGAATATGAGCAGAAATCTGTTTCTTAAATAAGTTCTAAACAAGATCTGATCTGAAGCTATAGTTTTCTAACACAAAAAATGAGAAAAGGTATATAGCTAGTATCCATTATAAACTTCAGGGTCAGTTTGTCTCTGCTTGCAATGTGAGTGATAGCTAAGGTTAATCATATTCCACATTTCTGAGATCAAATTTTTCTGTAGCTTTACTGTCCACGGGTGCCCCCTGGACTAAAACCAGTCAAGAGGTCTGAAGGTAGGAGGCAACAGGACCTAGGACACACAGCTGTGGTAACCCAGGCCTTCAGTTCCAGCATTTGTGCAAGAGTGTGTTCCTTTTGCCTGTTTTTCTTATTTCATCAGTGCCAGTTGAGTCAATGCTGCAAATCTGCCATGATCAGAACTCCACATGGCATGGAATTCCAGATTCCTGGGGTCCACCAGCTCATGTTCTCTGGTTTTGGCTGCTGTGTCACCATCTACAGTCATATAGCTGTTTGTTAGTGGATGAGAATGTAGATCAAAATCTCGATTCCACTGAAAATTGGAAGGAATTAAAGGAAATTTTGCTCCATTTGACCCAAGATTTCATCTGAAATTGAAAATGGCTAGAAACAGATTGTAAAATAAACCTAAACTGAGTCAGCAGTTTAAAAACATCATCCAGACTTATAGAAAGAAGCACCTTTCTTTCCTACCTTAAAAGCTTTCAGTTTTATTCTTTAATATGAATTAATTACAGAAATAAAGAAACCATCAGTTCAGGGAAGGGAATAAGGAGATGCTGTTTCTCAAGTGAGACTGGGGGAAAGCAAGTGGGCATGTTCTCTGTGCTGTGCCTTCTAGCACATCCCTGTGTCTTCATGGTGCAGCTTGACCCCAGCTGACCCAAGGTACCTGTGTTCTCCTACCATTTATGTCTACCCAGTGCTGACCCCCATCACTCCTGAATGGGTCTGTAGTCTGTCCTTGTGGTGTATATGCAGGCTATGCCTTGTAGGATAAGCCTGCTGCTGCTTTCCACAAAAACAATGGATGGTAAATTGTATTAGGTAATAGGTTTTCAGGGTTTGGATTTTGATGGTTTTTTCCAGAGCTCCAGCTCTTGTTTTTATCTTTAGAAACATTGAAATTGCTACCCCAGTACCAGCTCCTTACTGACCAGAAAGTGAAGAAATACTCTGAGAAAATAATTACTTAATATCACATTTCCTGTATAGCTGCTAAAATGTCAGTGGATGGCTGCTTGGGAACAAGAAAAACACCAACAAAATAACAGAATAGTGGTTTCATTTAACAAAGCCCAAGATGTGATAGTTGGGGGGAAAAAATAGCTTGCCAAATATGCATACAACAAAAAAAGACAAAAAGGAAACTTAGACATATGGCTTCCATTTGCAGATTATTCAGACAGAGAGCACTTTCTCAAAACCCAACCACAGCTTTTGAAAATANAAAAAAAAAAGCAAATGTTAGGTTAAAAAGTGTTAATCTCCAGCAGAAAATAGGAAAAAGGTTGTTCCTGGGAAGGACACAAAGGTTGGCATGGGCATTCTGAGGGAGCACAAGCAGGTGGCCACTCTTGCTGGCAGTTCTGAGTCTCTACCTGTCACAGCTCAGGCTATCAGTGGGCAGAGCTCTGGTAACAGGAACCAAGCCCTACTGAAGAAGTCATAATGGTGTGTGAAAGTCTGAGAATACAATCAAAAGGTCTGATTGTTTCTCAAAAAAACTTTGGGAGTGCCATCATTTGTCTGCCTCCCTTTTCCTTTGAAAGGGCCTTTGGAAATCCCCACATGGGTGTTGTGAGATTTCTCAGTTCTGATATCAAAAGCCAGAGGCTACTGAGGCTTGATCGGTGCTGCTTTTAAATTTCCCTCCTTATTAATATATCAGATTTACCTTACATTGTCTATTTGATGGTGTGATCTTGTGCTTCACCAGTCTTTCATAAAGTCTTCTAAGAATGTCTTAATTTATTATGTGGACACATATAAGACTGGGGAGCAGTTCTTCAAAAATAAAACTTTTGGTGCTCTTCAAACAGAAAAGTAGACTACAACTGCATTTTCTTCCCCCATTCCATGAAGGTTACCTTTAAAAAAACATCTGTGGAGAAAAAAAAATTTTGATAACTAGGGAGGTTCTCTTTAATGAAATGAGAATTGGATTTTGGTGATAAGTTTTAATTTAGGGCAAATAATTTAATTGGAATGATTCATTAATTTGGGGGTGTGTAAATTGGGCCTCTGGCAGCCTATTACCTTATTTATTCCTTTCTGTGTCTTCTCTATCAGCAGTATAAGAAAGGCCTTTTGCCTTTAATAAGGTAAGGAGACGCTCCCTTTGAATGAGTGGAGAAGGCACTGCCAGGGGGCAAGGATTTGAACATAATGGCATCTCACCTTTAGGTGCCCTCAGCTTGGGAGACACTCAGGCTGCAGGACCAGTGAGTTTGTTTTCACACTGATGGGGCATGTGGATACCCAGCTCTGCACAGGGTGCAGGTGATGTGGTGGGCCTGGGCCATCTGGCCATAGTTGGCTTGATCGTAAGAGAGGTTGGTAGCTCTGTCTGGTGCTTTGAGAAAATTCTCTGCAAGGACACCAGAGCTATGTCACCAGAAGATGTTCTGTGTTAGGGCTAGAGTACTGTAAACTGCACTCTGGGTCAGAGGCTGACTGGAACATCTCCAGAGGTTTTGTTAACTGGAAAAATCAGCTCTCAGCTTTGGCATACAGTGTGTCATTAATGTGTTAAGTGTAGACAGGCAAAGTAAAAGAGTAAGGAGCCTTCTGCAGGGAGAGAAGCCAAGAAGCAAAATCCTATGCCTCAATTCCACATGGCCCTCACGCAGGTGCTGCAGCAGCAGCTGTATTCTGGAGAGTCTCTTCAAAATGATTGTCCCCTTGTTAGACTGATGGTGAGAATGTGACTTTTGGGTATGTTCCTGTTTTGAATGAAAAAAAAAAAAGAAAAATATCTTTGGGAATAAATACGATAAATCTCCCCAAATAGCTACAGAACAGACTGTGCAAGGTAGAAGCCTTATGACCTTGACTATACAAATCCAGCTATGATTTTGAGGATTATGACTGCATAGAGCTCCCAATTCACAGTTTTACCTGAAAGATTAATCTACTTGTTGACCTACAAAATGAGGTTAAGAAATAAGTTCATAGGGATATCACCTCTCATGATCCTGTTTGAAGGGAATGTTAGCAGGGTGGCAGTGACTGCTTCTCCTGATGTGTTTTTAACTATTGTGAATATATTTTGCATAATTCATGGCATGTTTAGTTTTCAGGAGAACATTTATAGCTGTGTAAAGCCTGTGGACCACCTTCATAATTCAGGTAGACACCTTGGTTTTGCCTGTACATCCTGTGTGGATAGTAGCAGGGAAAGCCCTGGACTCCAAGCTAGATGGCATAGCCTGGTTCATGTTTGTGCTACTTGATGGCACTACCTTTTGGAATGGATAGAACATGTCCACACTACATTGGGCACTGGTGGGGAGGGCTGGTCTCCTCCGTGTTCCTTGTGGTGACCCCGTGGCCCTGAGACATACTTCTTTTTTGGTTGCTTGGTTTGTTGTATTTTCTGGTTAGAAGTGCCTAAAATAAAGCAAGGCCTGGGACACAGTCTGACAGACTGTTGCTTTTACAAACTGATACCAAGAGTGCGTGTTCCATGGCACAAGAACGTATGAGGGAATTTGAAAGTCCAGGGCCTGTGGGGTTGGTGTTGGAGGACTTTCAGTGGTTGAGGATGCTGAACTTGGCATCATCTGCATTTCTGGACTCTGATGTCCATATCAATTGTGCCTCCTCCTGCTCTGAGACGGGATGCACTTGTTCATTCTGGGAAAGAGCCTGAGAGTGAGCTCATGGTTGTATCCATAGCTGTCCAAAGGACTGGAGCAAAAACAAGAGACTGTGGCTTGCTCTCTGGTGCAAAAGAGAACAAACCACATTGGCAGGATAGGCATTGCCATTTGAGGCCATAAAAAGTTTATCTCTTTTTAACAAATCCAGGGGGTTGTGTGGTTCTGCTAAATAAATCGCACAGGGACACTATCAGAGACAGGACTAAAACCCAAATCCAGAGATAAACATCTGTCATTTAGTATTTTAAGTGTGACTCTCAGAAGGCGTTGCAATTCTTGTCCGTATGGACACTTAGTCTTGCAAACAGAAGTGGTGCACTGCAGCTGAGATTCATCACACTTAATCTTAGATGTCTGAGTGTTAGTAACACAAATCTAAACTAGTCATTTGGCCCTCATCTGTAGTCTGTTGTGAGAAGGTGGCATCTTACTCTTTCTGCTGTCTGCCTTGAGATAATGTGATAGATCATCCCCCAGAAGTCCCTTTTACTTTGGGCTACAAAGGAGGAATCTAAATGACTAATTTAGATTTACACAGCAAACTTCTCAATGTCTAAAATTTGGTGACGTGAACCCACCTTGTATGTCTATGCAGGAAAGATGAAACCACGTAAAAGACTACTTCTAGAGACTCTGTCATTGCCCACAATCTGTGTTCTCAGCTGCATTGACAGGTCTTGACTGTTCCTCTTGCCATACCCTGGACTGTGTGACATTAAATAGTATAATACCTTTTGTTTTGGTCTATAATCTGTTCTTTACTGGACAATGCTTTCAGTTATAATCCCTGACATATTTATGTGTCCTTGCAAAGGGCAGCTGCATTCCCCTCAAAATCTCTTGCTTTAAGCCTCACATAAATTCATACAAGTTCTCCCAGTGAAAGGTTGCAATCTCCTTGATTGGATATTCTTGCCTGCTCTTTCCCACTAAGCCAGAGGGTAAGGGACTCCTCTGGAAAGATTTCTGCACTTCCTGCCACCAGCCCAGCACAGCCTGAGGCTCAGGCTGAATTTTTCAGAAGATGAGTGTTGCTATTCTAGCCCAAAGTGTTCCAGGGTACTTAATTTTTCTACCAGATTTCCTGCTGCTCCATCTCTCTAGTCCTTGAACTCCTTTGAGACATCCCTAGTGTTAGACCCAAGTGCTTCTTACTGTCTTCTTACTTCTCCCTGAAGGTAAAACTATATAAGATATAAAAAAGACACCCCAGGTATTTATTGACTTGCACATGCAGTTCTCAGGAGCTGCAGTGCCTGTTGCATGTCAGTGCTGGGTGCTGCCATGTGTACATGGACATTCAAAGTCCATTACTTTCTATGGATTTCACAGTGTAGTACTCTTCCACCTGGTGTTCAAGGACGCACTGTGGACTGGTCTCCCAGCCCTTTCCACTCCCTTAAAAAAATCCAACAAACTAACTTTCCACCTTCCAAAGGAGAAAAAAAAAATAAATCTCTCCATCTCCATTTATCTAATCATATTGGATTTGTGGGCACGTTTCTGACGTGCAATTGCAGAAACTCTTGAGTCTGCACCTGAACAGCAGAAACTCCTCTCTTTGGCTCCCAGACCAAATCAAATCGGTGTTTATTTCATTGCCCTGATAAATTTTTTATTAACTGTCTTAGAAGTCTGTGAGGAAGGGAGAAGGAAAAGAGAAGAAAAAAGCTGTTCAGGAATGTAGACTGGGCAAAGTGCCCACAATTAATGGGGTAGCAGCAACCAGCGGGTATTTGAAAATTCATGGTGCCAAGTGCCAGGAGGTTTCTGCTGCCTGTGACAGCTGGTCATCATTATCGGACGACTGCTTCTGTGTACATCTTAGATCTGTGTCTTTGTCTCTGACCAAGTCACTCTCGGTTTCTGTTTTGCAGGAACATACTGAAGCAATTAGAGTCTGTTGGGTGATTGTAGGGATGAGTGAACAGTGTTGAGTAATACAGAAAAATTACAATTTCTCTTCTATGCTAGCCCTAATTCCCATATCTCAAGATGAGCTTAAACCACTGTCCCAGAGATAGGCCTCCCTCAGCATTGCATGAATTTGTATTGTGGTTTTGCAGCTCTGTCCAGCTACTTGGTTGTTCCTTATTCACTGCTGCTACAGGGCACTTGACCTCTTCAGAGATTGTTACAGCCCATTCTGAGTGATACCCATCTTTAAGGAAGCACATCCCAAGGCTTGATGCACCATTTATGTTGCTAAGTGTCTGCTGTCTCACTAGTGAAACAGCGAGCACATAATCTTGGTCAGAAGCTGCAAACTCATTCAAAGCTACTAGGGCAAACTGAGACTACTGATATTGTGCCACCCAATTTGAGGAAGAGAACCTGTAATGGTAAATTTCTTGTATGTATCTGCCAGAAAACTACCTAAAAGGCATCATGTCTCCTAGGGAATGCAGTAAATCCAGCAGATAAGCCAAAGCAGAATAATTGATGTAGAGAAGGATCTCCGAATAGAAGGGTTAAGTACAATGCAGGCACATTCAGGTTGGAGGGAAGTGGCAATAGCATTCATCCATCTGGGGAGAAGTCTGGGGAGATAAAAGCTTTATATCAGTTCTCACTGAAATTTTTGATCTGGAGCTCCCCACGAGGGGCAGTTGCTTGACTACATGTAAGTTTTATGTGCAGGAAGACTTCTTAACAATCTAGAGGGCACTCAGGCAAAATGCGTGAACAATGTCTGACATGAAGGGAACACATGAAATAGAAAATTGTCTTGGATGCTATACCTCCCAGTTTTTTGTAGTTTCTATTTCTCCTTGATCTGGTGGACTCAGCTATTGGCCTGTTCTGGAAGGGGAAGCTAAGACCACTGATAGAAAGAGGTGTCCTGAGCTCTTAGGAGGTGTGCAGTTATGCCTTCTCAAGAGCTTTCCAACCCAGTACTATAGAGCTAACAGCAGAGTGACCTGATTTTTCTGAAAGGCATATCTGGGGCACACTTGACGCCATGCAGGGAGGGAAGGAATGTGTTTTTTTGGGTTTTTTTGGGGTGTGTGGTTTTTTTTTGTTTTTTTTTTGGATGAATAGCTTTTTCTTTTCATGGCAGCCTCAGAAATGGGAGGAAATTGTGATTCTTGAGAAGAATGTGCCTTTCTGTTGGAGTGTAGACTGAAATGTATCCTTAAGAAGATAGTTCAGCCAGGAATGTTGAGCTTGGGAAATAAAGAAAATAGTGAGTCCTCCAGACTAAGGCTCATGTGGGACTCAGAACCTCAGCAGGGAAGTATAATAACAGAATTGTTTACTTTCTTTAGGTATGAACAGCTATCCATGGTGTGAACATTTAAACTTTTTTTTTTTTTTGCTTCCACATCTCTGCAGTAAAATGTAGTAAAAACTACTGTGCCAAAATCCAAGTACCAGAGATATTCCAGTCTGTGTCCCCAAAAGCCATTGTGAAGCAGCATATGAACCTCGCGAGGCACTAGCTGGCAGAAGAACTCTCTAATTGGATCCCAGACTGTTGTAAATCAGTGGGAAAATACTTCTCATAACTTGGATGTTGTTTTAGTTTATCATCAGTTAATGTTACCTCTTAAAGGGTCTCAAAATATGCCACAGTTCAGGTTCTTCAGTGAATTCATTCATTAGAGGACCAATCAGTGCCAATGGCAGAGCAGGTATTCTTGTCATACATCAGTTTTCTTCTTGCCTTTTGCTGCTAGTAGTTCTTTCCATCCCCATCGTGTCTTCATTTCAGTTGTTCACAGTGACACAAAATGTCTCCTGCCTGAGGTCAATCTCCCTGTGATAAAAGTCTTCCACAGAATTAGTCAGGCTGGAAGACAGACAGGTATCAAAACATAAGCCTTCAGAAAATGGTGGCAGGCTGTCAGTTCCCATTAGCTAATGCTTCCTGGGCAACCTGCTGACTCTTCACCGTTGTAGGTGGGAGAGAGAAGTTTTAATGAGCAGCAGAGGGAGTGAAGAGGGAAAAAAGAAGAAAGTAGTTTAGATTAGAAGTAATACTTCTGGTAATGGGTGATAGACATACATGTGTGCATGTATATGTCCATGTAGTAGGTGAGAGCTGATTTATATCAGTGCAATTTCACTGACTTCACAGAAGTTGCTCCTGATGTTTTCCAGACTAGTGCTGGGGTGTGTTGGGTTGGATCTAGGTGCAAAAACATCCTCAAACATCTATCAGACTCACCAATTATTTAAAGAAGGTGTGTGCTCCTCTGTGGAGGTCATAGCTAGGACTAGCAAGAGCAAATCAGGAATGGGATGTATTCAGCTGTGAAATAGCCTCCCAAGGGC
Source organism: Chaetops frenatus (assembly GCA_013400775.1). Lineage (NCBI taxonomy): Eukaryota > Metazoa > Chordata > Aves > Passeriformes > Picathartidae > Chaetops > Chaetops frenatus. Next base: position 451,022 of record VZTR01022337.1, on the reverse strand, counting down.
AAAGGTAGAAGAGTCATTTCCCAGGAAGTTTAAAGGCTAGTTGGCCAAAACACCATTAGATATGCAGCAGAGAACAAACCTGCATTTCCAAATGCCCCCAGCCCTGGAAGATAGAATAAGTGTGCAAATTATTCTTCTGTCTCTGGAGTATATGAACATCTGAGATCTGAATTGCTGCAGGTCCCATTCTTCTCCCTAGCATTCGACCTACATTTAAATTCTAATTGACTTAGAGTGAAGACTCGTAAAGCTTTCTCTGTTTCGCCCGGATGCTGAATCCTCAATGAAAATATAAACTGTGTCATTAGATGTTGGGCGGATGTTGAGCATAAAGAATCTGGTTTAAGCTGAAAATTGCGCAGCTCATTCCAATTAGTCATTCTGCATATAAAGTGCTTGCAGTGACTATACTTTTAGAGAGGAAAGACATTAGTGTAACTAAATACATCCCCACTGGATATTTTTATTCACCAAAAGTTGGTGTTGGGCTAGCAAAGGAGATGTTATGTGCCTTGTTTGGCTTTCTGGACGGGTGCAACATCTTCCTTCCTACCAAGAGCCATTTTTACCTCTTCAGGAAGTGCATTGTCTGCCAGGACCCTGAGTGCACCAACTAGACTTTGACCAGTCTCTGCTGAGGTATCTGCCTACACTGTGACCAGGGTCTCCACGTGAGCGCAGGTCTGGATGGATGTATTAGGCGTCCCTGTCTTCAGCTGGGTCTCTGGTGCCACCTCTCTGCTGGACTTTGGACCTGGGTGCTGGGCAGCATATCACTGACTTTATCTCTGGCCTCGTTTTCCTGCATGGACCCTGGATCTGGTTCACCGTATCCAGGGCTGTTGATGAATCATGACATCAGCATCTGGCTTTGCCCATGCTTTTCAGGTCCTAGGGGACTGTGCTGAACTGGTTAGGACACAGCCGTGGTCCTCCCCAGCACACTGCCAATATAATCTATGTGACTGCAAATTTGGGGTGGGATTTACTTCACTGTGCTGTATCCTTCTACTAGGTGTCTAACCTGAGGAAGTCTTGAAATGCTTGTTGGAAGGGACCTTACAAATCCAGGACCTTATAGTTCCAACCCTCATGCCATAGGCAGGGACACCTTCCACTAGACCAGGTTTCTCAAACCCCGTCCAGCCTGACTTCAAACACTTCCAGGAATGCTAACGTTAAATGGCTTATTTTGGGAGAGTAAATTAACTGAACCACCACCCTTAACAGCTTAAAACTGATGTGTAAATTCTACTGTAGTTTGTTTTCTTAAGAAAATTGTGTTTATGCCTCTACCAACAGCCTGATTCTGATTATCTCTGGAAGAGCAAATAGGGTTGTGTTTGTGTTTGTGTAAGCAGGAGAAGAGCTGGATCAGCATTAAAGATTTTGAGTAACCTGAGACAAAATCACTTCTTTCTCATTACTGTCTATCTCTAATAAGGTGCTTGTGGGTTTCCTAGTCTTTCTTTGGCTGAGCACTAAAAACTCCAGTTCAGTTTTAAGCATCAGAGGGAACCTTGCATATGGGTGCAGCTTGCTTCGTATGTTACAAGAAATTATTAGAAGCATTTTTCTCTGTCTTGCTGTTCATCTTCAAGGGTTTCCCCACAGAACATTCACCACAGGACAGGGAGTCTAGCATGCTGTCAGGATTTTATTCAGTGTTTGACCATTACACTGTTGAAGGTAGGGGTGGAAATTAGGATTGTAAATTTTGTCTCTGGAGTTTAAAAGGGTTTTGAGTCTTCAGTTATGAAGAAGCATCCCCTTTCTTGAGCCAGTAGAGCTCTCAGCAGCTTTGGCCAAAAGAAGAGAGGCACCTCCAACCCCTTAATTGGAACTCTCCACGTGCAGTACTATAGTATCGGCAGTAAGGCTCAGGAATGATCAGGGAGAAAGCTCCTTGAGCAGCTCTGGTAGCATGTTTCCACTTCCCTAAGAGATCTGAGATTGCTGACACCTGATCTTCTGATGTTTGGCAATGCAAGGCTCTCAGTCCTCTTTTCCTGTCCTTTGGAGCTGGGCTACCTGAGAGGTTTGATTTCTTCCTTGTTTGGGGTGCAAAGGGCACACACTTGAAACCATTGTGTTTGCTCCCAAAACTGCTGAAGATCAACAACCAATGCAGAGAAGAGAAGGAAGTAAATATCTCCTTATGTTAGGCTTGCCTTGACCTGTCTAGGGCCCCAAGAAAACTGTTGGCAACTTCCATGTGTACTGTTGACTGATGTAGAAGATAGATACTGTGACAGACAGCAGAATCAAAGTCTATAAATAGGTTAAAAAAATAGGTTGTACCTCTTCTACAGGGCATAAAAAAAAAAAAAACCAAAAACATTGCATTCTCCCCGTTCCTCCAGAGCAAGTAGCTGGTTGTTGGCAGAGCTTCTCTGCCTGAAGGCATGACAATATAACATGTCTCATAATGGCTGCACACCTCCTGCTGTGAGCAGTGGGATTTGGAGGAGAGGTACCCAGGCTAGCCAGGAGAGCAGCGCACACAGCTGGCTTCCAGCTGCCATTATCATCCTGTTACCTGGCACTGCCTCCTCATCACCTCATGCAGGTGAGGCAGGGCTCCTCTGCCAGCCAGGCTGTCCCTGGCTCATCCCACCAAGCCATCTGGGGGTGAGTTGTGTCTCATCTCTAGGAGAGTAGAGGAGCAGAGAAAACAAAATGTTTTTGATGAGCAAACAGGATGCACTCCTCCTGCTAAATACTCAGTGGGGAACTGCTCCTGGTACAAGGCAGTGGGAAAGCTGAGGCAAACCTGACTGAGTGGATCAAAGGAGGCTTGAGGGAAAGGAGACTTTGCTCTCCTTTAGAGTAGAGAGGAAGGTCACTCTTGAGTTTGCTACCTACTGGGGATATCTAGATCCATTCCTATGCTGTACGTCAGGCTTCCAAATAGCTTTGGGGCTAATTCTCTGACTCTCAACTCTTTATTTGTAAAGCTGCATGCAGAAGGCTTGCAGACCTTGGACAGTTGGGGTAGGCACTGGTCAGGTCCTCAGAAGTGATCCTGTGTTTTCATGGGTGATTAGTATACAAAGCTCCACTGCACAAACAGGTGGTGTTTTCTGCCTTAACTGGAAAGCTGCAGCAGAAACAAAGGATTTTGACGGCCAACCTCCTCAGGATTTCAGCCTAAATGCTACCCTCTTGTTCCTAACCATCTTTATCACCATCTTTATCCTGACTTTATTTATCTCCAGAAAGACTCAAATTGGAGGAATATCAGAGGGAAGAGGTGCTAGTGGTACTAAGGCTGTTGTTTGGATGATGGGGACATGGAAACAGACACTGTATGATGATGTGAGCAGGGCAGTGATTGTTCCCCTGTATTTGGCACTGGTGAAGCTGCATCTTGAATTCTGTGTTCACTTTTGGAACTTCCTCTACCAGAAAGATGTTTAGGTGCTGGATCATGTCCAGAGAAGGGCAAGGGAGCTGGTGAAGGGCCTGGAGCACAAGTCTGATGAGGAGCAGCTGAGGGACCTGAGCTTGTTTAGTCTGCTTGGGCAGGACCTTATTTACAGCTATCTGTAAGGAGGCTGTAGTGAGGTTGGGGTTAATCTCTTCTCCCAGGTAACAAGTGGTATGGTGAGAGGAAATGGCCTCAAGTTGCACCTGAGAGATTTAGGTTGGATATTAAGATATTACTTCATGACTGAGAGTTGTCAAGCCCTGGAACAGGCTGCCCAGGGAAGTGGTTGGGTCACCATCCCTGCAGGTACTTAAAAAACTTGTAGATGTTGTGCTGCAGGACATGCTTTAGTGGTGGTCTTGGGAGAGCTGGATTAATGGTTGGACTTGATGATCTTGGAGGCCTTTTCCAACCTAAACAATTCTATGCTTCTGTGCTGTAGCTAAGGAAGGGGTGAGGAGCTAATCTGCTTTGTGCACCTGGAAAACCCATCCAGAGTCCCTGTCATGGGGAGGGTGCAGGTGTAAGAAGCAAAAGAATCACTTCGAGTGCAGCAGGGCAGTGGAGCAAATCTCTGTATTTTACATCTTAATTAAACAGCAGGAAGATTACACCAAAGATCCTGTGATGTCATTGCTATGCCATAATGCTGGAAAGTGTGAGGAAAACAAAATGCTTTTCTCTCTCGTGCTGATACAAACTCTTGGCTATGTAGGAATCTATTTTTCCAGAGGAGGTTAACAGGGAGAGGCTCGGCTCTTTACCTTGCTCTGTTTCCTTTAATGAATTGGAGTCTTCCCCCACCGTACACACAGACAGAGAAACAAGGGAACATGTGCAATCAGTTCTCACTCAGCTGGCCAACGAGATGTGAAATAGGTTCCAGGGTGGATGATACCCTTGAACGAAGTCACACTGACTTGTTTGCTGTGATAATGTATGGGCCCTCCTTCCTCCAAAGGCTCCTGTGTAATTGAGCCCTGGCGCCTGGTAACTGGTAGCAAGTGAGTCAATTGTTACTTCCTAATGCAGGTTAAATGCTGTAAGGTTTGTTCACAGCATCTTATCCAACTGTCCCAACTGCTCTCCTTGACAATGGAAACATGCCCTTCAGGGAAGTCCTGAGGGATGCAAATGTCAGAGGGATTCCTGCCTCCTGTACAGGCATCCCAAATATGAAGTGTTTTCTCCTGTGGAAGTCATGGTAGGCCACTCTGACTATTTCCCATTTAGTCCGGGGCATTCTCACTCTGCAGCTCAGGCTGTCACTTCCATTTTTTGCTTGGCATGCACTGAAGCAGCCTTTTTCCCCATTGACAGCTTTCCTCGCTGTGTGTGTTCTCTCCTTCTTATCTTGCATTTCTTTCTTCCTTTTCGTTCTCTCACTTCCTGTTGTCCATTTTTATTTTTTCACCTTCTGCTGAAGTACAAGCCTGGGGGTTTGCTGCTGGATACCCTTCCTAGTGTGTCAGTCGTTCATATTACCCACAGTAAGTCACTTCTCCCACCCTATCTCATTAATGCCTCAATTTCTCCATGGATATATTTAGGATGGTAATTAGGTGTTTCACCAGTGCAGGAATTACAGGGCTTGAACAGCACGCTTTGAGGTCCTTGATAAACACTGATAATGAAGCCCATGCAGTCAGGCTGTGGGAAGACACACAGTAGAATAAAGGCTGCCCCTGGCACAGACTAAAACAAACCCCATTTTCAGTTCCCTTTCATGATGGACTTCACAGACTTTGGTAGCCATGGTGTCCAAGTAGATAATGTAAGGGGGAGGAAAAAACCCCAGACTTTTCCTCACCTTACTGTTCTTTGAGCAGCCACATAAAGCTTCCTCTTGTCAGTACCAACTGGCTCTCAGAAGCCAGCCTGGGGGTTGGTGTGGGCAAATTAACTTAATTTAATTTACTGTCTGTTAACACAAGCTTTTAATTTCATGTTTGGCTATTGAGAAACAAAAGAAGAGAAACAATGCTACAAACACCAATGCAAACTCCTTTCCAACTGCTTCCCCAGACTCAGCCTCATACCTCCACCTTGAGACCACTCTCCCCCTCTTTGACCACATTATGTTCAGTCCCTGCAAGTCCTTAGGGTGACACAACACCAGTACAGGAGACTGAGTTGGTATGAGATAGTTCCTTGTTGCTGCTCCTGGTTTCTTACCCTTGTTTTCCCCTGCTCCTTCCTTCTTACCCTTTTCCTCATCCAGTCTAAGCCCTTCATGAGTTGCACTCTCTTCAGGAGTGTCACTGATCCAGTATGGGCTTCCCATAAGCACAATATCTCCAAATTACCTCCCAGCACAGCTGCCTTCATCTAAGAGCTGTTCCCAGCCCTTTCCACAGCAGCATCCCCTTTCAAATGCATCCTTCTGTATCTGCTTCTCTGTCCCCTCCTGTGTCCCACTGTGTGTGTCCTCACACCTTATCCCTTGCTTCCTCTTGTTTCTCTTGTCACACTTCCCTGTATGTCCCCTCTGGAGCCCCCTGTCCCAGTGGTGCCACCCTCCTCTACCCCTGCTGGGGCAATAGGACTGGGAGTACCCTGACTGGCCACGGAATTGGGGTGCAGTGGATCAGTGCTGGCTGTTGTAGAGCTGATGGTACCCACTGGGACTGCTGTGGAGTGACCTTTCAGCCAGGGCACCTGGTGCCCTCCTCCAAAACCGAAACCTAACGGTTAGGGCCAAAACAGGGTGTAGGGCAAAAAGAAGGACAAGATGCCAGCCCAGCACTGCTTACCCCGATGGTGCAGACAGATATCTGTGTGTGCTGTGCAGCTGCTGAGCAAACAAAGCAAGTCACTGGCTAATTGCTCAGTTTTATGGTTCCTCTTGCAGCTCTTCCCATGTGCTTTCTGTCTCATCAGAGAATCAAAACCAGGGTGCTTTTGCAGCAGTTTGCTGGACTGTGAGCTGTTTGCTTTGTATTTTCCAGGCAGTCACTGTTTTGGGGTGGGAATATCAGCTTTTGTTTTCCCCTTTTGCTACCCTGATCAGTGCTTTGTGTAGTGGGATGGAGTTTCTCAGCTGGCAGATGCTTGCATGAGAAGGGCGGTTTTGCAGAGGGCTGTGCAGATGTTAATGTGTCAGTCCTCCCCCAAAGTGGAAGTGACATGCCTGTCAAAGTCAGGCAGAGCACGATGCCTGGGAAGGTGTGGGAGCCACTCTGCTAATGTCAGCTGAGCTATGCCAAAGCAAAAACAGTACGAGAAAACTGAGGATGAGACACACTGAGAGCAAGCAGAGGTGCTATACACTAGACGGGAGATGAGGGCTTCATTTTTCATCCCATGACTGACAGGCTTACCTTCATCTGTATCATCCCTATAATGGATGTTGACCTCTTCACTCCATCAATGGAGTTTCAGTTGACAAATCCTGCCTCTCCCTCCTTCCCAGGCAGCATGTTTGAGAAAAACAAGGCCGTTTCATCAACTTCTGGCTTGTTGTTTCAAAGAAAATTAATATTGCATGGTCGTGGTGACAGTCAGTCCTCTGAACCCAAAAGCCTGTTGGCTAATTTCCACCGCAATTGGTGGAGGAGTTAAAGCCTCAAGGCTACTAGGGCTCCCATGCGTTTTGTGCAAAGTATGACCCAAAAGGAAAAAAAGCCTCTTTTATTACCTTCGTGGAGCGAAAACATGAAAGAATGAGCTCAACTCTTCTTCAGACATCAGCAAATCAATACAAAAACTCCACCTTTCACAGGAAAGCAGTGGGAAACCAGAAATATGCCCAGAGAATCTTCATTATGCTCTTCATCTTTACCTTTGCTTCCATGTACATGAACAAATATAACTCCAAATAACTCCTTTCCCAGTTATGCAGATCCCTGGTGTTGCCAGGGCGTGATGCCAGCAGAGTCGCAGCAGCTCGTACACTGCAGAACCTGGGATGGCTGTGGTGGCAGTCACTCCTGATGGGGACATTGCACTGTGGGACTTCAGCTGGGAAATTGCTTATGCAGGCTGGACTTGGATTTGAGCACATGCTTCCATATTGCTGCAGTGATAGCAGGCAGAGGGTTTACATTGTTCCTGGAAAAAAAAAAAAAAAAAGTTGGATAGGAGGATGTTTTCTCACCAGTGAACAAGTTAGGCCGTGTCAAGTGGTGGGTTTGCTGAAATTATCATCTCCCTGACCTGTTAGCATTACAGGTGGTTAAAATGAACTGCAACCACTTGTATGCTGCAAAACAGCCCTGAGGAATGTTGTGAAGGTTATTGGGTTTTCTGATGTCCTACTATCTCCCTTCTGTCCCATGCTTCTAGCCAGTACCTTTCATATATACTTCTGCTTCTCCAGTGAAAGGACTCATCATATCTGTAAAGCTTTAAATATAGAACATGTCCAGAGCAACCTGACACCATGCAGCAGTGAGGTGAGAAAGGTAATTTTCTCGTCTCTTTCTTTTGTCTCTGAGACCTCCAGTCATAACCAAAGAACCTGCAAACAGCAAAAATGTGGAGAGATACACGTTAGGGCTCCTCGTGGGAGCTCTGGCTTTTATTGCCTGTGTGCTGGTGAGGACCAAGCCCTTTGAGGCATGCCTGTAAATGAAACAGGCATGCTTGTAGAAGGGGTGGGCGAGTGGAACATATGTGACTCCTTGGTGAGAATGTTCTGAGTGAGCCAAGTCCTTCCCCTCTACTCCTAGCTCCTTCCAACTATTCCAGCCCTGCACAAACATCTTCTCCCTCTCGTCCTTCCTCTCGCATGTTCTAGCATCCCAAACCAGGGCCTTTGAGCTCTGCCCCTCTATCTGATCTGTGCTTCCTTGTCTAATGACATGCGCTAATGTGTGCTAACAGATGTCTGAGTGAAAATTAGCTGTGGTGTCCAAATCAATTAGACTGGAGAGGCTATGCAGGAACAATTGCTCAATAGGCTGTGTGGGTAGCGTTTTTTCCCCCTCTTCTTTTCCTTCCTTTACGAGAGGTGAAATTCTGCAGCCAAGCCCTTGCCTCCCTGCCTTGCAAACTCCACTTCCGAGCAGTCTCCTACCTCTGTGCTTAATGGGTTCTGATCTGGTCTCCAGATGGAGCTGGCTCCACCAGCTGCAGGCAAAGAGCAGCTGCTCTCCAAAAGGAGAGGTACATGCTTCTCCAGAACCTCACAGCATGGCTACAGCCGGCACGTCAGAGGCAGTTAAACGATCCTGGCGTTTTTCATGTGTTTGCCTGCTTTGCAGGAAAAGCAAATTAGTTTTACAGGATCAACCACTTGTGGAGCAGCATTTTGCAGCTCAAAACAGGGTATGGCACACATAGGTGTGTTGGCACAGAAGTGCTTGAAACTGCTGGGATTCACCCTGTGTGGAAAAGGTTCTTGGAGAGGCTGGGAAGCAGAGGATGTGAATCCTTAAATGTAGTTCCCACACTTCTTGGACAACAGATCTGCTGCTGCTGTGTGCTTCTTTGTGGCACTATTGTGTGCTGTAACAGAAGTCTGTCTTTTCAAGGACCTCTCAGTAAAGCTCATGACAGGTAGTTAGAGATGCCTCATAGAAGTTTTGCCTTTGGTGTTAATTAAGCATGTTTCTCATGGTGCTTTTCAAAGAAATTCAGACTCACAGGCCCAAAATAAGTAATGTTGTTTGCCAGTGAAATACTGAGGTGCTACAGAGATTAGTTCAGGGGTATGTAGGAATATAAATTGGTCTTTCCCAGGATTCATTGTCCTATGTGGACTATTGTCCTAGTGATACTGCTACTGATAAATCAGTCCACCTCAGTTGCTGGCCATAGTTTTTGAAGCTGTAGTGCATATTCCTGGCCAGAGGAGTCTAATTTCCATAAAACTTAAATCTTCTGAGTATGAATTGTAATTTCACAGAATTAAAAACAAACAAACAAGAAACCCCAGACAATCAAAAAATCTCCACCTATTTGTATTAATTTGAAGGCATCTCAATAGCAGTGTGTATATTCTTACACTTCTCCAAAGACTATGGGATATTCTAGGTGTTTCTGGAGGCTAAACTGCGTTTTTGAGGATGCCCAGCAGTCTCTTTCCAGGTTGAACTTGCCTTAACGTTTCCAGGTTTAATGTGCATAAAATGGAAATACATGACTTGCACTTACCTATAGAAATAAACAGTGGACTCTATTCCTTTTCAGAGGTGGCATGTCTAAAAGCACATACCATCAAGAATAATCATATACTTAATATTTTCACAGAGTCTTTCTGAACTCGTTTCTAGTTTCAACCACCTTTCCTTTAGCTGCACCTTCCTTTTTGAGACCAAATAGTTCTTAAGATTCTACAGCAAAAGTTTTGACACAGGTAATTCTTCATCTCAGCTGCTGCTACCTCACGAGTGCATTTCTGCTTGCTCCTACCTCTCGTTTTTCAATACATTTCTTGTAAGATGTTGCTGTGTGAGGTTGCCAATCAGTGAACCACAGAAGCATTTACTTTAAGTGAGTAAGTACATCGACCAAAGGAAGTGCCTTCAAATAATTTGTGTGCTCTGCTGAACTGTGGCCTAGGTACATTTGGTCTCGCTCAAGCCTTTTTCATTTCTCTGCAAGCTTGTGTCTGATTTCCTGCCTTGTGTCACCTTTAACTCCATTTTGCTATCACAATTTCCTGGCTTTCTTCTTCCCGCTCCACACTTAAGTGTCTGTGTTTCAAATGATGTTTCTCTAGTTTTTCTAGTCTGGTTTTTTTTCAAACTGCATCTTATTTTTCTTTTCCTCTCCCTATTCACATCTCACTAAGCCTGTTTTTCTCTTTATCTTTTGAGGAGACTATCCTACAGCACTGTAGCTGTCCTGTTGAACAGACCCCCTGCCTCTGCTCTCCCTCCTGCCTGGCTCACCCCCAGGCCCATGCTGTGCCCACCTCTTGCCCCCTTCCGTGCGTGCAGCAATGGGCTGTGAACACACACTAGCATTGCACTTGGTTCTGTCAGCCAGGCTTCCCAGTCACATTTATCAAAATTATCCCACAGTTCCTTGCAGAGTTGAATATTAATAGAGTTCATTTAAAACCAAGACTGTCGCTAATGCTTTTTTTCCTATGCACTAAATGGGAGGAAACAAGAATTACCCAAACAAGCACGCACGCAGAAAGTGGAGCTGTTGGGAATAGTTAATAAGGCAAGTGAAATTGTTGGCAGAGGGGACACAGAGCAGAAGCAGCAGAACACATCTGTGCCAAGTGTCCCAATTTTTTCCCCTTGACCTGGTGTCAGGGCTGCTGGAGTGCTCCTCTGGTGCCAAGGCTTCTGCTTGTCCTATGGGCTCTGCTTCCAAGCTAGGGGAACCTGGTGCTCCTCTTGCTTTAAAGGTTAAGAGGCAAAAATTGGAGGTGAACTCAAGATGGGGATAAGAAGGGAAGCTGGAAGGTTAATTAGACAAGCTGCAAGAGCAAAGAGGCCCCCATGCCATTCACTCCTTTGTCGGAAAATCTCTTTATTTAGAGCTCCTACAACCCTTTGCTATTCCCAACTGACAAGTCCATTCACAAAGTGCTGAAATGCTCCTCCTTTTCTGGTTGCAGATTCATATATGTTGGACCTTGTAGCCTACCATTTATCACCCTAGCACAAAAGTCAGAACAACCTCTTTCCAAACGCTGCACTTCAGTTCCCTTGCCCAGAAAAATAATTAAAAAAAAAAAACCCCAAAACTGAACCTCCAAAGAGTTTGTAATAGAGAAAGTACCCAGCATCATATACTGTACAGGAAAGGGTTTAACATGATCTCATGCATTCCCACAGGTCTGTACCATGCTACCATCAGAGTGGGAGTTATGGCATTTTCTGGCCACCCACAGCAGAGGAGCAGATAATACTCAGCCATCAATGCCCTGAGGGGCTTGTGGGGATGGAGGGAGGGAAGAGAGGGGAGGGGGTGAGAGGGAGCTGCACTTCATGGCAATACTGAGAATTGCCCATGCCAGTGGGAGTTCACCCAGCACTGCTTTCTGTCCCAGTATCTCATGTCACAAACTTCTCTTATGGTTGGGCAAACTCATCTACAGCAGTCCCAGTTACTTGAAGAAGCAGCATAATTTCCTATGGCTTCTAGGAGACAGCTGCTTCCCATGCACCCTCCCAGCTCAGGAGAGCACATATTCTTGTGTCTTAGGGATATCTCCCAGTTGGAGAAACTTCTCAGCCCTTTGGTGCCCTAATCTTCTCCCAGGCAGCGGGTGTCAGGCACGCTGGATTTTTTCTCTTACCTTTCCTAGTTAAGGGATCAAGTATGGTCAATTGGTTCACAAAGCATTTCCCTCCTGTTCCTTTGGTTTATCTCCAAATGCAGCATCCGAGCACTTATTTAGTATTGTGATATGCAGCAGTCAGGGAGCTTAACATTGTTCCTGCTGCTGTGTTTAAGAGCAGAGTTTGACTCCCTGCCTTTTGGGAATGGCCAAATCACTGTACTGGAGAGAAATCCGGTGATGCTCCGCAAATCCTTCATGCTGAGCACTCTCCTCCTTTTTTTTTCCTTGCTGTCTTGACCTTTGCTGCTTGGCCAGCTGTCATGCTTAAAGCAGCCCAAAGTGCTCCACGCTTCTCACATGGAGATCTCCAGAGAGAGGCAACTTACACCAGCTGCTTTACCCAGGTTTTTCCTCATTCTTTTCGGCCTAGCCTGGGGAGCTGTCCCTGGCTTGGGGAAGTGGAGGATCAGAAAGAACATCTCAAGTACATAAAGGCACAATGATCAGTACCTCTGTGCAATTAAAAAGTCTGGTCCAGCCTTTCAGTGCTATGCTTTATAGTGACTCTAGGAGTAATGGAGACACAAAAAAAGCTGGTGTAATTGACATCAGTGCAGGCCAGCTCAGTCCTTGAAAAAAGCATTCAATCCTAGGAAATAGTAATATCGCTTCTACTGTCTTCAGCCTTTGACATATTCAGTGATAGGAAAGGGAATGGGAACTTAGGGAATGGCAAGGAAGCCTAGAGAAAAATGTTTGCATTTAATTAAAGATCATGAGACAGCAAAGGCTTGTGAAAAGTTGTCCAGTTCCACAAAACCAGAAATGTCATACTGATATGTGCTAACAGGTAGTCCTAGGAATGAATGAATGAAAGGGTTGAGTAGTCTAGAGAAAGGTGGTATTTGTTTCTGGGGAGAAGAAGGCAAAAAGAAGGGAGACGCAAAGATTTGGCTTCACAAGGGGAAACAGCAAAGGAGTCATTTATGACATGAAAGTTTCTGTGGAATTTTATGTACAGGAGGAGTGAGATGAGAGAAAACAAACAAAAAGCCATGCAGAGGTTTATGGAGCAAAAACAGATCCCAAGCAGTGTTCATTTAAATTTGCAGTTTTATAGCTGTTAATATGGTTCCTGGGGAAAAAAAACCCAACAAAACAAACAAACAACTACAAAAAAGGAACAGAATGTTAGCAGCAGTGACAATAAAGTAAATCACTTAAATGGGAGCAATCATGCTCCCCAGTCTTCCTGGTCATCAGTTGGTTTGACTGCTGGTGTTTGTAAAGGGAACGATGTGATGATTTTGATGCTCCTTATCTCAAGATTTTCCAACATGAAACCTCTTGGGTCTCCTTTCAAGCCACTTTCATGTACATCTCCAGCAACTCCATGGTTCCATCAGATTTATACCTCTACAACTAAGACTTACTGGCCTCCAGTGCCCCTGTTCCCTCTTCCCTTTTGAGGTGAGTATTTTAGGTATATAAAACTACAGCATCTAGACTCATTTTCATATTATACTGTTTCCAGCCAGTTTTACTCTGTTTGGGATTCTGCTAGGATTTCCAGAGGCTGTTTTGACCAAGAAGAACTTGGTCAAGGGGGAAAAAAAGGAAAACAAAACACAAGACCTTTCCTGCACAGTTGTTTCACAAGAGGACAAAATTTAATTGCAAAGTGAATTGGGGAGATCAGAGCAGCAGTGGCTGCAGGCAGTGAGGGGAAGTTCAGTGCTAATAAATGAAATGTCCCTGATCCAAGGAGAGAAAATAATCAGCACAGCTATAGGACAAACCTGGGACATGACACTAGGCAGCAGCACCTGTCAAATTAATAACGCCCCTTTAATTTTGTCCAGCCATCCTATTAAGCCCTTTTCCTGTAGCTGAGTGCTATGAGCCATGCTGACTCAGGAAAATAAGGAAGGGAGCTGGGACAAAAGAAGGAGCTCAGGGAGGAGGTTCACAGCATGCAGAGAATTTTGAGAATCTTGTTAACTTGTTGTGTGCTGGGAAACACTATAGGCATTCAGCCAGCCTTGGTGCTATGCTGCCTTGAGAGGAAAGTGCTCCCCAGCTACTGCTGCTGGATCTATGCTGTCAGAAGTCTTGGGTCACTGCTCCTTGGCATGTCAGGAATGCCCATTGCTTGCCTACAAGTCAGTTATGGATGGGGAACCTGAGCTTTCTTTCTCCCAGTTCTCTATGGCTGATGTGCTGTACTCCTTACCCTGCCTCTCTACCCAAACCCTCTTCTCCATTTTGTTAACCTGTGCAGTAAGGCTCAGAGCTCTGGCTTCAGACAGAGCAGGAGAAAGAAAGGAGTGGAATTTTTTTTCAAGCTGTGCAAAACATAGCAGTAGCCTTGAGCACACCTGGTCTGTGAGTGGGAGGCATGGGGGCAGCGATGGGAGGGCAGTGGTGGGAACAGAGAGACAGATGCAGGGCACTGCAAGCGTAATTGCTGGCTTGCCTTTAGGTGAAGAGATTGCTGCTGCCATTCCCACTGGGGCCAATTTGCTGTTGCTGCTCTTATCTCCGATGTTCATCAGGCTGCAGCTACAAACCTCCTTTGTCCAGGGAGTCATCTGAACCTTTCTCACCTCCTCCTATCCTCTGCTGCCCACAGAAAAGGGGACAATACACGTTTGCCTGTCAGGACAAGGAGAGCTGTTCTGCTCTATTGGAAATTTAGCTTGAGAAGGAGGGAACCTTAGGTATCAAAACTAGCAGTCCACTTACTGCAGCCGGGTGCCCTGTGGAGTGCTTATGTGCCTGAAATCTGGCCCCTTGGGTTAGGCTCTGAATTTGTCACTGGATATTCTCTGTGAGTGTTAAAGCACTCGGTTCATAGCGTCACACTTTGAATGTGCAAAAAGTGCTTCTTCTCAGACTCCGTGACCCTGAGATCTAAGCCCAAAATTGAAAGTATGAGGCCTCCTGACAAAAGCACTTATGTCCTTTGTGGTTTTCAGCAAGTCTCTTAAATTGTCTGGGCTCCATTGCTTCTCCTTTCTTCATCTCATCAACTTTAAAAAAGGGAACTATCTTAACCTATCTCAAGTGATATTATTTTGTGCATCCTGAATATAATTTTCTGAGGGAAAAAATATATTTCAGGTTGACTTGCCATGTTTTATTGAAGCCCAGTTGNGTTTGTGGTTTTGTTTTGTTTTGTTTTGTTTTTGGTGAGGGTTTAACATATAATTTTGCCTTTTACAATGAACGCCATGCAGAATTAAAGCCACACTTTTGCAAGTTAGCTAATACTTCAGATTCCTAATTTAGCTCTTACTTAAAAAAAAAACTTTTTTAACTTCGCATTTGGAATTTTTATGGTGCAGAATAAGGAACGTAATTTCGTTTTGCTTAGTCCAGTTACAATTAGTGTACTGACCACAGGTTCTAATAAGTCTATATAAGGTTGCAAACAAAGCCTGACAGAAAGTCTCTGCTCTGTAGAGTCTACAGTTAAAATAAACCTGATAAAAAGGGAGTGGTACAAAAAAAGATTGCAACTCCCAGTGAGCTGAGGCACATGGAAGCTTGCCCAGAATAAGAGCAAATGAGTGGCAGGGCCTGGTTCTGAACTGCTGTAATCAGTAGAATATTCTATTTTTGATAACTTCCTTGTCTTCTCTGTCCCTTGACACCCCCGTTCATTCAGAATTTTTTAGCATACATAAGCATACATTTTTTAACATACATACATTTCTGCTTCTTTTTTGCCCAGTTAAGTTTTAAAAACCTTAAATGAAGGAGCTAGAGTAGGCACAGATGGACCACAGGTGATGAGAAGAAAGGACAGATGAAATTACATATTTCTTTTCATTCCGATAAGTTATTCTCTTTGGATTGTTCATTCTGATTTGTCTTCTTTTATGTTTTTTTTTTGAAAACACAAGTACTAAATGTCAGGGAACACAGATGGCGTAAGGGATAAGGTGGTCTTTTAAGTACCATGGTCTTGTAATGGGAATGCAAAATTGCAAGGATTCACAGACATGGAACAGTTAATGTCTTCAAACCCAATCCTGTGACCTTCTGCATTTACAGCAAGGACAGCAAAGTCTGGCCAGGTTTTCAGGAGTGCAGGGGGAACACTCCAGCTCCAGGTCAGCTGGGGAGTTAAATACTAAACTCATCTCAGAATAACAGCAAATGGAATAGATCAGCTTCAGATGAAAGCTTAGGAAAATTGTGGAATAGTGTGGAATGATCAAGTCAGGTTTTCATGTTGCAGCGAGATGTTGTGCAGGAGCTGCTCTATTATCTATTCCTATTCAGCAAGCTAAGGAATGCCTCTCCTGCTTTTTTCCATATCTTTTGGGTGCTGCAGCAGAATAACTTGTGCTGTTGAGTATGTATTCTTAGCAGCACTAAGGAGGGCCATTCTTCCACCACATGGTATCTTTTTGTCTGAAACTTTATTCTTCTACCATGTCATTTGTCTTGGTCCTAGGGAGTTTGCTGTCACTTCTTACATCTTCAGCATTACTGTTTAGCACACTGAAATAAAGGAATTTCAGTGTTGTCCTTCCTTCTTCTTCAGTGTGGCTTATTTTGCCTTAAATGAGGGAAACATTATACTTGAAGCATTGTTTAATTGATATATTTTAACCCATCTGTGAAGATAGATATGGGCTGATGTGCCATCCCCAGTACAGATGGATTCTAGATTGGGCCTTAGATGACATTTCCATCTAGTTAATAGAGTGCCTGGATGCTTTACCATTATTCTTGTCTTGAGTTTATACAACTTATGGTTTAACATTCTTCAGTGCTTTGAGAAATTTCATCCAAAGTTGCACACTCATTCTGTCTGAAAAGATGTGCAGGTCTCTTCAACCCTCGTGATCTTTCCTTACTATGAGCTGGTTTTGGGTTTTTTAGTTCTGTAGAGATAATTAATTTGTTCCATTATTTTCTTTCTGCTCCTATGACTAATCCCTGTGTACCCCTTTAAGTTTATCAGCCCTTATGGATGTTTGCAGCACCTCCCAGTTAAGCATCATCCACCACTCATTAGCAAGCTACTCTTCAGGCTCATTAATGAAGATGTTAAATGGAAACAGGCCTCTCTTGGTTCCTACAGCACCTCACTTACACCTGCTTACACCTTTGCTCTTACCTGCCCCTTGTCATTATCCCTTGTTTATGGTTCTTCAGGCAATTGCCAATCCGTGACAGTGCTCCTAACCCAAGACAGATTGAATTAAATTTGCTAGCAGGAGTTCATGAAGCACTGTATTAAACATTGCCTCCTCTGAATCCCCTTCAACCATGAATTTTAAAACAGTCTAAAAATAGTATCATAGGCCACGCATAGAATATGCTGGACCCCCACAAGTTACAAAGTTGGGGTTTGATGATAGATAATAAATACTGTTAGTCTGATAAACCTGGAAGTCTGCCTTAGCGCAGGTCTCGTCATCTCCAGAAATGACATTGCTTGTGTCATAATGTCAGGCCTGAGATACCCAATTTGGAAGTTTCACCTGGTTTATAAGCCACACTGGTTTTCCCCTTTGAATTAATAATTTAATTGCTGGTATATGTGATTAGCACTTACCCTTACTCCAAAAGTGGATTCAAAACTCAGCGCTATAGTGCAGAGTGAGAATTGCACCAGCGAAGTCCCCATTCTGATCTCATTGAAGGAAAAATCACACTTTGGTACTAATCTTTCCCTAGTGATCAATTAATTAATCATTAGTATTTATTTATTTTCTATATATGCTACAATCTGCTGACTCTCCAAAGACATGACTTTAAAGGAGTCCCAAAGGATCAATATATGCAAAGTGTAGGCCTAAGGGGAGAGAAAAAGTAGTCAATATCTCTGTGATCATTTCCTAAATGGTATAAGCCAAAGTGGAAGTGGTCAAGAAAATATTACTGTTAATGAAAATTCAAAATAAAATTATGAATGTAGTGATCAGAAAATGTGAGATTACTTCCTTTCAGAAGATTGGTTCTTTTGGCATAAAAGCATTTTGCCGGAGCATGGGGATACAAAGAAGTTTTTGGACAGATAAGTGTCATAACAAATCATTTTAACTTTCTAGTTTCCTTTCACTAATGTCAAAATGTTTAACTGCAATGCGGGAAAAGGTTTCATTTTGATTGTAGCATTACATTTAATTTTGTTTAGATTGGCATGTTAATTTTGATACCATACATTTATACCTAATGCTGCAAATTGTTATAAAGCAGTAGGAGAGAACTCCCCCTTTTCCATGCTTTTGAAATCCAGACTTCAAACATTTGCAGAGTTAAATGTTATTCAGTGACAGTGACATTCTCTCACCGGGGCAAATGTCACACCCCATAGTGGCAAGAGGCAGCCTTCAAATTTTTCTACCAGCACTGTTTTCCTTTGAGCTCCATAGACTTCTGGAGTCTGCCTGCCTTGTCACATATAATTAGCAGCTGTTGAGTGAATTGATCAGTTAATTTCCATCTCAAACTCAGATGCATTTAATCCATTAGCTGATGATTTGTAGAGATTTTTTTTTTCTTCTGTACGTTTCCTCACCTGTGTTTTATCAATAGTTAAATGGATTGGGTGACCATTACTCACTGCTTCTCCAAGCCCTTTTTCTTTGATTGCCGTCTTACAGACCACGTGGTATTTTAACAAACACTTGGCATCTGGTCATTTAAATGTCATAACGAATGTCACCTATTTTCATTTATTTATTAATTTGTATCTCTTCTATTGAACAGTCTTTCCAAATAAAAGTCATTCTTCCTTTCTGTAGCCTCTAGCATGATCCAAACACTTCTTTACCGTGCTTTTATCTGTTGCTCAGTTAGACACAGACAAAGACAAGCCACCTTTGAGGTGTCCTGGGATCTTCAGCAGTTCCAGGAGTACAAGCTTTTAAATGGTTGCTTTTAAACAGCTTTTTGAGGAAGGGAATTTTCCTGGCTAATACTGTTTCTCCTGCATGGTGTCATGTATACAAATGAGATTTTCTTAAAAGCAACAAAGGCCTCCTACAGCTGTGATCACTGCCACCAGGGCCAGCATCCAGGTGCCAGGACACCACTGATGGTGTAGGTGCAGTCGTGCACTGACATCCCAGCATTCAGGGATTTACATGTGTGTCCCACTGTTCTTCTGTTGTGGGAGGGATGGCTAGGCAATGCAGAGAGTCAGTGGGGTGCCTTCAGGAGCAATGATGTCCATGAGGGCCTGTGTGTGGTTAGAAGTGATTTCTTGTGGGGCAGGACGTGCCTGTAACCTTTCAAGGAGACAGGGAAGGGATGCTTAAGTGTACCACAGGCAAAAGGTACATGTGGCAAAAGGTGCCTGTGTCTGCAGCTCCGTGTTTCTATTCCTCTTGCTGAAGGGGCAATAATCAACTCAATACCCTTGACAGAAGAAGACTATGAACTGTGAGACTTTTTTCCTTCTTCCCCATAGTAAGTGAAAATCCATCCGACCATCATGGTCTGTAACTCTCAGGAAGTCTGTGGACTTCATGAAAATCAAACCTATTGTTAGGAGAGTTAATTCCCTGTACGGTACATGTACCTTCCCCAGGAAATTGCAAGGTGCCCTCAGAATGAGAATGATTGGAAGCCACCAGCTTAGATCATTTAAACTAAGTTACATGAACACAAAGATTACAACTCCTGGAAACTAAATGTCCACTTTACTTGAATGAGGGACATGCTCGTAATTTCCCAGTGGGCCAAGCACAGCTTCCACTGTGCAAATGGTGAAGCAGATTAAAGCTGCCCTCAACTTTAATACAGTGCCACAGCCCGAGGGCACTACAGCTGAGCTGATCTGGGCACCAGTCAGATCAGAACGGAGCTTGGCTCAGCGAGATCCCTGCTCTCATTTGATGTCAAATTGAACGCAGCCAGCAGAGCTGCACCACACAGCTCAGGGGACCCCAGTCCGGACAGCTGTGTTGTGGCTGCCCAGCTGCTTGCAAAACAGCAGCCAAACAAGAGCTCTCAAAGAGGCTGGGGGTTTCAGGAGCAAATGGCAGTGTTTGTATATGTGCACATATCAGTATGTATCTAACTATAAACATACACACATTCTAAGTATGTTTATGTTTTTATATGTATGCACACAGATATCCACATACAAAACAAGTTTTATGCCATATGTATTATTTCTCTGGATGAATTTGTGAAATGTTATGCATGTGCACACACACTCCTATCCAAACTTTCCAAATACCCTGAACAGTTGTAAATCTGCAGTGTTTCACTTGGGCTGAAAAAACTAGCTTTTCTGCTTGTGTGGCTGAGTCAGAATTTCTCCCTGATTGAAGGAAATACCACCAATACTTCTTCCTAAGGGACAAGCCTAGTTGTTTTTTTCCTTCCTCCTTCCTTCCCTCCCCTCCATGCAAGCTTGGGGCATCAGCATAGCAGGCAGCAGCAGAGGCCGTGTGAGGAATGATTCTCAGAGCAGGTGGTCCTTCTCTTTCTTGGTGCTGTGTCTGGTGTTTGGTTGAGATCAGCTCATTGCAAGGGTCAGTGAACACGTCTTGTCACATGGCTGTAAATATCTTTGGATGGCTGCAAATGAGGTCACAGGGGGTCTCAGGTTCTTTGGAAATCAGCCTCTGCCACTCTTAGTCTCTGTGGCTAATAGGAGAGTTTTTGTTAGGAGCTGACCTCATCTGTGAGCAGGAGGGGTGAAAAAGCTCCTGTGTGAGAAATGGATAGTTGGATGAAAGAAAGGAGTAAAGAGGCAGATGCATTTCTCAAACAATTGGGTCAGTTTGCGAAGTTGTAGCAGCAGGAGAAAAAAATGTATTGGGTGAAGGCATTGTACCATTGGTTTTCCCATTCCTCAGTCACATCCAACAGACTTTATTAGAGTTCTGGGGGACGGAAGGAGCCTGTGAGTCCTCTTTTAAGACGTGTGTGGAATACTCTAAAAAGTTAGTGAGAATCTCCTTATCTGCGTAGGCAAGCGCCTTGGTGCAGTACTTCCCTGGTACAGCCCGTCAAAGCTGTTTGCATCTCAGTGCCAGGCTTCCAGCTTCAGAGGCAGCAGAGGACTTTGTCCCTCCTGGGTTTCCAGCACAGCCACCCCTCTCTGCCGGAGCTGTGCTTCTCATCTCTGCTGTCCTTCATTTTCCTTCACGTTCCCTCAGTGCTGTGATGCTGACTGTGCTCTACACCCTTTGTCTCCTTTCACAATGGGGTGCCTGGCTTCTTGTTCTCAACATCTTCCCTCAGCATCTCAAGGGTATTCTCGGGGCATGTAGTACTATGCAGAGGCATGTGCCTGCCCTGTTCCCCTTGGACCACAGCAAGCCTCTCCACTGCCTTTCTCATTCTTGAACCAGGTCTCTGTCTCTATCTCTTTACTTTCTGCAGTGTGACTGGGTGGACAGCTTGAATCCAAAACAAGCTTCCCTGCCCAGCGTGATGGGAAAGCACCTCTCCTTCCCCATTGTCACTACTTCCCTCCTGAGCTAACTCATAAATTGCTCTGAGTCTTTAAATGGGCTGTTACTTCTTCCTTCCATCAGCGCACTCTCACTCTTGACTCATGGTGCAGGTTCAGCTTCAATGAATTTATTGGCATGACAAGGTACACAGGTGATGCCAAAGTTGACAACTTAATTCATCAGGTGCTGCTGTCTTTCTCTCATCTGCACTGTGCTGTCAGTCCTTTCCTCTTTCCCCCTCCTCAGCTCTCCTTTCTGTCTGTCTTTCTTTGCCATTCTGTCTGGCTGGCTGTGTTCCCCTCTCTCCCTCCTTCCCCCTCCAATCACCTCCCCAGGTGATAGTTAGCTATCTCACACTCAAGACAGTCTGTCTCTCTTGACCAACGGAGACGTCAGTCAGAGGGCTCAACACAGAGGGAGAGGAATTGGTCTTTACAGAATGTTGGCTGTTTTCTTGCCTTTGCAGCTTGCATGGAGGCAAGGGCTGAGGGCTGCAGTATTCAAACCGACTTGCAGAAGCCACATTTGCTTTAAGGTTGGTTTGGGACTCCAGAAAAGTAAGGTGCTGTGCTAGAGGGACAGAGGAAAAGAGAAAAGACCATCGACCTCAAATGTGTATAGACAGGTAGAAATATAATTTAGGAAGAAATCCAACACCTTGACAAAATCCCCCCAGAGGATAAAGTCTCTTTTAAACAGAGTAGCAAATGATCTTTCCTTCTCACCCCGCTCCCCCTCCCCAGTCCCATAATCCTTTGTTGGCATGGCAATTGCCAAAGTGTATAAAGGAAGAGACAGATCCCTCAGGTATCTGTCAGCACTAGATACAATCTACCCAGGACAGTGTGTGTGTGGCATTTAATCCTCCATACATCAAGCATATGCCCAGGATATAGTGTCACACTGTATTTGTGCTGCATCCCTTGTGCCTATTTGTCATGAGTGTCTGCGCCCAATCCTGTGGCAGGTTGATCCATCGTGTGATGCCATCTCAGCTATATCTCTGCTTTTCTTCAGGCTTTGGCAGAGTTTTCAGAATTGTGTTCTGATGCAAAGTTTCTTTGGATATTTTATCACTCTTTGTATTTCAGGGAAATAAGTTTTGCAGACTCCAGTATATCGTGACCATCAAAAAGGAAAGTGTATGAGTGTATCCTTATCATTCATCAGTATTCCTAACTATATTGATTATGTTTCTATTCCTGTTCAGATTGCACAGTACTTTGTGGGGCCAGCTTTCTACCTTGGGTTTATGAACCACAGGGCTGATTCTCTCCTTCTTTGCATTTCCTTTTGTGTAAAAGAGTACTTTGTGTTCTCTTTAATTTATACCAACAGTGAAGGATCAAGCCTGTTCCGTCTGCCATGCATTTGCCCTTTTTGTTCTGCCAAGGAACTTTTCAGTATGTTAACTCCTCATAAAGAACAGTCTGAGGCTTTGCAGATGTTCTTCTCTTACTCTCCTCCTCACCTGTTGGAGCTGTTGAGGGTGAGGCATCACACCTCTTGTGACACCAGTCGGGTACCAGTCTCTGGGGATGCCATGTATCTTGCACACAGTAGCTCCCTAAGAGTGAGAATGAGAACTGAGCCTTAGAAAGGTGGAGCACAAGTGTGTAGAACAATTACTGAATGTGGAGTACCAGACCAACTGAGTGATTCCTTCAGCTGTTTGGTAGTGTTGCTTACCCTGGTAACTGTGCTTTTACAGAGGCTCAGATGTGGATGTGCTGTCACAGCAGAGAGACGTGGCTTGTGTTTTTCATTGGACTCAGTTTTTTATTCCCTACTGCAGTGGAAGTGTTTGCAGGTTTTGTGTTTGTGTTCATTGTTGAAAATCAGAGGAGATATCTCGTTCCTGTTCTGTAGTCAGCAGCACTGGATTTCTGGGGTGGTATTTGCTTGCAGAACCTTAGATGAAAGTTGTCTGTAAAGCTGTTGTCCCACTCAACACAAAGGTGCTGGAAACCCTTCTGGATGTAACCTCATCCTTCTGAATGGACAATGTAGTCTAGGATGGTACTTGAGCAGGACGGTTGGACCAGATGACACATTGTGATCCCTTCCAACCTTATCCATTCTGTATTTCTCTCAGTTTGCAACACTAAGAGACCAGCAAACCATTAACTTTGAAGAGAACAGCCTTGAACCCCACTGGAGGAAGAAGACAGTGTTTTTATGTGTCCTAATAAAGCTGCAGACTACAAGGAACAAGCCTCATGCCTGGCAGAGAGAATCTCTGAGAGAGATTCTCCTTTAATTGAAACGGCACTAATTCAATGTAATGTGTTTACAGAGCAAAGCTCTTGGGATTCATCCCTTCCCTCCCTTTGATGTTGTCTGCATGTATGCAGCACATGTTTACCACATAGTAAAGCTTGGAAAGGGAAACAGCAGGAAAATTCCAAGATGTCAAGGTGCTCTTGCACATGGCTGAACCAAAACAGAGCACTCTCTTTCTGCAGGAAAGCTCCAACTGCAGAAACTGTCCTTCTTAGGAAACCTTGGCTCTTCGTTGCTTTGTGGGAAGGAGATCACCACATCTCAGCTGTATCTCCCTGCCTACTTTGTTCAAAAATGCTTTTACTTCAGGAGTGCTGTATTTGTTTTATTCCTCTTTTCTGCTGGATTAGACTTGTGTAGATGAGCATTTCTGGCAGGAGAGATTTTTTGCCTTGAACTCTGGTTTTCCCTTCTCAGATGGCTGACGATAACACCCTGGCCTTTAGAAACGAGGCTGCTGCAGCTATCACCAAGCTCAAAACTGGCTAACAAGTGAAGGTCTCACAGCTGGTATTTCATAACTGTGTATGGTGAGAAAGGCCAGCGTCTCTGGATCCAGAAATGATGACTATGCAATCCAAAAGCTCTTGTAGCCCAGAAAGCCAGTTGTATTGTGGGCTGCATGCAAAGCAGCATAGCCATCAGGGCCAGAGAGGGAATTCTGCCCCTTGACTCTACTCTGTGAGACCCTCACCTGGAGTGCTGCATCCAGCTCTGGGGTCCCCAGCACAGGGAGGGCATGGACCTGTTGGAGTGAATCCAGAGGAGGCCACCAGGTCGATTAGAGGGGTGGAGCATCTTTTCTACAAGGCAGGCTGAGAGAATCGTGATTGTTCAGCCTGGAGAACAGAAGGCTTCGAGGTGACCCAATTTCCAGTGCCTTCCAGTGCCTGAAGGAATTTTATGAGAAAGATGGAGGAGAAAATTGACAAGAGCATGTAGTGACAGGTCAAGGGGGAATGGCTTCAAACTGAAAGAGGGTAGGTTTAGATTAGGTGCTAGGAAGAAATTCTTTGCTATGAGAGTGATGAGGCACTGGAACAGGTTGCTCAGAGATATGGATGCCACATCCCTGGAAGTGATCAAGGCCAGGTTAGATGAAGCTCTGAGCAACCTGATGTCCCTGCCCACAGCAGGGGAGTTGAAACTAGATGATATTTAATATCCCTTCCATCCCAAGACATTCTGTAATTCTATGTAAAGGTCCCAGTATGGGATTATTATCTTTATTCTTTATACTTTTGACTGAAAGCAAGCCCAGCGTTTCCAAAGTGCTGCTATAGCTTTCTGCTCCCCTAGAAGCCTGAAAGCAATCTTGAAAGGTGGTTACAGCAAGCTGTCCTGCTCCATTTTGCTCGCTTCCATGTGTAAGAAAGGAAAGCCTGCTAATAAAAGATATTCTACATGTACCACGTGCATTTGATTTGAGTGAGAAGCTTGTCACTGAGAAGCTGCCTCAGTTGAAACTGAGCCAGATCGTTGGGTATGTGGTATGCACGAGACCTTTTGGAGAGTCATATTTATCACCCTGTGGCTTATTGAAGAGGATGTGGGATAAACCATGGGCAGTCAAAGGAATCTGAGAACAGCCTTTGGAGAGAGATGCCTTTTTCATGCAGCCCGTGTGTGGATGTTTGTCAGTGGTCCATGATGGTTGTTCTGTTGGATGTACTCTGTCCCTAATGAGCTGAATATAAGCAACAGCATAAGATCTGGAAAATACAAAAAACCAAAAAAAAATTTGGCTCTGTTTCTCCAGCATGTAAAGCTACCATGAACAACCTCATCTTCACCCAGAGTGGGATATTAGCTTAAATTAACTTCCTCCCCAACTTGCCTAATCAGAACCTTCTCTGGACCTTTACCTCTTGCCCTGCAATGACATAGGCTTTTCTCTGTTATTTTTTTTCTTCTCATACCTGGCCTGTGCTCCCTAGTCTACTTCCCAAAGAAGGAGTTAACAGGCAGGAGCCAAGGGCTGCTGGGACTCAATCAAAAACCCATAATCTTGTTTTTTTTTCCTCAACTGGCTAATAAAGCATCCCTGTTCTGGCTGCAGCATTTCCTTGAAGTCATCACCCATTCTTGCTGTATAAGGACTTGTCCAAAGGTCATTAACATCAAAGGAGAAGCTCCCTTGGCTCTAAATCAAGCCCTGGAAAAGCTGCATATTGGGACTCAGCTGCATGCCATATACATCCAACATGCTTAATGTTTCTGTGAAAAAGTTCTTCCTAAGAAAATTCTCAGAAATGTCTTTGGAGGACCTGGACACTAAGGACAATTTTTCTCACAGGATTTTTCTTCCAGGATGGCTGATTATGTCTGCAGAAAGAATGATTTTGCATTGTTTCAGTCCTGAAAGTAAATACTTACCAGATTTAAAAAAAAAACAAAAAAACAGTCTGAGGGAATATGTAAACACACTTGAAAAAAGACCAAAAGCTGTGTACATCTGCAGTCCTTAAAATGTTTGGGATTAGGTGGCATTCCAAGAGTTAATCCCTGGGGATTATCATGGCAAGCACTTCTGTTGTTTACACATGTCCTGTGAGGAAGGCTGTGTTGTCACAGCAGGCTCCTCTAGGAGGGTTAGCCATAAAGCTCTTGAAGTCAGTTTTACAAGCGGAAAGAACTGTAGCAACACAAACAGCAAATGCACAGAGCAGCGCTTTAAAGACAAGAACCACAGATGAGTGGCAGAAATTCAGTATGTTAATAGGAAAGAAAGGGAAGGTTTGTAGCAAAGAACTTCATATCCAGAGGTGCAAATCTGGTGATAAGCAGCTATCAGGCATATGCTTGGCTTGTGGCTTGTGCTTTTATTTACAAGCTGAGAAACTGCTCTCCTGGGCTGCCTCAGGATCCAAAAATGTGGGTTCTGTAAACCTGTGCTTGGTGAGGGCACATCAAAAAGCCAGGCGTGGGTGAAATACAATCAGCACTGGGTAAAAGCTGGAGCTCAGGCTCAGATTTGGATCTGCTTTGGAGTACAAGGCTGGCATCCGGATTTAAAGTAGAGGTGCTGGGCTATGAACAGGAGCGAGACTGCTTCTAACCCTGACCCACACTGTCACCTTAGTACACTGGAAAACAAGGCTGGCTTGAGATTTAAGATGTTCTTTTCTGTGTTTCTCTCAGTGAGGAAGCTAAATAATTTCTCTCCTGAAAATTTCGTGGAGACAAGTTTATAAAAAGTAAAATCAGTGAAAATGAGTGTAAGAAATTGAGCCCGGTTCTGTGCCGACTTTTCCAACAGCTCAGGAATGGGTTCACAGTCTGTGCTGCCCTCTTCTAAGGAAGAAAGAATGTACTGGAAGGGCTTCCCATGTGATGTTATGTGGAAAAGTACTCCAGACACTTAACTATATATCGGATGAGGCAGAGCATTCCTTTAGACAAAATGTTTTGGCATGTAAGCTCTGTGTGGTGAGCTCCGCCATGCTACCCAGCTCATGGGTAGCTTTGCACGTGGCTTTGATTTACAGGATCCTGTCTGCTTCTCTGCTCCCAGGCAGGCAGTGCGATATGCACAGTCCCCATCTGGATTTTAAATAATTTCCTGCCTGGCGTCTCAGCGGGTGAGGCTCAGCTGCGTGATGGGGGAAGCTCACCGAGATGCAAGGCCCAAGCTAGAGGCCCCTGTGCCTCCTTCTGCCTGGCCTCCCTTGCCATCAGCAGTGGTGCTTGATGGAGATCAGCCCCAGCCGTGTGGAGCTGTGGGGAAGCACACTGTGGGTTGGGAACTGCAGATTTTTTAAAATGGTTTCCATACCCTGGCTGCCATAGACTATTCCCTAAAAGCCACGTGATGAGGCACTCCCTCTCAGGCAACATAAAGAGGGAATTTTTACACCTTGTAAAAACTCTGTAGTGTATTTCGAGAGGTTTTTGGTTCCCAGGGGATTAAAAAACAAAACCAAGCCTTCAGCATTTGCCTCTACTTCACAGAAGCTTTTTTTTTTAATGCCAAGCGAGGCATTGGCAGAGTGAAACAAGCCTAGCAGAGTGGAAGGTCAGAAGGCTCTTTCAGAGTCCACTCTCTTTAATGAAGTTCAACAACTTCCCTCTCTGCCCTCTCGCTCTGCTGACAGCTTCGTCTCCCTCTGGCTGAGGCTGCAGCGTGAATCAGACCGTAAAAAACACATCTTGGGTCTGATGTCGCATTTCTTCTGTAGAATGCTTCAGAAACATTACCATGCCGCATCCCATTTCCAGCCCTCAGCTTGCTCCCTTTGCGGACTTTAGCATCAACAAGCTGTTTCTTGTTAGGGCTCTAAAGACCTGTGATTAGCCTGCTGCACACATAAGAGGGAAATTAAACCATTTAGCTGCGTTTAGCAGCTCAGCCCCTTCTTCAGGTTCTCTCTTCACCACTAAACACTTTAACTAAACAATGACTAATGAGGCCAATTTGCTGTCAATTAATTGCCCCAGGAAAGGACCCCTAATTGTGGTGAGCAAGATGGCTGTTCTAAAGCATATGATGGTCAGCATCCCCCCTACCTCTGCCTGGGGGCTTATTAGCGTTTTTTATAAAGTGCTGTTAATTGGGATCTGGGGACAAGGAAATAAGAACTCTCAAGGCTAATTGATAGGCACTTGGGAGGGTTTTAGTGGCTGCAAAGTTCCTTTGACTTTGGAGAGGAGTCCTGATGGTTTTTTATTTCTGTCCTGAGAGCTGGTGACTTCTGTGTATTAGTGGGTGGGACTCTTAATTTTATCCAACAGATGGAGGTCCTACTTGCCAATAGAGAGGAAGGAAATAGGCTGGAGGAAACAACTAATGAGGATATATGGAAGGAGTTGTGAGTTTTTCCATTTGAACCCAAGGTGCCCTTTTTTGGACAAGCAGTTAGACCACTTCAATGAAGCTTATGGGCTTTCTTAGGCAGTTTCAATACTGTTTGCACCTGTGTCTTGGAGGTATTAAATAGTTTATGGTGTACTATAGGTCTGTAGGCTGGGAATAAGAGCTGTATTTTTTAATATGTTTTGTGACCTATTGACAAAATACTGTACTGTTGAGCAGCCTTGGAATTGGAGATTTGAGAGTAGCTGCCTTGCAGTGGAAAGCTCCATCCAAGAGTCCTAGATGCAGGGCACTGTTTACCCAAAGGGAACAGTCCAGGCATCTGACTGAATTTCGTGTGAGTGCATTTACAGGGCTCAGAGCTGCTTTCCAGTTAGGTGTCCACTGTCCCTCTGTTTGCATTTTTTATTCTGTCATGCCCAAGTTGAGTTCCTAGTCCTGTGCTTCCTGCCCTTTTGTCATGAACCCTTCCTCCTGCTGCATTGAGGGGTCACGTGAAGCATCATGAAAGCAGAGTGCCATCGGTGCAGCAGCCAGGAACTGCTGCCCCCAGCCTGTAAGTACCCCTTGCACCAGTTCTGCTAGGCAGTGATTCCCATTCCTGCCATTTTGTGCCTGTGCTGTGTCTAGGTGCTCTGATCAAAAGCCAGGGATCTGAACTGTTTGGGAACTGTTGCATGGGTCAGGTTCAGCATAAACTACATTAGGAAAAGATCTCTAGAAGCAGTGCTTTAGCAAGGGCGGCCTTGATGCTTTCTTGTTCCATCCCTCATTGCACTCCTGGAAAGGTAGTCAGGAGCTGGCCTTCTGCATGGGAACTTGTGTCTCTTAACCTTTGTGCTCACTCATTTACTGTGACATTAGGACTGTAGCACTGCTCTTTGCCTCCTTCCATAGCCTTGAATTAGAACACTGATCCAGCCCGCCCACACCACCGCAGGTAATATCTCAGGAGGAGTTTTGAGCTCTGAAGGGCTTTGGTCATAAAAGGCAAGGATAACAACAGCAGGTGTTTGCGTGTTTGCTTGTTTGTGGTTTCCTTGCTACCTCCTGTATGCAGCCCCTGGTCTGTAATAACTGCTATAGCGGGTGTTTTTGTGGAAACAAATCACCTGCTTTCATCTCGAGAGCAACAGTGATTGTGCTGGGGGAGCATGATCTATTTTTCATGTCTCAGTCTTTCTTATTATTTAAATTAATGTGAGTTGCAGTTGTCATGAAGTGAAGGATTGACGGCAATTAACTAGAACAGGCTTGGTGCAAGCTGTTTCTGCACAAGCCTGTTCTACCTAGCTCTGTCACTGTGTCTTTCTTGGGACTTAAAATCTCCCACACCAGCTCTGCCCTTGTATCCCCCCTGCCCTGCAGCCCTCCCAGTCCAGGACACCCTACAGTATCTCTGCCCTTGTCTCACTCCTGCCTTGCAGCTCTCTTCCAATGTGAGCTTCTCACAGAGAATGGTTACTCTGGGGTTTGTTGTTTATTGTCATTGATGTGGAAGATGAGATGCTGGGCTGGCATCAGCCTTGTCCTGTAGATGTGAAAAGTAGAAGAAACAAATACCTGAGTTTCAAGCCATTCTTCTCGGTGTTCATCTCTCCAGAATCAGTCCCTGCTGTGGGTGGAGCATCCTCCCTCTCTGAGGATGGAGCAGTGGGGTACTACAGTGTGCTTCCTTTCATGTCTGCCTCTGCTCCCCACCCCAACCAAGTGGATCCTAACCGTAGTGTAATGGATACTCCATACGATTTACACTGAAAGAGCAGAAAAAATCTGGCAATCTTATATTTTTCAGCAGTACCAGAGACCCTGGCAGTGATTTCCCATGGTCCTTGGAGCCAGAGGGGTCCAGCAGCAGCCTGGTTTTCCCTGAAGGGAAATGCTGTTAGTCAGAATATGAAAATGCCTGGAAGTACTATTTAGCTGTAGTACTTGCCCTGCTGTGGGGCTGCAGCCTGTTGGTTTGCCTCTGCTAATAGTTCAGAGAGGCCAGACACAAAAGAATTTTGCACTTGAGGGCCAACAGGAGATGGCTGGGCAAATGGAGGCTGTGACACCCAGACAATTCTGGTCCCAGGAGGTTTTATTCTCAGCAATCCTTCTTCCAGCAGTCTGGGACCTGTGAAAACATAATACAACCCACACATGGGGAAAAATAATAAGGTCAAAGCTTCTCATTTTAAGGCTGTCCTAAAAAGGTGTGTGCAAAGTAATGACAAGTGCCAAGGAGGCAATGCTAACTGTTGCTGGTGCTGACAGTTTTGGCATTTTAACATGCTGGCTTGACGCTCTGAAAATTAAAAGTCTCTGACTTTTTATCTGAGTGAAATTATTGTCCACTACCTTTGGATTCTAAGTAGATAAAGCCAAGCCAGGTTTTAAATTTAGAGGGAAATTATTCTCTGCCCTATTCCCCCTTGTCTTGGCCTTTCCTTGCCTTCTGACCAAGGTGGCAGCTGAAAGAAACCAGCCATTATATTCCTAAACAGGATTTCAGCCTTAAATGTCCTTTTCACCCTCATCTGAAAAAGTGGCAAGCCAGATATGACCATCTGGACACATGATCTTCCTCTTGGGCATTTGGTAGGCATGGTCAGATCTGCTTGTACTGGCTGAGTTTACTTGATCCTCTGTGAAATAAAATGTCGTGACAGCTTTGGAAAGTGGGAGCTTATACAAGTCCCAGCTGGAGCTCTGCTGCTGCCCTGTAGTGGTTTTGCTGCTTTCTCTGCAGCATTTTTGGCTGGCATTGCACCTTTCTGGTAGGACTTCACCCTGGCCCACAGCTCTACCTGCTAGTCCTGCTTGCGTTTAGTCCTTCTTGGTTTGCAGCACAGCCTTTTTTCCTCATGCAAATGTTAACCCCTTGAGGTTACAGTAATATTCCCAAGATGTGGTCTAGCCACTGGTGTTTTACTCCTGGGCTCTGCTTACCCAGGTTTGCCAACCCACCATGGAGAAGTTGTGCTGAGGATGCTCCGAAGTCACTGTCTTTGTGTCCCATGACAGAATACCTGGGCTCAAACTCCTGCAGAAATAGAAATAGCCTCTGATGTTCTTTCCCAGACTAAGCCCCTCTGTCCTCTCCTGTGGATGCTGGTCTTCTGTCAGGTCTGAGGTGGCCCTCCAAGTCACTTTGTTCCCAGTAAGTAAGAGTAGCAGTTTGGATTTCTGCACCAGAGCTTTGAGGGCTCTGCCAGCCTGCAGGTCTGCTGGCTGGAACAGTGTGCAGGTCTGTCCTGAGCCATGGGACAGGGTGTTCCCCTCATCTGCTAGGAAAGAAAGGAGGTGAGTTTCCACCCCCTCTCTGAAGAACTTGTTCCTGTTTTTGACTTTCTGACAGTAAAAGCTTTTTCCTCATTTTGAGTCAGAATTTTCCCTACGCTGCAGCTTGTCATAGCTGTTTTCCACTGTTCACTGTGCACCTCTGAGAAAAGCCTGCCTCTGTCTTTTCTGCACATTCCCACTTTTCTACTTTTTCTCTACTTTTTGTAGAGAGAAATAAGATCTCCCTCAGCCTCCTCTTCTTAATACTGGACAGTCCCATCTCTCTTAGGTTCTCCTTGGAAGTCTTCTGCTATAGCCCTCTGACCATCTTGGATCATCCAGTGGACTTGCTCTAGTGTGTCAATGGCCTTCTTGTACTGGGGAGCCCAAAACTGATCTAGTGCCTGAGATGCTGTCTGATAAGCACCATGTAAAGGGTTGCCTCCCTCTCTTAGGGTGTTACACTCTTGCCAACACAACCCAGGATGCTTGGTCTTTGCTGCAAGGGCATACTACTAACTCGTGCTGAACCTAATGGACCCCCACATGTCCTGGGCTGCTTGAGCCTAGCATTTTCTCCCTTCCAGAAAACATCAAGGTGGTTGGTCCCTAATGAGGGAGGGACTGTGATTGTGAGGCTTCTTCTACCTGTCTAGAGCAGTACTGCCTCTTTCTAATCTGCTGATTGGTAACAAACACCAAAGAACAGGGATGACACTGTGATATTGTCTGATCCTTACATCTGAGCTAGTTCACCATCCAGAGCTGGGTACATGCCAGCCACTGCTTGGCATTTCTTTTCCTCTCTTTTCCAGCCTGTCTTTCTTAGAAAGCCTGTATCTGAGTTACAGACCAGTCCTAAGAGCTGTCTCATCCCAGCTCTGCCATCCCAGTGGTTTTCACACACATCTCACTGTGAATCTCTGGGAACGTCTGATTCCTCCTGTTTTTTCACCATGATACTTGCTCTGGTGCACAGGCATTTGAGGTGGGCCCCCAGCTCTCCCGCTTTCACAAGGTGTGCAAAAGCTTCCCTATTGTGTTTTCCTCCAGCTGCTCCCTCACTGCCCTCTGCATTGTCGCTCCTCCACAGATCAAGGCAATCCTTCCCCAATGCACCTGGCTTAAATCCCTCCTTGCCTGGGTGAGTGAGCCTGTTGGAGGATAGGTGTCTGCCTCACTTCACTCCACACTTCCTTCAAGGGGGTCCCATGGTCAGAGATACTCGAGCGTTGTCCATGAGTTTGGGGCCTACAGAGAAGGGCTAATGAGCTGTGGGTTGTAAACAACATTCTTGTGAATCCAGCAACACAGCTGGAGGTAGTGAGTTGCTCTCTTCAGGCTTCATTTCCTTTTCCCCACCTAGCTTATAGGCAGCTTTGCCTCAAAAGGACCATCAGCCACTCCTGCCAGGGAGGGGGAAGGGGAAGCTGCTGTCTGTTTACTCTGTGGTAAGCAAAGCAGAAAATGATGTTGTTTCATTCCTCGCTACACACGAATTTGGAAGCTGAAAATATATTAAAAAACCAAAAAATTAGAGGATTCATTTGTAGTGAAACACCCTCACCACCTGACATGGAGTGTGAAGCATGGAAGCAAGACATGGATGTGAGAGAGGAAAGTCCCAATTCATGGTCATTCTGGTGCCATGACACAAACTCAACTTAGAGGGTCTTTAAGGATCTTGAATGCTCAAGTCATGGCTGGTCTTGAGAATCTTAAAGACTCTACTGCACCTTTGGTGCTGTGCCATGTGGGGTGCAGTCATCCAGAAGCTGCCTACTGCAGGTAGCCCATGGGGGATCCCTCTGGGCTGAAAGATGTCATGGGAACCAATGACTAATGCACCCTCCAAGTCAGTGCCTTGAAGCCTGGCATCCTGCAGA
This sequence comes from Chaetops frenatus, assembly GCA_013400775.1. Lineage (NCBI taxonomy): Eukaryota > Metazoa > Chordata > Aves > Passeriformes > Picathartidae > Chaetops > Chaetops frenatus. The sequence goes on along the minus strand of VZTR01022337.1, from coordinate 417,718 downwards.
AGGATTTAGAACTCCATCTGGGACTCCTTGGAGTGTAAAAATTAGCTGGGATGATACTTGGAGCCTGCTGACCCCTTCCTTGCAGCCTTGGGCCAGACAGGCAAGGTCTTAGAGGTCACTTTATGAAGACGCCCAAACTTGTCCAAACACAAAGCATTGCAGTTGCAGCAAAGGCCATTTCTACCTGCAGATCCTTGAAATACAAACTACACAGCAGTACCTTCTACTCTGATGTAATTTCAGAAACCCAGGTAGTATTGAGTAGGGTGCAGCCTGTGAGATGAGTTTGTGGCTGGTTCTGGTTAATAGGTAGGTAGATTAATAAGGCAGGCAAGCTGCCCTCCATGATTCTGCTTCTAACAAGATCAAACTTTCTTTTGTCTCCACAGTTCCACCAAAGATCTCCAATATCTCCTCGGACATCACCGTGAATGAGGGCAGCAATGTGACCCTCGTTTGCATGGCAAATGGGCGTCCTGAGCCTGTCATCACCTGGAGGCACCTCACTCCTACAGGTAAGAAATCCAACTGAATTCAACTTGTGAACTGTAGAGTAGTTTCCTTCTCTTCCAGCATCAAAGAAAATTTCAGTAGCAATATAGGCATCTAGAGAAAAGTGGCAAGAATCTTAAATGTACTTCAAGCTTGTTTTGTGGTGTGAATTCCCAGGCACAATAACCAGGTTTTCCAAGTGAACAAATGAAATTACTTCAATAGATGCTCTGCAGAATTGGACCCGTAATTCTGTTTAGCTTAGGTCTTCATCTAGTTGTGCCAGTCTCTACTGCTGGTAATGCACAGCACAGCAGTGTAGATAAAATGCTGCTGGTGCCAGACTGAGGGAAAAGAATTTGTTGAGACAAAAAAGGGATTCTCTCTGAAAACCATGGGATTTGCCTCCTACTGATTTGCCTTAAAACAGAGAGGCAAACAGTGTTTCATATTGCTCTCCACTTCGGCAGACAGCCAGAAGTCTTGTGTCTGCTGAGGTGAGTAAAGAAGGCATTTGATCTGCAAGATGAGTGAAGAGCAGGATGGTGACAGAATAAAGGAGAACTCACCATCTTTGTTCTGCTATCTGACTGTGCCCTCCATGCTAAAGGATGTGGCAAGGTTGGAGGGAGAATGTCCTTTCAGTAGCCAGACTCTGTGGGGTTAGCAGCTTGGGTTGCAAGGAAACCTTCAACCCCTAAAGATTTAACAGTAGGATGAAAACAAGAGGTTGGTTTCTATCCCTCCATATCATGTCCTTGGAGGGAAGAACTCTTTAGCTGATTTCTTTTCCTATCAGATGCTCTTTAATCTAAATTGTGTGGGGAAAGCATTGATTTGTTCCATATGAGTGGTCTTCTGTGATACTCCCATATATGTAAAGGGTTAAAGAGGATTTGAGGTAGGCAGAGAACAAACATTCTGCATGTGCTACAGATAGTCCAGCTTTCTACTGCAGTTCAGCAGCCAGAAAAGGGGAGTGCTGCAGAAAGAAAGCTAGAGAGAGAAAGGTGGAATGATATATTGGAATAGAACTTAATCTAAGGGCTACATCCAGAACCTCCTAGATCTGGAGCCTGTGGCTAAGGCTGGGGTTACTTAGATTTTCTGTCTTGTCTCTTCAGCCAAACCAAAGTTCTCCTGAGCTTTAATGTATATGAAAGCCAGATATGCAGTTTGTATTTCTGCCCATTTCTTGCAATGCCAAGAGAAGAAAGATGGGGAAAGCCTGCCAGGAAGAGGTGGGAGCAGGGCTGATGAGGGGAACTCTCCTTCTCTGTAGTATTATCATCACTACCTGACTTTTCTAGTTTTTTTCAGAATTAAACATGACTGTGCTGTTTGCATTCATAGGAAAATAGAGCATACTTTTTTCATCTTTAATTATGTATATAGAATCTTCTAGCTCTGGTATTTCTGTTCTTAAGGTTTACTTCATATAAAACCTTCCATCTTACTGCTGCATCAGTCTTTCAGTTCTCTAACTATTTTTTGTATTCAATTAGAAGATTCTCCCTAACTATTCTGTGAGCACAGCCTAACACTGAGTTAGGGGTGTTAAATCTTCATGAAATCTAAGGCCTGGTACACATGAGATGCATTCTTCAGAGCAGTAAGAAGATTCTTGTCCTGACCCATCACTTTGGCTGTTGGTGCTTTGTGTG
>VZTR01022337.1:351757-415421 GCA_013400775.1 Chaetops frenatus | reverse complement strand
TTTTTTTTTTTTTTTTCAGTTGTACTACTTCACCGTATCAGACACAGATTTGTTTACTCCTTTTTACAAAAATCTCCACAGAACAAATCCTCACTCTGGCTATCCCCTCTGGTGAGCAACAGAACTGAAGAATCCCACCCCTACTTTGACCACGGGGACAGTTTTCTTGGCTCTGCTGTTCAGTTTTCCAGCATGCCCCTTTACATTTTTTCTCCCATGCTGTGTCTCAGAGGTGTTGCTTGTTACCATCCCTCAGCACCATCTCACTGACTCGTTTCCAATCCCTCCTCAGTCCTCCTCCCTACACTGAAGCCTGCCAAGCACCTCCTTCGTAACAAACTAGAGGTTATGATGAAGGGCAGGCAGTCCTCAGTCTGTCACCTCCATGTGTCACTGATTGCGGTTCTCTCTTTTTCCCCATCTGAACCCATCTGCTGTCTTTTACAGATAGAGAGGAACTGCTTTCAGGCACACATCAGGTCTTTGAGCAGCATAAAGCCCAGTAAGACACTTGTCTCAAAATGGGAGACAGAAGGGCTTCTTTTAAATGTTTTCCTTGAGGTTGACAATTAATATAAATTCCAAATATCTTCCAGAGCTGCTGCAGTTGGAAACGTGTCTTATCTTGGAATCTCCTTTTTCCAGAACTGCAAGGCATTTTGGCTCCATTTATGCGAGTTTTGAAGACATCTGCTATGCATCAAAGAGCTATTTTAGATCATTGTAAAGGTTTCCAAAACATATCTCTCTCCTTCAGTTTTTTTCCTGGTTAAACTTGTGGCTGCAGAACTGGAAGAAAGAGTGTTATTGAGCCTGTGTGGGAGGCTTTGAATGGACAGGTAGCAAAATTAAACCGATATCGGGGGGCAACAGGGCCAAATTACTTTTCTTTGTGCACTCTCCTCAAGGAGTTCATTAGCAACTTGGTCTGTTGTTTCTTTCATTCATTGACTTCATCAGCAGTGTTTGTTGGCTAATTATCTGAGTTAGGACCACAGAAATGACTTAATTCTTGTTGGCTGGGAAGTGGAAGATACAAATACAAAAGGAAGGCAGTATTTATGCTTACACAGAGAAGGGAGGGGTGCATGTGATAGTTCATTTAAATGCTGCAGTCATAGCTTACATATCTGACTATCTGGGAAGTTTAAAAAATTTATTTATAAACTGCTACGTTGCTTCCTGTTCTGGTTCTTCAGTGAGCAGTTGAACCAGACATTTTTCTCACTTCAGCTCTAAGTCCTGACTCCCTGAAGCAGCCCACAGGAAAAAAAGCTCTCCTAACCCTGTGAGATAGCTGAAGTGGGACTGAGGTTGATGACTGTAGTACTGACACCTGGGAGGAAGGCAGGTAAGGGGAAAAATACTTTAATATTTCAATGGCAAATGGCAATACAGATCAGCTTTAATTTGATGACAGCAGGAATGACACTCCTTGGAATGATGCAAATCCTTGCTCTCCTCTGGCATTCCTCTTCAGATGATTGACAGATTGTATTTTGACAGAGCAGGTGGAGAGTCTCACCCAAACCCTTTTCTTTCTCACCTGACAGGCCATTGTTCTGTGGGACATTGGCAACCTGGTCTGAGTAGTTGTGGATAATTTAACAGGCATTGTCTGGGAGCACAAACAGCTTCATTAGCTCTTCTCCAGCCAGCAGAGCTCTTTTCTAGGATCACTGACCTGCAGCTTCCAGCAGCAGGCCAGCACATCCCTACCTACACAGTCTCACCACTTTCCTGTGATTCAGGACACAGCTGCAGGCTTGTTAAGCCTGCCATACCCTATGACTTTTGGCATCCCTGTTTGTGATGGTAAGCCATGGCAAAGGCCCTAAAACTGAGGATCTGAACTGGATTTTCCAGGAAATTGTGATGTGTTCAGTTAGAATGGGGGTGAGTATTGATGATGTCCTATGCAGGCCGCATGAATTAGCAGTTGTTAGCATTAGGAATACTTCACTAGGGAACACTCTGTAGTCTGATCTCTTGAAAGGGACAAAACCCAGATTCTTTGTACCAAGAGCGGGTGGTACCCTATTGTTTAATTCTCCTTAATATTGGCTCATAACCTGCCTAATCCATGACCCACAAAGGTATAGATGATTTTTTGTCACTGAATGCAATAACCTCAAGGATGCTGTAGCTGCAGCACATCCTGGCCGAGGTCCTGACACAGGACCATTTATCACTTATCACACTGGTGTGATCTGTGAGGGATACCACAGGCAGTCTACCCATCTGTGGGTAGTTATATTAGAAGGAGCTCTGTTTTCCCTGTACCTTGCCCCAGGATAATAACTGACACAGCCAAGAAAAGAATCCAGTAAAATAATTCAGAGATGGTAGCCAATGCCTGCTTTCAAGCCTGTCTTAGTTTTACTGTGTCTCTACTCACTTATGTTCGTTCAGGCTAATGTGTCTGCTCCCTACCTGTAAGCTGCTGAGATCACAGTCCAGAGGCTTCACAATTTATCATTTCTCATCTCTATGTCTTATTCAGAGCCAAGATAGATGCCTGGTTGACTGAAAAAGAGCTTTCTGGGGTAAAGAAAAATTAATGTACGTTTATATTCTTACCAATACACTCTCAAGGGAAGCCCTAAAGAGCGGCCTCTTGTGAATTGGATTTGCAGCAATATGAGCATGGACAGTGGTTGCAAGGTCTCTGGATTACCAAAGATCTCACTTCCAATTCTTTTTCTATGCATGGGAAGAAAAAAGCAGAAGAAAAAGCCATCTCCTGTCCTGAGAAACTTGTACTTGAGCTCACAAGAGCAGTGCCATTCATGTTTCTGCTTCTTAGCCAAAAAGCATCAGTGGTTGAAACCTTCCCAAGGGCCTTGCTCATGGGTGCTCTGGCAAGTGCCTTTAGTACCCATGTTGATGGCAGCCTGAGAGCTGGTGACAGGGAGACAAAGCTATATTGACCAAAGTTGAGGAATTGAGTCTTTTACTGGTTATACACAACTAGCTGAGGAGCAAGCAATTTCCTTTTCCTAGAGAAGCTAAAGAGTATGAAACCTGTATAAAGCCACTAGGTATCACATTCTTGAACCAGCTTCCTTGGCCACAGCCCAGCAAGGCCACTTGATGGAGAAGAAAACACTCTGTATTCTTCCAAATTCCACCTGACAGTCTAAAGATACCCACTTTGGCTCAGAAAAGGAGCTTAGTTATTACAGTGGTAATCACAGTGTAAGGAGAACCAGTCTAGAGCAAAACAGATAAGTATTGATTGCAACACCCAAGTTTCATGTCACAGCATAAAATAAAAGGAGGTGAGAAGGCTTGTCAAATATGCCAGTCTGATTCTCCCTAGAGTGTGCAAGAAATTTGCATTGAGTCTTAGGGAATTTACTGTAGCCTGGGAAGTTTAGGAGGGATAGAGAATACAGAAATGTGCCTTCATGGCCTGTGTAATTGAGATGGTATACATATAATATGTTTATAAACAGCTATAGAACTCATTGCCATGGAAAGTTATTTAAAGACGAGAACTTGGCAAGGCTCAGACAGCTTGTGTATTCCTGAGGATAATGTGAACAAATCTGGATATTCTTGTTATTCACAATAAACACATTGAAAAGGATGTTAAACTTCGTGCTTTGGGGCTCAGAGATCAGGATAAGACCTAAAGTGAAAGAGACAGATTATCTCACACCCCCGCTCACTTGTGTGTTTTCCTCCAGTGCATGCCGTTCTCCCTGTAGAGCTGAGCATTGAAGCAGGCAGACACAGAGAGCTTTCTGAAGGCATGAATTAAGAAGGCCATATTGGTCACTATGGGCAACTTTGATCGTCATGTCCTGTGTTTGCTTGCTTCTCATTGCTGCCTGAGTCCAAAGCCTTGTTTGCTTCACTTTGTGTTGCACAGGAAAGCCCAGTTTATGCCCAAAGACATTATCAAACAGAAAACCCTCAGCCAGTCTCCACAAGTCAGCCCTGTGGTCAATAGGTAGCCATGAGAAGCAGATTTGCTGGTTATCGAAAGCGTTTGGATGTAGCCCACCCTTCTGCTACTCTCCTAAAACTTTAGTAAAACAGTTGTAGAGAGAAGCAGCCTTGTTTTGGGAAGTGTGGGGTGACCTTTTTTTTGTTTGGATTTGGTGAGGGCTTTTTGGTATTACTGTTCCAGCTCTTATGTTACAACCTTCTCCCCATGAAACTGTCTCAGGAAACTTGAGGTTTACAAGGTATTTATTTAACAAAACAACTGAAGCAACTGATGATTTTTTTAAACAGGTNAATATTTTCTGGTAGAAATGGCGTCTCATCTTCTGCAGAGACCTTTCACTTTGCCTCTTACACACTCCCAGTTTGTTTTAGCACACTTTCTGAGATTTCTTTTTCTCTTGATCTAGCCCTCATTTTATTCAATATGTAGAAAAAAGCAAAAAAAAAAAAAAAAAAAAAAAAAAAAAAAAAAAAAAAAAAAAAAAGAAAAAGANAAGAAAGAAAGAAAAGAAAAAGGAAGAGGATGCTGGCTCATAAAGAGCCTGGGAAACAAGCCAAACTTTCAACTTTTGCAGGTCTTCTCCAGAAGGCATCCAAAGTTGTTTCAATCTCTATTTGCTTCCCACTTACACTTGTTCCATATTTCTTATATTTTTAGAGGTCTGTTTTTCCTAGGGCCCACAAGATAGATTCCCATTGCTTCCTTCCTCACCTATAACGAACCTAAGTCATGATGATGCTCCCTTCCCAGCACACTTTGCCTTCTTCCTTCTACACCCAGCAACACATGCACTGCACAGGGATCCTTCCTCTTGTAATCATCTTGCAATAATGCCCCATTCAGTTACTGTGGACTGTCATTCTGTTTCAGTACAAACACTGTTTATGCATGAAACATTCATTTTTTAAACAGCTTTGATTTCTCTCTCCTGTCCCAGGACAGAGAGGAAGAGCAAGGCCTCATATGTATTTCAGCATTTTTGGGGAAGCAGACAAATAAAGCTGCAGTGAGGAAGAAATTTACCCTGCTGCCTTCAGTAGTGGTTGGAAGGGAACATTAGGTGTCTTCTGGTCAGTGCTTGGTCTTTCCATCCCTGGCAAGATTTTCCGTGCTGTTGATGGCAAGATGTGGCCGTTCTGTACCAAGTTATTTGCTTGCCTACCACATGAAAATGTTGTTCCTTGCAGCAAATTGGAGTCTGGTAGTGTTGCCTCCGTTTTACCTTCTCCCAGATGGGTACCAATTCTAGTTGGTCATGCTGTTAAAGTCTTTTCCATGGCATTTTAAAGGCTGAGCTGGATTGTGTCCATATGAAAACTTTCCTCCACCTACAGAAAAGCAGCATTTTTTTCTAGTTCACTGCATGCTGTAATATTACTGCCTTTGCAGTGCTGTGCCTCTACCCTCAAGCTTAGTGCTACTCAGTGGGGACACTCCTGTTTAGCTGGGCATCCAGGAACAGCTAGCTACTTTCCCTCCCCTATCTCCATGAGCCAGTCTTGAAGGATCCCAAAGGGCTAGATGTGGGAGTGAAAACTAAGCACCCCAGAAAATGAATGTGTATTCAAAATCTCCCATAATTAATGATGACAGAAAAAAGGAATTGCCACGTGCTTTCACAGGCAGGATCGCAACAGCAGCTTAATGAACTTTCCAATTTTCCATCATTTCTACCCATTGCACAGACCCATTGAAATCAAGGAACTTTTTTTGTTCTGACTAGGACAAAAAGAGGAGAGGCCTGCTAGGCCTGCCCTGCTGAGCATGGTAGATGCAGTCCATCTGGCTTGCCTTCCCTACCAGCCTGCCTTGTTCTCCAAACACAGCATACAGCACTCTGGTAGTCAACTACAGCAGAACGAACAGAGTGTCTGAAGAGAAGGTTACTGAGTGCAAGACACGGATCAGGTGTGGATGTGTGTGTTGCTGTGTCTCCCTCTAGTGATCTGAACTCAAGAGTCTGATTTGGGTCCTTTGTGCTTGGAGCTGCTGGTTTGCTGACAGAGCTTCCCTGGACTGACCAGAGTAAAGAGTGGTTATTTTAGGACTGGGTCCCATTCCCCCTGCCATCTGAGGTCATATTCCCCATTGGCAGCTCTGTGTTTGCAGCTTTAGTTCACATCTGAAAATTTAAATGTGTTTGTAAAGATACAGAGAAGTCGACTGTGAATTAAAGAGAGAAAAAATTGATAGCATGTTAAATTGAAAAGTTTCAATTCAAACATCCTTAAGAAAGCTAGCCTTAAGAAAAAAATGGGGAAGCTGCATTTTTTTTTCCTTTGTAAGTGTAATCTATAAGTAGTTTCACTTTAGGCAAGCATATTTCTCACTCTCTTCACAGTAGGAGAGAGACACACTAATAAAAAGGGAAAGTTAAGGTAGTAGCTTATGCTTGGGCCCTGCATTTTTTTTTCTTCCATTTAAAGAGAGAGACTTCATTTTGTTATTATGCTGTTATACTACAGTGACTACAGCTGATCTCAGTGGCTGCACTGCCTTCAGTGCCTGGTATATTCTGCACTGGAGCCAGACCTGCTGTCTCATCTCAGGACCCCAGTGAGCATGGATGACAGCATCTACGGGTCCTGCCAGGACAGTGATGTCTGGAGGCAGTTTCCTGTACGGCCCCAAAGCCTTCACCCATTCAAGCATCTCTGGCACAATTATCCTACTGTCTCTTGCCTCTGCTTCCACCCCCACACCAATCCCAATCATGAAGCTGCTTATATATTCCAGCTCTAGAGATAGCTGGAAAATAGGGAGGGAAGAGAGGGGTAGAGGGAGAAGCATGTTATTTGCAAGAGTTTCCTGTATGTGTAGATAACCTAGGGCAGACAGAAAGCCAGCTTTAGGGGCAAGACATCCTGAACCTGCTTCAGCAAGGTCAGGTGTCGCTCAGCCTCCTGTGGTGTGGAGCTTTTCTCCCAGGCCTGAATACAGTTGTAGTGGAAGTGGGAGTCTCCCAGCTGAAGGCACTGAGCTATTTTGGTAACGCCAGGCTGCGACAGACCCTGGTGTTGTCAACACTTGTGCTCTGTTTGCTTCATCAGCCTCCTTCCTGAGCCTTTCAGAAATATGTCTTCAGAACATCCATCCGCTTCCTGTCTGAAGAAAAGCGTGAGAGACTGAAAACATGATTCAGGGGGTTATTTTTTTTTTTTTTAGGAGGTATATGTACAAAAGCATTGTTTTTGTTTCTTCTTCAGATACTCTTTTCTTTTGGAACAACACCTGAAAAATATTACTCTTCTCATGTACTCTGTATTTTTTCATGCACTGGCTGAACAAATCATCCTTTCTCATAAAATCCCAGTGAGTGCCCACAGCAGTGTTACTGCATCTGAGGAGCAAAGCAGAGGGGCTGGGTGGGGATGGTGAGTGCAAGCCCATCCAGGGAAGCAAGAGTTATCATCTGATGCAGCCTTTGAATTTCACGCCCTGTTTGGAGTGACTTGAGCCGTTGGAAAGATAAGCCTATCCTGCCAAAGGATCAGTACAGCCTGCAAGGTAGAAAAGTGTAATGCACGTACTGATGATCTGGAAAAGGCACTGAGCATGGGAGGTTTCAGTTGTATTGACTGAGGGCTGTGGCAGATTGGAAGGGTCGAGGAATGAGGACAGGATTGTATCTGTGGCACTATAGAGCACATTCAAAGAGCACACCCCTTGTCCAGGCTTGCATCCCAGGAAAGGCACCAGTGGGAGATGAGATTGCTGCAGTCTGGGGAAGGCAAGGGGAACTGCAGTGCAGTCTCCCAGGGGCTCCTTAGGCTCCCCATGAGGGTGCCTGTGGGTCACTGCCCTGTTGCATGTACCTGGCTGAGAACTGCTGGCAGGATCATCCTAATTACAAGCACTGTAATGGTCACCATATGTCACTGACACCCTCCTTACCTGCTGTGCAGCCTGTAGATTTGTAAAAGCTGCATGAGTATGCAGGTGCACACTGCTGCATGCATTATTTGTAAGCACGTGACTGTGTGTTTGTTTGTGTGTTCACCATGCTGGTGTCCATCCATGCAGTTTGCTGCACAGGTAAGCTTTTTGATCTTTGCCTGCCTTATCCACCAACCCCAAAGAATTGCATTTCCTTTAAGGTAGAATTGTGAAACATGGCAGTAAGCATGAAAAATAAGAGCAGAGTATCTACCATGGTTCTGTACACCTGTCCAAACCCTGTCTGTACATGCTACACTACAACTGCATGACAGGGACAAAGATTTAGTATTTTTAGAGTCAATCATGATAGGAGACAAAATTTCAGAGGTTCCCCAAATTGCAGAAGCTCAGGTCAGGCTCCAAACTCTTAAACTCCAGCCTCTCTCTGACATGCTTTCTTCATCTATTGCATTTATCTTTGCTGTACTTGGGCATCTTCCAAGCAGATAAATAATTGGATCCTGCTTCCGTCTCCCCTTCTGCCCAAGGGATTTGAAGTTAATTTGTGCTGACTGTTGGGCTTTGGGTATGTGGTGGGTTGACCCTGGCTGGATGCCAGATGTCCACCAAGCTGCTCTATCGCTCTACCTCCTCAGCAGGATGGGGCAGGGGGAGAAAATAAGATGGAAAAAACTTGTGGGTCAAGTTAAAGGCAGTTTGATAAAGCGAAAGTAAAGGACACTTGCAAAAGAAAAGGAAAACAAAATATTTATTTTTACACTCTAATTGTCACCAGCAGGCAATCTTCAGCTGCTTCTCAGGAAGCTGGGCTTTAATACACATAGTGGTTCCTTCAGAAGACAAATGTCATAGTAATGAATGCCACTACCCCTTCTCTTGGCTTTTATTGCTGGGCAAAAGCCTAATGGTATGGGATAGCTGCTTCTCAGGAAGCTGGGCTTTAATACACATAGTGGTTCCTTCAGAAGACAAATGTCATAGTAATGAATGCCACTACCCCTTCTCTTGGCTTTTATTGCTGGGCAAAAGCCTAATGGTATGGGATAGCTGCTTCTCAGGAAGCTGGGCTTTAATACACATAGTGGTTCCTTCAGAAGACAAATGTCATAGTAATGAATGCCACTACCCCTTCTCTTGGCTTTTATTGCTGGGCAAAAGCCTAATGGTATGGGATAGCTGCTTCTCAGGAAGCTGGGCTTTAATACACATAGTGGTTCCTTCAGAAGACAAATGTCATAGTAATGAATGCCACTACCCCTTCTCTTGGCTTTTATTGCTGGGCAAAAGCCTAATGGTATGGGATAGCTGCTTCTCAGGAAGCTGGGCTTTAATACACATAGTGGTTCCTTCAGAAGACAAATGTCATAGTAATGAATGCCACTACCCCTTCTCTTGGCTTTTATTGCTGGGCAAAAGCCTAATGGTATGGGATAGCTGCTTCTCAGGAAGCTGGGCTTTAATACACATAGTGGTTCCTTCAGAAGACAAATGTCATAGTAATGAATGCCACTACCCCTTCTCTTGGCTTTTATTGCTGGGCAAAAGCCTAATGGTATGGGATAGCTGCTTCTCAGGAAGCTGGGCTTTAATACACATAGTGGTTCCTTCAGAAGACAAATGTCATAGTAATGAATGCCACTACCCCTTCTCTTGGCTTTTATTGCTGGGCAAAAGCCTAATGGTATGGGATAGCTGCTTCTCAGGAAGCTGGGCTTTAATACACATAGTGGTTCCTTCAGAAGACAAATGTCATAGTAATGAATGCCACTACCCCTTCTCTTGGCTTTTATTGCTGGGCAAAAGCCTAATGGTATGGGATAGCTGCTTCTCAGGAAGCTGGGCTTTAATACACATAGTGGTTCCTTCAGAAGACAAATGTCATAGTAATGAATGCCACTACCCCTTCTCTTGGCTTTTATTGCTGGGCAAAAGCCTAATGGTATGGGATAGCTGCTTCTCAGGAAGCTGGGCTTTAATACACATAGTGGTTCCTTCAGAAGACAAATGTCATAGTAATGAATGCCACTACCCCTTCTCTTGGCTTTTATTGCTGGGCAAAAGCCTAATGGTATGGGATAGCTGCTTCTCAGGAAGCTGGGCTTTAATACACATAGTGGTTCCTTCAGAAGACAAATGTCATAGTAATGAATGCCACTACCCCTTCTCTTGGCTTTTATTGCTGGGCAAAAGCCTAATGGTATGGGATAGCTGCTTCTCAGGAAGCTGGGCTTTAATACACATAGTGGTTCCTTCAGAAGACAAATGTCATAGTAATGAATGCCACTACCCCTTCTCTTGGCTTTTATTGCTGGGCAAAAGCCTAATGGTATGGGATAGCTGCTTCTCAGGAAGCTGGGCTTTAATACACATAGTGGTTCCTTCAGAAGACAAATGTCATAGTAATGAATGCCACTACCCCTTCTCTTGGCTTTTATTGCTGGGCAAAAGCCTAATGGTATGGGATAGCTGCTTCTCAGGAAGCTGGGCTTTAATACACATAGTGGTTCCTTCAGAAGACAAATGTCATAGTAATGAATGCCACTACCCCTTCTCTTGGCTTTTATTGCTGGGCAAAAGCCTAATGGTATGGGATAGCTGCTTCTCAGGAAGCTGGGCTTTAATACACATAGTGGTTCCTTCAGAAGACAAATGTCATAGTAATGAATGCCACTACCCCTTCTCTTGGCTTTTATTGCTGGGCAAAAGCCTAATGGTATGGGATATTCCTTTGGTCAGCTTGGGTCAGCTGGCCTGGCTGTGTCCCCTTCTGAGATCTCACTCATCCTCAGCCAGCTGCTGAGGGGGAAATGTTGTTGAGACAGCCTTGATGCTGTGCCAGCACCCCTCAGCAGTACAAAATACTGGTGTGTTACCAACACCTTTCTCGCTCCCAGTGCAAAGCACAGCACTCTGAGGTCTGCTGTGGGGGAAATCAACTCCATCTCAGCCAAACCCACTACAGGGGAGAGGCTGCTGTGCCAGGAGGAACTCAGGGCACGTATAAGTAGATGGTCCTTGCGCTGTGAAATCCTATGTGACCCCATTTCCTGTGGGGAGATCTGCAACCATTTGACTGCTGTGAGGAAACTCCCGCGTGGCTCTTGGGAGCTTTCCAGGGTACAACACAGGGAAGCTCATGTTCCCTAGATATTTCTTCAGCAAGCTTCACCTCGGATGCCTGGAGCTGCATGTACCATAACTTGAGTGAAATACAGACCCATGGAGAGGAAAGTCACTCCTTGCAAGAGGCTGGCTTGGGTCTTGGAGGCCATGCACAGAGCAGAGGCTGTATGAGACTTGGGAACAAAGAAAAGTCACATTTGCCATGCAGCATCTCCTGCATGAGACCCAGGGAAGATGAGGGAAGGAGACTGTTAACTTGAACAGACAAAAGTAATTAGAGGACTAAAATAATAGATTAATGAGCAGCCAGTGTCAGGGGAACTTATTAATTATCAGTAGAGGATTTCCTTCAATGTGCAGTCTGGCCGAGGGCATGCAAGATAGCAACTAAAACTCAAGTCCCATTTAAGGGAGCTGCTAAGGAATTAGCTGGGTGTCTGGAGAAGGATAGCAGAGGTTGACTTCAATGCTTCCTTTGAATCTCATGTTCTGCATGGCTCAGGTAATGGCTGGGGTTGAGGGGGATCTGGGAAACACTAGATTGTATCTAACCAATGTTAATAATGGCTCGATAAAAATACTCTGATAAGAACACATTAAAGTTGCACAGTTAAGTACTCACAAGCCAGGCAAGGTGAGATTTAAGGTTACAGATGCAACCTTAACTCTTCTCCTGCTGAGTGTACCTTAGCAGGCAGCCTCTAATTAAGGGGCATTGGGCTATTGCTCAAGTAATATATCATAAAATCAGTTAATGCTTTCTTTGGCTTTGGACAGGTGCACACAGTGTCTCATAATATTGTGGGTTTGTCTGTGTGTACCTGATGAAAGAGTCCATTTTAATTGTGGCACTGAGCATACTGCGTTAGTTGTACTGCAACAAAGCACAGTGGTTTAAAACATGAGGTTCATTTAGACTGTTCAGGTACAGGACAACCCACCACCAGTTCTCTCAGGTCAACATTCACATGTCAGAAAGCAGTAGTCATGGAAGATGTTGACATCAGGGGTAAGTTGTGTTGAAAATGGAGCTTTACTCTCTAAGGACTGATTTCTGCTCCTTTAGCTCAACATATTGTGGGATTTTTTTGCCTTTCTGAAGCATTCAGACTGTTCACAGGGTGAGATGGTACTCTGTCCCATCAGACTGTGCCACAAAATAATGCCCTTTGTCTATCACCCAGGAGTTCATATATCAATGTGTATTCCATTAGCATTTCCTACATTTACAACTCTGAGTCTCATTGCATGTGCTAAGGTTGTGATATAATGGGAAAAAGATAAAATGTAAAGGGCAAATTCATTCTTGGGGAGCATTGCAGAAGTGAATGGACTCAGTGGTTTTAAACCAGACATCATAGATCTGACATCCTTCCTTAATAGTAATGCTGAATTGTTAGCCTGCCCATTGAACACAAAATTCTTTGAGAAGAAGCCATCCTGTCTGCTCTGTAAGTCCATGAGTAAAATCCTCTGTCCTTCCCTGCATACTCTTGCTGCAGTAGCCTGAGATTTCTCGGAAGCCACTGTCCATGGATTCGGCAAACATGATCTGCAGCACTCCTGCTGTCCCACTGCTGTCCCACTGCTTGTCCTTGCAGCTGTGTAGGGAGGCCTGCCTTGGCTGAGTTTGGAGCAAATATTCAGCCTTGTTGGGCTATGAGTTTTTCCAAATCTGTTGGGCATCCTGTGAGCTGGGGTGCAGACTTACACGTGAGTTTGAGAGTATCTAGAGCAGTTCAGATGCCTTGAGCTTTATTTTTTGCATTTTGGATCACTTATCTAGAGAACAGATGGAGTAACAGGAATGGCAAAGGCAAGGGCAGCAGTTTTAGCAGCAGCCAGAGATCTGTAGATATTTTTAAAGGTTTCCAAATGTGTTTTGTCTGTCCTCAGCAAGACACAATTGCATTATGAGAGCTGTCCTTTAGAGGCAGGTGCAGGCTGGCCTGGGTGGAGCA
Organism: Chaetops frenatus; assembly: GCA_013400775.1. Classification (NCBI taxonomy): domain Eukaryota; kingdom Metazoa; phylum Chordata; class Aves; order Passeriformes; family Picathartidae; genus Chaetops; species Chaetops frenatus. The sequence goes on along the minus strand of VZTR01022337.1, from coordinate 402,479 downwards.
GCAGCTCATCAAGAATGTTACGTCTGAAAAGGAAAGGTCACATAAGCCCAGGTGGCCTTCCAGGAGACAGGTGGGGTGGCCACGGGAGAAACAGAGCTCATGTGCAAAGTATGAGAGAACAACTGCAAGGAGGAAAGGTAGGGAATTTCATAGAAAGCCCATAGTATGGTGAAATATGCTGATTAATTTCCACAGACCTGCACGGATCTGAAGTGAGCTAAAAATTTCCTTGCTCAGAGACTTTGGGGATCACTGAGCAGAGTTTGTTTAAAAGAAATGAGCTTCATAGGAGAGATTTTGCAACTTCTGCTAATGAGAGTCTGTCTGTCAAACTTAAGTGGCATCAAGTGGCCCAGAACAAGGGCTCTTGGGCATTAAATGGTTCCTACCAAATACCAAGCCCATTACTACGATTGGCTGTTGTAGCCCTCTAAACGGCAAAAGTGATTAAATTGGTCGTTATGAAATACTAAAGATGCATAATTATGAAAAATAAGGTTTGAATAAGAGGAGATTTCAGCTCTCTCGCTGCTTTGTATCGCAAGAAGGAATCAATGTAGAAATGTTTTAAAAGCATCCAGGGGTTGCCCCTTGTCTCGTTTTCTCCTGACAGTCTGGAAACTATGAATGTGTTTGGAAGTGAAGGTGTTTTTCCAGTCTCTAGGCTGATATAAAAGCTGGAGACTGAATGTCCCAAGTCCCTCTCTCTGCATAAGATTGTGTTTCATTGTCCAGTCTCTCCCTTCTCTTTGCTAAGGTGAGGTCCAGTGCACAACTTCCCTTGCTCACCCTGGCACATCAAGCACCCTTGCCTTTTCTGAAAGGGAGAGATTTAAATTGTCAAAGCTCAGGCAGCACTGCCGGCATGGGCACAGATATGTTTTCTTCTCCTAGGAAATCCCCAACTGGTTCCAGAGCACACTTCTCCATGCCATTGAGGTTTTTTAGGAGGCAGTTTAACAAAGGTCTGTTGCAAAAATCAAGTGTTAGGCTTTGGCCACTGTGCACAAGAGGGCAGGGGGCACTGCATATCCATGGAACTCTACACATGGGCAAGGGAGGTGAACAAAGAGTTGCAGAGCTGTTATGCATTGTTGAGCTTAGGGTGTGTCCCTGGTGTTGCTTTGGAGCACCCATCAGATGTTGTTCTCCAGTTGAAAGGCTGGAATAGCACCAGGCACAGAGTAGAATATGGAGAATATAGGCACAGGGGTTCTCTGGCACAGCTCAATCTACCCAGACTTCCTAAAGTTCTGATGTTCCAGGTTTGCACAGACCTTCAGCAGGAATAGATTATTTATTCATTTTGCTTTCTTTTTAGTTCTCTCCCTCTTTAGTGCCACCCCAGCCCTAGAAGAGTTTTATAGCCTCCTTAGAAAGAGTAATAGTGGTGCTGAGTTATGCAGAGCCCCTGGGGCCCTCTGTTCTCCTTGGGCTGCTGCTTCTCACTAGGTGTGTGGTTGCTGAGCCACGGAGCCGAGTCCTTGCTTCTCCTGTCAAAACTAAGTGGTCACTAGGGATGTGGTGGTATTTACATTCCATTAGTCCTGTATGAGATATGTAATGCAACGTACTATATGTGCAGATATGTAATGTACTAGGAGATCCTACCCAAAACTCTGCTGACCATTCATCTCCCTCATCTGTCTGTCTCTGCTCCCCTTCCTTCCTCGTGTGACAGTTGATGTTGAGTATCTTTCAGGATCTTGATTTGTTTGTAGATCAAATACCTTTAAAAAATGATCAGACGTTGCTTGGCATCAGAGTGTGTCATTTAAAGCAGAAGTTGCTTTTAAGAAAATACTCTCTGTGTGTCATATATGGCATAATTCATATCCCAGAAGACAAGTAATGTCATCTGCATATCAATGTGAGATTGTGCGAGCCACTAGTCCGCTGATTTGCCATATAAAGTTGTGTTTTCCTCAGTACTCCTGTGGCTGCTGTAGTCAAAATAAAATGTACCATGTCTTAAATGGAAAGCCAACTATCTCTGCCTTTTGAAGGGGCTGCATTCCTCACAGAGACAGAGTTGTAACACACCTCTTGGCACCTACCTGTGCCTCCAAACCTAATGCTGCTCAGCCAAATTTGACCTGTCTGAAAAATTACTTGTGTTAATTTAAACAGAGTGAGATGCATCCTGAAAAGTTTCAGACCACTCTTGAGATGCTGATTAGAGGACAGGTTATGAAAATGATGTGATTTCAATCCTTAAATGTTTTAAAGATTTTTCTAATTTTTATCACAGCTTCTTGCAATTTACACATAGTTGCTGGCTTAAATCACCAGCTGTACAGGAAAATATTATTCCCTGTTAGGGTGAATGTTTCCATGAATTCTGTTTATGGGAGTGCAGAAGTATTGAATTATTGCAGCTCTCTTTCAGAAAACGCAGTGACCACTAGGAAGTTCTTTGCCCACACAGTAGCTTGTAGGCATTTTTTAAAATGTCTAAATTTACATTCCTCTGCAATAATGAATAAACTAAATTTCCCATATTTTTGGCCTAACTTATGCTAAATAATAATAGGGTTGTGGTTGTCATTGTCTATGGATTTGATGCTATGGGTGTTTGTATCAGGACCTGGCTCACTTGAGGATTAAGTTGTCTCACTGGAAACACTTCTTTGCAGAAAAAAAATTTGCCAGATGCCTCGAAGGCCTTAATTTGTGTTCAGGGAACAGTTTTTCACTCAGTTATGTACTAGAGAGCTTGCAGGAGAGAATGAATCAAAAACTGTTCAGGATTTCACATGTGGAAACTTTTCCCAGCATATTTCATCTTATAATTTGGCCTGTAAGCCCCAACTGCATGTTAATCAGTTGTTCTTGACAAGAATGGCTTGGATGACAAAAAGTGTGTGTGTGGGAAGCTCAGTTATTTAACCAAAGAGATTTTCATATAGTTTGGAAAGGCCTCAAGACCTCCTCAAAGTTTATAGCCTTCATGACCAGGATTTCAGTGTCTGGGAATTGTACAGGGAATTGTACCTAATCAGGGAAGCTGAATGTTTTTAGCCCCAAAATGAGTATACTATTGGCAAACATTGCCCCGTGACTGTGATCTTACTGATATTTGCTGTTGTTTTGCTGATCTTTATCACATCACTCCATTTTGCAATTCCTGTTTTAATCTAGTGGTTATACAATATCCATAAATCTAGGCGGGAATGCTGCAAATTCCTGTTTCCACCTGCCAAACCCTCGCTTGGAAATTCAATTTTAAGGTTGTAAACAGTATTCACTTGGACTTGTCTTCACATTGCTGTGGCAAATGGTGTGTATTGTCTTTATGATGCTGGAAATTGCTTCACAAGGAGACAGCTTTGTTCTGGAGAGTTGTCCAGAACAGATTTTTTGAAAGTGACTTTAAATATAAAAGTACCATCAAAATATTAATGACAGCAAAGGCTATTCATTTAGCTAGCCTACAGACTCAAAGATCCCCCTACTAGCTCTTGTTTAGTAGACATCAGCCTAGCAGAGGAATACCAAAGACATCCCTCTGTTACTTGACTGTTCCCTTTCTGACCATTTGTACCAGAGGTTCTCTCCTCTCCAGAATTCCCCATGTCAGGAAAAAAAAATGGAGAGAAATACCCTTGTCGATAGCTCTTCCATCAAAGCCTGCCTCATTTATATGCAGGCAATAACTAAACTATGCCTGTGGGGAAAGGCAACAGGGACAGGGCTGGTTGAGCAGTTTCAACCAATCCTTTCCTATATGCATTTTTCAGTGTTCTGAAGGCCGTTTTAAAAAGGTAACTTTACTTTAAATTCCTGGGCTTGCAAGAGTGTGAAGAAGCAGGATTATTAAAACCATGCAGCCCCCTTAAGTATCTGAAAGAGAGTGCAGCTTGTACTGAGGTGTTGCACAGGAAGATAAGAACATTTGCTGCCTCAAGATGCTGTTCCCTAAATGGGTCTGGCAGACTCCAAAGCATTTGTCCTATAAGTGTGGTGCTCGGGACAGGAATGTAGCTGGAACCTCTTCTCTTGCCAGGAGCTACGGAAGTTTTGGGGCTGTGAGAGTGGAGGAGCAATAATTGTCAAAGAGCTTGGAGCAGATGCCCGTGGGAGAAAGAAAGCTTTGCTACAGGATTCCTGTCTCAAGCAGGAACCCCACACATGGCGATTCACTATCAGCATCCTCAAGGACTCCAAGAATGAGGCTCCCTCTGCTTCTGCTTCCTTAGGTCATTAAATAAGCACTGCTCTGGGACTTGTCTTTTCTCCTCACATCAACATCAGAACTAATATTCATAGCCTCTTACATCCTTTCCTCTGCTCAGTGCTGGCAGCTGCTCTCTCACCCCCTTCCTGCACTTGAGATACCTGCTGCAGTAATGGGATCCTCCTGCAAGCTCTTTAATTGAAAGGAATTTCTGTCTGGCCTGAAGATGTCAGGAGGCTGACGGAGACGTGTTTCTATAAAATGAGGCTTGATCTACAGTGCAACAGGCGGCATCTCGATCAGTGAGAATCCTTCACACTCGCTGGCTTCATCTGGCTTTTCAGGGAGGGCGCGTTAATTAAGGTGCGCCTGTCCGGGTGTGGGTGCTGGAGACCCCTCCGGCTCTGCTGCCAGCTCTCCCTCTGCAGCTCAGCCTGCGAGGTGCCATTGCTTCCTTTCCACATGGAGCGTCCCCTTGCCTGCTGTGCCGCTTCCATTTCTGATTTCCATCAATTTGAAACAGAGCCCTGCTGACCCTGCTGACCGCTGCTCATACATCTCCCGGCATGGTTAATAATAATGGCCTCTGTGGGAAATGATGGGCTGAGACAGAGAAAGGACATAATGATGCTCTGGCTGGGGTAGGCAGGAAGAGGAAAGCGAAGTGACAAGCAGCTAAACAGCAAGAGAGGGGTATGATGATAAAAACAAACAAACCTGCAAATGTCTAAAAATCCACAGCGATGGCATCCCTGAAACAAATGGGGAGAGACAAGCTTGAGTCCCTAAGGGAGAGAAAAGGGGAAAAAAAGAGAGAGAGAGAGGAAAGCGAGCAGAGAATCAGCCAATAATTGAAATGGCATCAGGGAAGAAAGGAACTGGAAAGCACAGACAGGCTTGGAATTGGCAGGTGGCAAAGAAAGAGGATGAAAGACAGAGAAAGAACATGGAGGAAGGAAGATGTGGATGTAGGGAGTAAAACAGAAAAGTGGAGGGGATGGCTGTGTGTACCTAACAAAAGAAAATGAGCACAGAACAGGAGGTGGGGAAACATAGAGAGGAAGAGAGGGAAGAGACCCATGCATTGGCAGAGGAAGAAAAGCAGAGAGGCACTGAACCAGGGCAGATTTTTTGTGGGTATTATCTCTGTAGCAATACAGTGAGCCCAGCAAGGAAAGCAGCAGGCATCTCTTGGCTGGGGAAATCAGCCATTTCCCTGCTCTATGTTTGCTGGGTTGTCCCTAGTGCCTGATGCTGTGGTGGAAGGATGTTTCCTTCTGTTGGTAAAGCAGATCCATGCTGACATCATGCACTGTCAGAGATGTTGCTCTCACGTGCAAACAGTTGCTGCTGCCCTTGGCACTTATCAATAACCAATTATGTGTTCATCTGTGTTTTCTGGCTCATGATTTTTTACCCCCACACAGAGGAAATCAGAGTAGATGGTGAAATTTCCTCTCCATAATTTCTGTCTCTCAGCTGTGGCTGGGAGGAAGCTGAGTGGCAGTTGTTGGAACAGCACTGCCTTTGCTGTGCCGCAGGGAGGTTAGCCAAAGCACAGGGGTGAGCTGTGGCTGCTCAGGCAGAAGTGTGTGGGCAGATCTTTGGCAGGGTTCACCACTCTTCTTAGCTGCTCACACGCTCAGTAACTGAGGGCCGTTTTGCAAGCAATGCTCTGTGGTCCTTCACTGAAACACTGGCACTCATGTCCTGGGTTCTGTGCTCAGGGCTGTCCCTGCCCTCCTGTGTAACGCTGCATAAGCCAAGGATCTTCATGTGCACCTTTTCTTTTCCCCGAAAGAAATGTCTCTATCAGTCATGAGTTTTAGATTTCATGGATTTCTCAGGCACTTACGGTTTTTTTGATGGGATGGGACAGATATGTGTTTATATTGAGCACACAAATAGAATCACAGAATCATCAAGGTTGGAAGAGACTGTTTAATATCATTAAACCCAGCCATCCACCCAGCACTCCGCTGTGACCCCTAAACCATATCACCCAGTACCAGATCCAGGCACCTCCAGGAATGGTGCCCTAGGCAGCATTTTCCAATGTCTGACTACCTTAACAATGATTTTTTTTTTTTTTCCCCTAATGTCTCATCTGAACCTCCCCTGTCTCAGTTTAAGGTCGTTTCCTCTGGTCCTCTCACTGCAGGCATGGCAGAAGAGACCAGCCCCCTCCTGGCTACACCCTCCTTTCAGGCACTTGTACAGAATGATAGGGTGCCCTCCAAGCCTCTTTTTCTCAAGACTTAACAAACCCAGATCCCTCAGCTGCCCCTCATAAGATGTCTTTTCACAAGCATTCTTGCCCTGTACTGGACATGCTCCAGCACCTCAATGTGTTTTTTAAAGGGAGGGGTCCAAAACTGAATGCAATGGTTTAGTTTGGGGTTACAGGTGCAAATGCATGTAAAAATACAAAATTTTCTTACTTCACATCTTCCATTTGTCAAATTGAGGCACAAGAACAAGTCTGAAAAACAACAAAAAAAACAGCACAAACAGAAAAAGAAAGTATTTTTTTAAGATCTGCATCAATATTCATGGAACTATTTTTCGTTGCTGCCCTTTTTCACAGCTTTTTTTTTCCAACTCCTTAGAAACCACTCTTACCCCTCCCATCTTTGCCATTTCAGCTTCTACCTCTCTCGTGCAGAGTGCTCAAATAAGCTGTCGTTATTTTTTCTTTCCTGGAAAAGATGAGACTCGTTAGTATCAAATACAAGTGGCTGTGGCACAGAGAAAAGGAGGGACCTGGGTGAGTCTCCTGGCTGGCACTCAGATGCAGAGATTTGGTTTTCAATTAGATAATGCTCTCTGAAAACAGGACTGCTGGAGCACATGGGACAATATTGACTGAAGCACAAACCAATTCAGTGGGTGACCTTCACGCTGCTGCTGTGTAGCCAGTGAGGATGCCTGGTGTGTAAATGCCACCCTATCGGTATTCATTTCGTGTGACTCGTAACCAACCCGCACCAGGGAAAGGATGAAAGGCAGCATTCAGGTATGTAATATGATTATCAGGTGGTATATCAGACTGTGATTCCACAAAGCCAAAGGGTCAACAAGACTGGAAAATGTATTTTGCAGCTTCTGGGAAGATGATTTTTTTTAAAAAAGATTACAGTGTCCTCAGTATAAACTGAATAAATAAGTACACCAAATAAATAGATATTGTGTAACATGCTTCCCACCTCTCCTCAGCTGACCAGCTGGCTCCCAGTGAAACTACTGACTGTGTGGACACCATTTTTCATATTTGATCTGGTTTGTGTTTGCACATATGAAATGAGAGCAAAGTTACGGCCTCTTCACCATTTGGGGCATAGAGGAGTTGGGGGGGTCTATTACCACTGTTTTCTTAGCCCTTTGAGATGGTGGTCTCTCTCAATGAGGTCTCAAGATACTCTCTGGTTGGCAGTCATTGTATCTGGACTCCTTGGTGGCAAGGCTGCCAGTCTGTCTGTCAGTCCTGGCTCCTCTCACGAGCATGCCTAGGGAAGGCTTTGTGCTGGGCATTTACATCCTTACCAGCCTGCCAAAGGTTTGAGTCAAATCACCTTTGCCTCACAGAATAATGTACTTTTTCTCAGCAGTCAGCCTTTACTTGACCTTTGACTGGATAACCTGACTCCCTCAGATATAGGAGGATGAGAATGGTGACTGTTATTGCAACTGGCTAAAGTTGTGCTGATTAAAGTTTTAGCAAAAAAATCAACACTCAACTGTTTGGTCCAGAGAGACTATAGCTGTAGGAATGCTATAAATCGTTAACATCAGCCTATTAAAATAGGTTGCCAGGCATTTGCACTGCTTCTGCTGAGCTCCGGTGTGAGGAATAGCCTATGATGCCAATTCCTGTCTCAAAGATCCATCTGTGTGATCTCACCAACACCATTGTTCAGGCTGCTCGAGTCAAACCACCAGGTTCAAAAAGGGGGAGGCAACAACAGACATAGACAGAAGGTTTCTGGTTTGTAAATGGACACAGATGCCCAAAAAAAGCTGGGAGCCATTATCACAAGGCACCCAGAATAGCTTGTGCTGCAGTCAGTGAGAAGCAGCTTTTAAGACAGACACTTTCTTTTCTCACAGCTCAAAGAGCAAGTAACAAAAAGAAGTAAATCTCAGAGCAGAGAAATGACCTCTGAATTTTCTCAGGGGAAAAAAAACCCAAAAAATTGGATCTCTTGAACTGAAAAAAAGATGTGGCTGGGCTTTGTGAAGAAATACTANAAAAAAGGAAATGTGATAAGATTTTGCTGTAGCTAAATTTTAAGGCCAGAAAGGATCATCTAGTTTGGTTTCACAGGTAGCACAGTCCAGGAGGATGTGCCATGGCAATTTCTGTATCAAGTCTGTAACATCCATTGGAAGAACAGCCCATCTTTCACAAGGGCATAGGTGGCACCACTGTGGCCCTTCTCTGTGGCCTGTCCATGCTCCAACAGAGGGCCCAAGAACTGTGCCCCCTCTCAAGAGACTCCACTAAACCTGGCATTTCAAAGGCATGGCCTTCTGCCCTTCCAAACCAGGTTTTCTTTCCACAGAGAGCTTCATGCAGCCTGTGGGGTGCATGGAGGAGCAGGAGAATGAAAGCTAATGAGGTAAAATATAATCATAGCACTCCTTCACATTCACAAGCTGCTCAGAGCAGGTTCTGGGGATGGGCTGTCGTTTGTCTTCCAAACTGGCTTGAGCTGGCTCACCTTTCCCCCACTGAATTGCTCATGATTTGAGTGCCTTAGGTGAGAGAAGCATAACAACTCCACTGCACTTAGGACATCATTGTCAAATTGAAGGATTGGGGAGGAGCCACTTCACCCGAGGAAAGCATTTGCATTCAGAGACTGCTAAAGTGCAGACAGCTTCCTCTCCATGGTCTCGAAGGGGAGCCAAGCACACTCTTGCACTTTGCCTGTTCAGTGAAACAGTTCGAATTTTAGAGTGTGGATGAGGAGGGGGAAAATGAGCAGGTGGTTCCTGGGAATGCACAGCTTTCTGCCCCACTGCAAACACTCCAGCATGGAAGCCGTTAATTTTAACCATTTCAGGTGTAACTCTGGAGAGAGTGGACAAAGTCCTGCAAGTAGGTGAGGACAGGAAGTCCTAGCCCTGAGGAGGGTCCCATGTAGCCAACAAAAGATTTTGTGTAATGTTGATGAGTTACAGAGGGTGTTTTAAGTGAACACTAAATGGAGTTTGAAAGGCAACGTTCTGAAGGGAGCATCTTCTTGTGTTTTGGGCTGTTTCACTGCATTTATATCTGTGCATTTTTTTGAGACTGACTTTGTTTCTTCATGTATCCTAACTTTGAAGCAGTGGGATCTCCTGTGAACGATAAAATAGAAATTGGAAAAGAAAGTGCAACTGGGTGTGTGCTGTGCCCTGAAGAGCCAGGGATCAGACAGTGTTCAGGAAAAAAGATCAAACAGGAACAAATCAAGAGCTCCATCAAGAACGGGACAGGCAGGGATGCTTTGTATAAGTTGGAGAGAAATTTGATATGTTCGATCATTGGAAGAAATGTTCATTTGCAACCAGACACAGTTGATACCCGCTCCAACTTGCTTAAAGAAACGGAACAACTGGAAAGTATTTGATGACGGAAAGTCAAAGATGAGCCCTAGGTTGTCATTCTTGGCTTCATCTGTCAGAGCTGCTCAGCTGTTTGCCTTCTATGAGCCAGGGTTGTTTGCTTTTGTTTTGGGATGGTGGAGACCAAGGTGCATCCTCTCATGTACACAAAGGTCTCATGGATCTTCCTGTTTCACAGTAACTTGTAAAAGGGAACGCTTCTTTGAAACTGTGAAGTGTACTGCCTTCTGAAAATCTTTGCAGCTTTCCTTCTGAATTCTTGGGTTGGACACCACTAGAAGGCAGAGAAAATCACTTGACTGGATTTCTGTGATGTCACCAGATAGAAATTGCTATTATCAGTTTACTTCTGCTATTTTGTGCCCACCTATTTATTTATCATCCAGGGATCTCAGAGTGGTTTACAATAATGTGCTGTCTGGCCGTTAATCCATGAGACAGGGAGCCATTATTTCTGGTCCTAAATCCAACTCTATCCAAATTTGGACTGTCCATCCAACAAGTGTCTTCCCCTGTTAGTGCCTCTGGAAGCAGGGACTGTTGCCTTGCATCCGTCTAGAGACAATCAAGCCCCTTGGACAGGGCATGTTCGTACTACCCAGCACAGCTGGTATTGAGCAAGGAGAAGCTGGAAACTGTGGTCTTTTAGAAATCCCACCTATTCTGTGTATTCTTCATAGCTACATCCAGCTTCCTTGGTAGCAATATGGACAACTGCAAGGAAATGAGGTGAAGCTCGTGTCTGTCCTTTGGAACTTGAGATGCTCCAAAGGGGCAGCTCTACCTGAAGCCTGTGAATGATCTCCCCAGAGCCAGCATGGAGTCACACTGGTGCTTACAGTCATTCCCTGGATTCTGGAAGTGCTGTGGATGTCATGGGAGGGAGCAGAGCTGGAATTTATGCAGGCAGTTTAAGGCTGATGGAACAAACAGTGAAGACAGTGGAGCAAATGTATCTTTGCATATAGGCCCAGTTGTACATGGGCACATTTAATACATAAGCTGTGTTTCCTTAAGCATGCTCAAACCTCAGGTTCTATACTGTAATTTTTTCTCACTGTATGATAATGCAATTTAGTGGATAGACTTAATACAAAGCTGTTAGCGAATTTGGAACTTTTAGGGGGATTAGCAAATTTTGGAATTAATGTATTTTGAAGATTCCAAGCTTATGAAAATTTGGGATTTAGGATAGACTTGTTGCAAGTTAGACAAATTGTCTTGAAAGTCAGAAGAAGAAAAGGATGTTCAAGGAAAGATGCATGTTGCCATACCAACAATCCAGAGAGCAGGTGTTGAATGTGTATATTCCCTGTCTCCCAGACCACCTTCTGACTCTGAGGGAGATGTCTGAGTGGTAAGAAGTATGATATATCATTTGTAGACCACAGATAATCTTACTATACTATTCATATAAAAAGGGCAAAAATAGCTGAGACACATTCCCTGATTTAGAGTAATATTTGTGGAACTGAGATTTACAAGCTCTGTCCTACAAATAGTTTTCTGTAACTGAGTAGTGATGGAGAATGCTTAACAACTAGAGCAGGCCTGCCATCATTCCCACATGAGGACTTTTCCCCTGCTGTGTGACCACAGATATTCCAGCAAGAGCATTTAGAACGGGCCTACAAGTCCTTTCCCACAAGCCTTCAGACTGCTCAGGAGCATCCTGTAGGTGTCTGTCCCAAGAACCATGGAAGAAATTGATAATTTGAAGAGATTCTCAGTGTTAGCAGAGTTACCATGTGAGAATTAGATAAGTGAGTAATCAATCAAAAGCTAACAACAGCACCAGAAGCTGTTGGAAAGATAGGGCAGCATTAGAAAGACCCTTTGGGTCTTTGAAGCAGAGCGTTTCTTTTTAACTATCACCTTTGCTTCAGGTACCAAAAATAACTTTCTAAAGCTGTGGGTGGACAATAAACTCTGAGAATTCTCATCCCTGGAAAACCGGTTTTTATTTAGGCTTGGCCTCTGAGCCTTAGAGTCTGGGCAAATACAGGTTTTAGAAGTGGAATTTTACGTTCAATATTACTTTTTTTTCCAACCACTTGGACTTCTACCACTTCCTCCCCAGGACGGCAATCAGCATTTATTATTTGAATGATTAGGTAATGAATGATAGTGATTAATTGGAAAAGAGAGGATGGTGACTTTGTAGAAGGAAATGCCTTTGACAGGTATTGAGAGAAAAGCGTAAAATCTTCAATCCAGAAATAATGGATTAAGTACCAAGAGAAGCAGGAGAGTAACACTTACCTAGCTTTGAGAGAGAAGCAAAATCCCAAAAGGGACTCAAAAGGGATTCATAGCAGGTTGTCAGCAAGCTGAAAACAGAAGCAATGCTTGATGACATGTAAGTGGTACTTATACTTACTTTCAGCTAAGAAACACGGGAGAGGTATTTTGTTGTGGTGGAGGTTTTTATGGTTTGTTTTTGGTTTTTTTTAAGAGGATTAATTTCTTTACTTGAAAGCTATTTCTGGTTTGCAAAATTAAAAATGGAGTAGGTTCTTTGGTTTTATAATACCTTAAAAAGGAACTTTGAGGAATATATTTTCTTATACATCTTTTTGTTTCCCTCATCATTTATTGTGGTAAAATGGTAATGCATGTGTATTATGTGTTTGTATATATTTACACTTTCCACTCTCTAATTTTTGGGGACATCTTCATTTCTGAATGACCTAAAAACTGTTCATCATACAACACCTTTAGAAGTTAAGAAGGTTAGAAAGCTAGAAGGAAAAAGTTTGAGTTGGAGGAAAAAGCAAAGGTGAAAAAATAGATACTTATAGATTCATCATCAAATAGAATGGGGAAACGGGCAAAGGGCAAGAGAGAAATACAAAACTGATATGTTTCCATTTTTTTATGAGTATTTTTAAAAATACTTTTGAACTTGTAACAAAGTTTTCTACTGAAATAGTTTTCCTTGTGGAAAAAAAAAACCATACAAATAGTATATCAACTGTGGAAAATCAGGTTTTTCAGGAGTAGCCTTGGGCTGGAGAATTTTGTCTGGCTGTAGAGGACAACAAGGACAATGAAGCACTGTGTGTGGCCTGAGAGGCTGCAGTAATTCTGGGAACAAAATGGCCTTAAAGATGTTAAAGGACAGAAATAGACATTATGCTTTACTTCTACACGTTCCTTCTTTAGAATACATATCTAAGCCCTTCCAGTGTTCATTCAGCTGTGACAAGTGCTCTATGCAAAGGTACCTAGTATTGAACTAGGTAGCAAACCTTATTGTACCTGTGCAAATGTTGAGAATAAAGAGAAAGTGGAGTGTGGAAAAAGAGTACATCAATACAGACATAGCCCTCCTGACTAGGGAAACCCATACCTCAGCACCAAGTTGGGTTTACTGTTAGCCAACAAAGTATATTGGGAGAAAGACTGCAGAAATGGCAGAACAAATATTTTTAGCCTAGCATGGTGGGGCTTGAAATAGGAAGGTGAGAATCCTGACATCTGCTTTTGCACCTGGGATGGAATACATGACCCCATATAAACAGCACCCGTGCTTTGTGCCTCAGTTTCCTCAACTATAAAAAGATATTCGTTCATCTTTAGAGCACTTTGGGCTGCATGTCTGAAAAGCCCTGTACAAGACCTACCTAAGAATTATTTATCATAAATGACAGCACCTCGTGTTAGCTTTGCGCTTTCCTCTATTACCAGCCCTTTCTTCACTCACAGTTTTCCTTATTTATGTCTTTGCCTCCCCATTACCTTTGTACTAAAGCTTGCATCTGCATTGATTTTACATCACTGCACTGTACTGCAGCCATTACAAGTTTACACTTCTGAGAGATCCTTCTGAATCTTTAACCAATTGCTCCAAGAGCCCTGACCACAGCATATCCATCATCAGATAACCGCATCTGCACTTACTGTGATGGGGTGTTAACTGACCACTTACTATCGAGGGAAAGGGACAAATACACTGGGCACAACTGTGTTCCTACAGCTTCTAAGTCACTCCTTCTCAGTGCATTTAAGGTTTTTCAAAGAAGGACCCTGTCAGTATTAAAATAAAGCACTTTGGAAAGCTCTGTACTAACTTGAGAAGGTTAAATGGTGTTTCACATCATGAGGAGACTTTTACCTGTTAGGAAATGCAGGTCTTTTAAAAAATTAGCTCCCTTGCTCCATTCCTCTGGCTGAGTGTTGTTAAATCACTGTATGTGCAGCACACTGGCTTTCTATGTGCTATGGCAGCAGCAGCATTTTCTATTGACTGTGTAGAGAGCCAGGCATGACAGCCACGGAGGAGAGGATTTCTGGTTTGCTCACTGCTTTTCTGAGCATGGATTTGCCCAGCACACCCTCAAGCCCATGTCCTGCTAGGTGGACAGAATATAGGTTTTAATCTTTTTTTTTTTTTTGTCTCCATTCCTTTTATACAAAACTTTATTAAAGCACCTCTTTAGTGTGTAACAAGGTTTGGTATTGAGTGTGTCCCCACACAACAGGAAAAGAACTACTCAAGCATATGAGATGGGTCAATAGGACACTGAAAATATTCACTCCTGTGCTCAAGGAAGGGTTTACCCCTAAATAGTTTCAAAGAGTGAGCTTGCTATTGCAGTTCATTTAGGAGGGGTAACTAGAACCATGTAAAATATTTCTCACAGATCTTCCCCAAAGTCCAGCATAACTCATGTGAAAGCCTCCCTTCAGCTGGCAGGAGTTTAGGGAGAAGGCCTTATCTCCATATCATCCAGCCTTACAAAGACAGGAGTAAAGTGATAGTTATTGCCTTTTTGTTTGTCCGAGGAACAGTTTATACCCATCAGTGGTCTGCTGGGATGAGTTGAAAACCTAAGTGACCTGTCAGTCACGTTTACATTGACTAGAAGGCTCTGCAAATTACCTCATCACTTGAACAAAGTAGACCCGAGTCCCTTCACTGTAAGTGTAGGTATTAATAAGTGTTTCTATGTTTAAGTTGCTCCATAACTTCAATTGCTTTTCACATGTTACTAAAGCACAGCTTTACAATGATGCTGGCACATAAGTAATTGCTTAGAGACAGCAGGGTGTAGGAAGCAGAGGAGCAGGTATCCTTTCATTTTTGAATTAGTTACAGGACTCACTTACCAGGAGTCCTAATGCCAGGATAACAACATGCCTGACATTGGCATAAGTATGTGCTGAGTCAAACAGGGTTCCTAATAGACTTGTCTAGCTGCTGAATGCAAGGGGTTTGAGTTATCCCTCACAGATTAAACGGTGAGACTGGAAAATAAAAGATCCTGTGATTAATTTACTAAGGAACCGAAGAGATTCATTTTCCATATGCTTAGTCTCTGTTCAAGGGAAATTACTCATGCTGTTGTTCCATTAGAGAATGTGATCGTTTAGTGAGGATGAAAGCTTGGAGACCTGGAAGTTCAATCAGAGCTTGATTTGGGAAATAGCAATTTCAATGTTATCCAAGGACAGATGAGGTGGCAAGACTAAAGCTGTGCATTTGGATGAAATTCTATGGTAAAGGACACTTTCTTTAAACTAAAGAAGTACTCTCATGTCAAGTATTAGGCAGAGCTATCTTGGTTTCCCTAAGTCTGGTCCATATTAAAATACACTGTCAGGTTATTAACAGGCAAAAGCATCTGGCCAGTTGTAGAAATGCCCAGAATTCTAGTATGTGACTATACGTTGTACTTCACTTAATCAGATTTTTAGGACTTCCTTCTGTCCTTGGGGTTGGAGTGTCAGAGGAGTTGTTTGAATGACTGTTTTCACTTCTATTTAATTTGGTGGATTGGTTACTTTTTCAAAAAACTCAACATGACTTGATCCACTCTGAGTTAAAAACTGAGAATCTGCAGGCAAGATACAGTCTGAAGCTGCATTGGTGCATTCCAGCAGAAGGATCTCTTATGGTGGAAATTTTGCCCTGTGAGTTTTACATCCATATGCCTTCCCACCAGCAGTCTGGTGTGGTGGAGGAGTGCCAAGGTTCAGCAGAGCAGTGCAGCTCTGTATGGAGGCCCCAAGAAAGTGGAGTTTTGAGAAAAGGGCAGTGTGGATTGTTTACATGAATGAGCCATTGGCATGATTTATGTTCTCAGTGTGAGCAAAGACTAAAAACTGGACACCAGGGACCAAAGAACAAAGGTAAGTAAGTCTGTCATTTTCTGTCTCGGTATAAGGCTGTCTTTGCATAGGGAGCCTGCCCGCGAAGAGCTGGGAAGGCAAGCTTTCCTGGTAAGGAACAACTCTGGTTTCTGTCGCCTACCTACTGCCCTGGGAAAACTAAATGGAGCTGTGTGATGAGGATGAAACAGCAAGGTAATGCCTGCGGCAGAGCGTGCTGCTGCCAGTGAAGATTCTTCAGTGCCCTGAGGCAAAACTGTTTTTAGCTGGGACAGGGGAGTGTTGATGTGCTAATTCAAAGGAAATGTTCGGCTCTAATTGCATCGGAGCGGGAGGAGGTGGATTGGTTTAACAATAGATGTACCGAAAAAAGGCATGGCATAAGGAAGCAGAAAAAGATAAGGACCTAGATTTGATGAAAATTACTCCAGTCCATTCTACCAAATGGTTCCAATTAGCTCTGTTCTGCAGGCCCTCTTCCTTCTTTTCAGTGGGCACATCTGCAGCCATACAGCTATTGTTTGTCCAAGGTAAAATCCAGCTTTCAGGAGAGCTGTCTTGTTATTCCTGAACTCAATATTGCATTTCAATTGAGAATCATAGGGTTGTTTTCCTCTTCCTGGGTTTCAGTAGGCTAATGTATTCAATCTCTACTTTTGATGCAGTGAGTAGTTGTGGACGTACTGACTGACTCAGAGCTTGGACACACATGGTGATTCCAAGCACAAATCTTCTAGGAGATTTGAAAGCCTGGGGGCTAGTTTTTTTTAAAAATGATCACTCCTTTTTACTTGCTTAGATTCTTCTTGATTTCAGATTCAACAGGGGAAGGAAGTGCCTGACTAGATGGAAACAGACAACCTTAAGCTGTTTCTTCACCATCTCAAGCAAGAAATCCCCTTAGAGCGCTCATTCAACTGAGATTTCTAGCTCCATTCTGCAAGCTGAGGCCCTTCACCTTTTGGGGGGAGACATGATACAGAGGAGATAGGGAGTTACATTGCTTGTTTGAACAGGTGACCCTGGGAGGTTACTCCTGTGCCCTGTGTGCCCCTTACTCCATGTGTAAAACACAGATAAAAATGCTTATTAAAGATTAGGGTTGGACAGGTGTCCAAAGACAGCTGAGAGTGTCTCAAACATCTAACTGCTTCTCTTCATGACCTTCTTCATTCCCTGTTCTCAGCACTTATAGTATATAAGGTTTTTCTCACCTTAAGGCTGGTGTGTGATTGCTCTTTGTTCACCTGTCCAAATGAGATTGGAAGCCAGAGTGCAAGTGTGACGCAAATATGGTCCATTCGTAGTCATCCTCACTAATGAGGTTCCCATTTTTCCACCAGGGAGGCTAAATGCTGTCCTGTGACCCAGGGTGCCAGTCACAGACCTCAGACTGCAGGGGCAAAGAGTTTCACTCTAATCTGGTACAGTGACATTTGTTAACGTTGGCTGTTCATTAAAAACTTTGGAGCAGCAGACATGTTCATAAAGCTCACAGCCTGCTCACAGATAATTCATGAGCATAATAAAAGGATTCATTATTCATGTAAGATCTTCGCTGTGAAAATTAAACCAGCTCTAATACCTCACGTGCTTCGGTGCATGTTGGGAAGGTTTATTTGTGGTGTTTCTCTTGTGCTTTGAGATCCTGGAATTAAAGTTGCTATGGAGAGAGAAAGCAGTATGGACTGAGTTTACAGCTGTTGTTATTGCCCTCGTTAGCTGAGGCCTTATGAGCACATCAAGTGTAGCTGCATAGCTGTAGTTCATGCAGTGCATCACCACCACATGCACATTGTACTAAAGCAGCATAGCCACACAGGACCAGGAAGGCTATCCCCATATATACACAGATATGTTCCAGACATTTACTTTATAAACATCAGATCCAAAAGTATTGCCCCCTCTTTCACTTGTGTTCTTTCTTAACCTTCTTCTTGCTGAAGATTGCAGTTCTATATAGGCAGAGGAAGGGATAGCATCCTACTTCTCTCATCTGCTTTAGCAGAATGTCAGCTGAGGTTGCTGAGGTTGCTGTTGGCTTTTTGCCTGAGGTGGAGCGAGAGGTGCTGGCATGATCAGCAGGAGCAATAATCTCTAACCAAGAAGTAACAGGAAATGTGGAGAAGGGATGATGTCTTCAAATGTTAGACCTGCAGGGAGTGCTGCCTACAGCCTCCTCATCTTAATCAGACTCTTACTAAATGGATACGCAAATTAGTTGTAGACCAGGCCTAATACCCCTAATAGATTCATTTCAATGCAGGCTAAGCGATACAACTGAAATCAATGACTGTTTCTATCCAGCCTGACAGTAGCGTAAGCTGTCTGTTACTGCACATTTGAAAGGTTTGTACTGTACATCCTGAACGGAGAGCTACGCACGCTGAATGGCCTGTGCGCAAATGGGCACTTGAACTGCGATCAAAACAGACTGTTGCGTGTAAATGAATGTGTGAGCATGGAGATATTCCCCTGACAGGCATCCACATGCATGCCAAGGGAATTGTACCAGCCAGGCATGGTTGATAGTAGCAGTGGTATAATCATTTTCATCAGTGTAAGACCTTAAAGATCCTATAGACAGTGAAAGATGCTTAGAGAAAGGGGAAATCTGTTATATTTCTTTTTGCTTTCTGGACTTTGGCAGTGGTGAAATTACTTTTTAACCATTTCTTCTTATTCATCTGATGCATTTTCATGATAAAATCCTTTGAGCAAACATCAAGGTGAAACTGCCACCAGGGATGAGAGGAAATGTCTTTTGTAGAATGTACCATTTACAAACAAACATGTTTGCACTTGTACACTGAGCCTCCCTGCAAATTGTTCCTGGTTTAATTTTTTGCCACCTTTCAGCCTGTGCCCTGCAGGGATACAGTGGGAGCAAGGCAAGCACAGCAGTGTGAATATGGTTGATAGACCCCTTGCAGTGTAAGAAGGGGTGTGGAACATGAAGTCAAGGGAAGGTCTGAAACAAGAGTTTGAGGGCACTTTGTTAAGGCCTACTAAGGCAGGAACCAGCTGAAGAACAGAGCAGATTCTGCACAAATACCCTAAGCACTGTGATAGTGCTGTACTCATATAATTCACCTCTGGGACACCAGCTAGCCTTACTGGCCTGCTTGGGGGTATGGCTACAAATAGGTACCTTCTTGAAAGGGCCTGCATGCACGTGATGGAATGTCCTTCCTTTCTGCTTGAGGAAAGGACCCATATTCAGCTGCATTCTCCAGCCAGTACATGAAGCAGTCCTGCTGCATTTTTCCCCTCTTGGTTAGGGAGGGCAGAGCTAAACTTTGTTCCTGCCCCACCTGAAGAAGGTGTGAGATGAAAGAGTAGAGCACCTTGTCAGTGCCTGGAGCTGAAGACTTTGAATTGCATCAGCTTTCAACCTACTTCTTTATTAAATAGCTGCCTACTGCCACTGTGACCTTCCAGAGTGAGTGCCTAGAGGAAGGTGAGCAGTGAACCCAGTACAGCAGTGCTTATCCTCCTCCATAGTCTGTACCCCACATGATCAGCCTTAGGACGCTGGCATGGCCAAGACGTGATCTTGATGGTGACCTGTTTCTAGGCATGCATGAAGGTTCCATGCTGGTGCTCCTTGATATGTTGGTATCTTTGACTGTATCGATCAAAGAATTCTTTGAGCACCATCAAGGACCCAGCAAGAGAGGGTGGCTCCAGTCATGTTTGCTGGACAGAGAGAAGAGTCAGTTGTTCCCTCTCTTTTGCACCATTCTGTGCACAGACAAGCCCAGAGCACTGAGAGATGTGAGACACAATGTGCTGTTTTGCCAATAACACGTTGACATGGTTCAGTTCTGCAAAGCCTTCCCCACTGAGGCAGTCTCTGGCAGCCTCATCAAGATGTTTTCCTGCCTGGAGGAAAGCAGGAGATTGAAAAAGGACCATTGCTTCCAACCAAGCACAGAGATGATGAAGTGTTTGTGACAGGAGGGACATACCCACTATACAATATATCTCACCGTCAGTTTGAGACATCTGACTACCAGCCCTCAAAGCAGACACTCTCCTGCTGGTCATGCTGAACTGCTGACTTCTCTTGAGCACTCAAATCACAAAAGCACTAAAGAAATATGCTGCTATGCTTGTAGAGCTGGCCATACGGCCATACACAGCTTCTTACCTTGAACAACTTGTCTTGAAAGTGAAAATCTTACATCCAAGCAATGAAGATATACTGCATTAAATTTTGTTTTGTGGCTTGCTAGTAATTTATGGGGTCTTTCTGGGTTTTTGAAGCAATAGATCTGCTCCACAAGGCATATCTTGGCAACTTGTTGGTCAATATTTAATCTGTAACAACCATCTTTATATCACAACAGTCCTCACACTTGATAATGTAGAAGAGCAATTTTCAAGTAGCATTCAAAAGGGGAGGTACTTCTGTCTTGGGAAAGCTCCCTTGAGCAACAGCAACTCCTCTTCAGCAAGATGAAATACAATTGTCTTAGCAAATGGCAAGGAAAGGAAACAATAACTATCTCAACAGCGAAGTTAGTCTTCAGGAGCCAGCTATTGGCAGGAGCACCTGATCAAGAAAGGTGCCTTAGGAGTCACCAGGATGGATGATGACCACATCCAATCCATAAACTGGACCTAAAATAAATGATAGTTGGGTATTGAGGGTGTTTGAAAGTTGCTTTAGTTTTGTTCCTCTCAGTCTGGTTGGACACAAGGCCTGAGAGAAACCTTGAGTGTCAAGTCATGCATTTTTCTGGTCTTTAAAACTAGCTGGGAAAGGCACAGTTTCCCTGTTTGTTTTTGTGTGGCTCAGCCATCCTCTGGCTGCGACAAACAGGGAGAGGGAGGGTTTGTGTCAGCTGGAGAAGTAGCATGTGAAAAGTACCCCTTGTTAGAGCAGCAGATAACAGGGGTGGCCTCTCCGTGCCAGGCCTGATCACCAGGCAAGCCACTTGTCCGTGGTGGAATGGCTGGGCTTCAGAGGAAGTCACACCATGTGGCTCACAGGGAACATCACCCCTCCCCACCCTGACTGCCCAGACATGGGTAGGGGTGCCAGGCCATGTCAACTGGGATGGCTTACATGGTAAGGCCATCCCTCTGAGCCTCCCTTGGGTCTGCTGCAGCTCAGAAACAGCCCTTGGTCCTGCAGAGAGCCCCTTAAAGAAGGGCCAGTGGCTTCCCCTGTGTGTGCACACCTTCCCAGGCAGGGTGGCTTGTACTCACGCTTTCATTTTAACTCCTCAGCTCCCTGTCACTGATGCCAACTGGCTCACCTCATTAAGTTACAGAGAAGGAGGTCCCTGGATTGACGGCAGGCAGGTTTAATGTGGCTCTTTCTGAGCACTCAAGTGCAGCATGTAGGAGGCTGCTGGGGAGATATTCCCACAGGCTCCAGCAGAACTGACTGATTGAAGTTGCTCTGAATTGATGGCTAATGGGAGAGCTTTCTTTGATAGCTCTTTCATTCTGGGTGCAGCTGGATAGAAAAAGAGATCTTCACACGAGGGAGAGGAGGTTTATTCCCCCCGCCCTTTATTAGCAGATGCTTCTAGGGCTCTCTAGCTGCAGAATGAGATCTGATGAAAACCTAATGGTGTAAATGATTCTTAACTCCTTCTTTTTCAGCAGCAGCTCGCTTATACACACCAACTGACAGTCAGGTCAGCCGAAAAGTTGATAACTATGTAAAGTGAAAAATCCATTGGGAAAGTTTAGGCCACTGGAGTTGGATGCAGCTTCTCTGTGGCTCCAAAAACCAGGTCTTTGGTTTAGTGTAGGTGTGACAGCTGCAAGTAGAGCCTCTAACGCCTTAATATCATGGGTTGTTAGGTAGTGATGGAGTAACTGAGTGGCAGAGCTGGTGTAGGGAGCCAAGGGGCTGCAAGGCAGGAGGGACTAATATTAGTAGAGACTTTAGAGAAGTTTTCATGGCACCTGTTCATGTTATGCATGGCCCAAGCTGCTGTGGCAAGAATTAGACACACTCAGGCAGAATTGTATCAAAACTGATTAACAGAAACTGGCTAATGGTGAAAATGCTGTTTCACTCGCCCCATGGAGGCTTCTGTTCAACAGCCTCATTGCAAGTACTTTTCCTCCTACATTATCTAATCTTTTAATCAAATAATGGATTTCTTCCCACTGCCGTAAGTTCCACATCTCCTAAAGTTTCCGTCCGCCAGATGTTCCTGCAATCTGTGTGTATCCATGAACTGACATATTTGTGACCATGCCATTTCTCATTCCTATATACAGATCAAGGCATGTGTTAGAGAGGCCAGAAACTCCAATAATTTGATCCAGTCTGAGATCAGCAGGCCAGATTTTGGTTGGTATAAATCAGTGCTGACTTGGAGCACAGTCACTTTGCTCCATTTGGGGATCTGACTCATAATTTCCAATCTAGGCCCTGGCATCTGGCAGATTCTGTGGCAGGGCACTAAAGAAGCTGTTTGCGTAGGGCTTTGCTTTGCCCATTTCCTCAGCTAGACACAGCATCCATTTGTCTTCAGTGATGTGTGCTGGGCCCCATCTTAAACTGCTGAGGTAAATTTAAGAGAGTCAGAAAGTAACTACACCCTTACCTGGGAACTTGGCCATCACTTTGCAGTTAAAATCCCTTTGCTTTTACAAGAAAGGACTTGGATTGCAGTGACTTTTATTTGTAGGTGATCAGAAAATGCAGTTTTTCACCTCAGAGACAGCAGCTGCACTGTTTAATGCCATGCTGAAGAGCAAGAAGCCTTGAGCTGTCTCTTAAAAAAAGGTCACCAAGTTCATGTCATAGCACAGGTGAAAATGTGGATGTCTGCTTAGTTGGGACCCAAGAGAAGACTTTGACCTGTGACACATGACAAACTGACAGTAAGTTTCTAGGCAAAGCAGGAGGGTGCCTCCTGGCCCTTTTCCTTGGTAAGATCCTGTTCCCCCTTTAGCTGGAGGTGTCAGGCTCAACCCCAGTTACTACAAATGGTGTCATTCCTCCTCTTCCCTGCCTGTAAAATGCTATCTGGGAAGGAGGGTTTCCACATATTTGCAGAGTTTCTGGCCAGCTGGGGTGATGTCCTGTGACTCAGTGCAGCTCCTGCTGCAGGCAATCCCACAACATTCCATCATAACACCCACCTGGCCAGGCTAGGGCTGGGGAGCCAGAGGGGTGGAGAATGCCAGTTTAGGTTCACAGTACCTCTGCGTGAATGCAAGGAACCTTTCACATATGAGTTAAACTGATTGAGTGCATCAAGGTATCCTAACAATCTGAATGGTAAGAATTCTTGTATGCTGTTGCCTTCCTTTCTTCCTCCCTGTTTTGCCCTCACCATCAGAGAAATGCTGGCTACTGGCAGCTAATGGTTGGGCTCTGCTGTTGTCAATATGTCATAGCTTCACAATGCTCATCTTACAGGGGATGAATGGAAAAAAGGCCTGCAAAGCACTTCACAAGTTACCTAGTCCATATCCCTGCCTAATGGCAGGGTCAGCTCTTCCCAAGTCATTCCTGATAACTGTTTCTCCAGTTTGTTTGGAATGACCTCACACCCTCAATACAATATACAGGACAATTTATGCTTGTACTTCATTTTACTTTTTGTTCTTCCAAGGTTTAACTGAAACTTCCTCATTGCAGTTTGATACCATAGCTTCTTGTCTTGCCTGTTGTGAATCAGATGCAATCATCTGTTGCTTTCTTTATTTCGTAGGA
Source organism: Chaetops frenatus (assembly GCA_013400775.1). Classification (NCBI taxonomy): domain Eukaryota; kingdom Metazoa; phylum Chordata; class Aves; order Passeriformes; family Picathartidae; genus Chaetops; species Chaetops frenatus. Next base: position 378,882 of record VZTR01022337.1, on the reverse strand, counting down.
ATCTTGTCCATGATTTCATCACTTTTATTGTGTTTTACTTCAGTCTTTTTTAAGCTATGAAGATCCCACTTTTTTTTCCTTTCTTTGTACCTCATGTATCCTAAATATCTGATCATCCTCCTGCTCTTTTCTGGACCTCTCAGTTTGTTCACATCCTTCATATTTGTCCTGCTCTGGCCTTTCCAGTTTGGATTTCCAGTTTGTTAGATAAATACGTTGCCAATCTATTGATTGCAACTCAGCCTGATCGTAGGTAGTGCAAATATGGGAAGGTATTCATGATTCCATCGAATCTACAGATGTCAGCTGGTTGTCTGGAACTGGCCTGGCAGCCAGTTGTTGTCAGCTGTAGGAGAGACACATGCATGAAACCAGCAGTCTGTCTTTTGGCCAGGGCACAGATGGATTTGTGCTACTGCCAGTGCAATTCCCCATCATCTTCAGCAGCTACGGAACTCATTCCTGGCTGCTACTCGATAGCTGAGCCACAAGTCAGAAACAAGATCATTTGAAACTGGAACAGTTATTTTGTGTGGTGCCCTAGTTTTACCTTTGCTGGGTGGTGCTCCAAATGCTGTTTCACCAGTAGTTTATGTTATTGCTGCTACTTAGAAGGTGCTTCCCAAGCTGAGCCTATCAGGGTGCAGGGATTGTTGGAAGAGCAACACAAAGATTTATGGCAAACCCAGTCCTACTCCTTTCATTAAAAGGAAAATACTCCATCAATTTCAGGGATATTCGTGGTGAAACAAGAAGAGGGGGAAATGAAAATCTTACTTCCATATGCTCTTTCCCATGGGGAAACAGATCTAGTTGTAATAATTTTCACATGTGCCCTGAGTTCCTATGTTCTCCATCACACAGCTGCAGTGAAGTCCGGGCATCCCATCGACTCCTGTGCACTTTGGCAGAATCACACCAGGGGCAGATCAGGCCCTGCTCCCTGAGCTTCACACAGTGCTCATGTTGAATCCTTGCATCCCAGTCAGTGTCTGCACAGTGAAGGTTGAGCTGGTAAAAAAAGACTTAAGGTCTGACAAACTGCCTGGTGTTTGTTCACATGGACACTCTCTTGTTCTCCCACTCCCTTTCCACCTACCCCCCAAACTTCCTTCACTGAACTTCGGCCCAATATTGTCTATTATTTCTATAAAGAGAGTGGGGTTTTGTACCATTTTCCCTGCTGTTACTCACTTTAACCTGATATTAATGGCCTTTGAGATACTAGACTGGGGACTTTGCTTTTAAAAGAAGCTTTTTGTAGCCCTAATTTCTTTTCTTTCCTCTTGTGTTTCATCGTCCTTTCTTGTGTTTCTCTTGAGGAAGTATTGACTGCTTGAACCCGTGTACTATGGTTTTGGAATATTGGCCATTTTTGTGTGTTGGGGAGAGAGGGAAATAGCTTTCATTGCCTGCCTAGCAAGAGGGTCTGGCAGGCTTATTTTTTCCCATCAGTGGAATCTCACAATTCAGTACAGGAAAGTTGAAGGGTGAAAGCAACTGAGAGAAGCTGGGGCTGGAGGTAAAGGGTGTGAGCCTGTCTGTCTGTGCTGCTGCACTGTCTGGGCAGCCAGAGATGTTGGATGCAGGGGAGAGAGGTGGCTGGGAAGCAGTCACACAGGCAGGCAGAGCAGACAGATGAGAGGCTAGAAGGTGTCAGCAGCCCATTTCAGCTGATGGCTGAGAGGTACATAGAGTGCATATGAATCCAAATCGATCTGCAGAATTAGCCAGGATGCTTGTGCAGAGCAGGGGTCTCAGCTCATTCGCCAGCACAGAGGGAATTTCTATGCTGTTGGGATCCCATGCTGGGCAGGGCAGAGCAGCTGGGCTAGGGGACCACATACCAAACAGCATCTCCAGGGAATGCCATTAACACAGTAGGTGACATTCCCAACCTGTGTGAATTGCTCTGGCTGCCTTCAAACCAAACGAGGCAATGCCAGCTGTGAAAGTGACCATGAGAGAAAGGTTATCTCCAAATCAGAAGGGAATTCACTGACCTCCTTAGACTTTCTTTGAAACAGTGGTGCTCTGAACAGATGATCTTCCTCTCTGTTGCAGCAGATTATCCCCCTTGTTAAAACACATAAATAAATAAATAAAAAGAAGTGCCTTTGTTTTAACTTCTGTTTTGAGAGAAGGGGAAAAAATGCAGCTGTTCCCAGAATTGCTTGTCATTGCTCCAGAAACTGTGCAGCTCAGGTGTTTTCTGTCTCTTACATGATTGTTCCCCTCCTGAATGAAACAAACCATGATGTTCTGCTTAGGGGCAGGGGACTAAGGGAATAGCTTTAGTATGGTCGTATTCTTTGTCCTCTCTGCTCCTGGCAAGTGACCTTAGTCTCTGCTTGCCTCACTTCCCATTTCTCTGCCTTCTTGGATATCAAGAGAAGAAATTAAGTGAGCACTTTCCCACTCCTGCTGTCTGGTATTGCTGTGAAGTTAATACAGGCTCTGTTGCAGCCACTCTGCATTGGCTGCAGTGCTGCATTTGCAGTTCAGCAGAGTCCAAGCTCCTCATTCATCTCTTTTCCTCTTACCTAAGCTTTACAGGTGCCAGAGCTGGTATCTCCCCCTCTACTTGTCCCCAGTCATATGTTAACTTCCAGTTCTTTCTCTGGAATGAGCAGGGGGAAGAATCTCAGGGAAATTCAGGTTCCCAAGTAATTTTGGCTTTAAGACTGACAGCCCAGCAAATATACTGCAGTGGGAAGATGGAGATACAGACTGCCAGGATCATCTGTCCATCAGTCAGCAAGAACATAGTGCTTTATTCACTTACTGCACCTTCTCATGTCATAAAGCACAATCTGAATGAAGGACTAGAGAAATGGATTTCATACTCCATAAAGAGCCCATTTCTTGCACTCCTGGGTAAGACAATGAACTTCTTCAAGTAGGTTCTGCTGTGCTGGAAATTAGAGACCTGAATATCTGGCACTAACAGTGAGTAAAATATTGTGCTGACCTAGGCCCTGCCCCTAATACTGTGCACTGAAGCACCTAGGGACAACAGCAGAGCCTTTGAAGGCTCTTCTTCACTTAATAATAATGACAGGATACTTCAGATGTCATGAACCACAGGGAAATGCATTCATGTTTTCCAAAGAAGTGTGGGATGATTTATCTAGAGAGTGTAAAACCACCAGCTGTCTTGGGTTCGAAAGTATGTCAGGATTTCATTCTGGTCATGATCCCTTAGCACAAGAGGATGAAAAAAAAAGAGAGAAAAAGAAAAACATGAGTAAGGAGAAAATATAAGCCAGAAGTCACATACACAGCGTTGCTCTAGTGTGTGAGTGCTCTGAAAGTGATGGGGTGTTGTTTCAGTGGAACAGGAATCAGTGGGTGTGCATGATGAGTGAATCTTAACTTTGAGGCTGCCAGGAATGGGTCACAGGAAGTTGTAGTGGAAGAATCAAAATAATGTCAGCTACTGCAATTCCCCAGAGCTTCTTGACTCCCTACCCCTCTCTGCTATTGGGCTATGTTCCCTGCTTGTGGATTTTGGCCACCTGTCCTTGCTGCTGACACACACTAGAACATCCCAAAAAGATTGGTGTTAGCCTCTGTGACCAGTTCCAGCCTAAAAGCCTTTGCCCTGTCCCCTTCAACTCCGCCTTCCAGTGAGCAGGTTATGAAGGTGTTTGATAACACGTCCATTCCCAGTAAGCACTTCATGCACTCAGGGTGTTTTGTGAGGCTGGTTAAATGCTTGCAGTGATAAAGGGGATGGAGAAGTGTGCCACATTTAAGTTAGATTCATCCAGTGCACTCAGAGAACACCAAACTTGTCCTACACACTCAGGTTTTCAGCTCATGTGGTCTTTTTCCTGCTATTTTGAGCCTGATGTGTCCATTATATACAGCTTGTTTGGTTGCCTGAATTAGGTTCTTGTCTCAGTAGGCACGAGCCTTTATGTCACCAGCTCTGGCAAATTTTTGTCAGCTAAAATAAATGCAGCATTATTTGGAATAGGCATCCTGGTAACAGCAGGATATGACCCTGCTAAGAAAAGAGCTCAGAGCTTAAAGAAGGCTGCTTCTTGCAGCCCTCATTTTTCAGGGTGCATCTCACCTCTAGCACATCCCTAGTGCACTTTGCTGTTGTTCAGGATACTTGCAAACCCTTGGATTCCACACAGCTTTCCTGTCCCCAGCTTTGGGTGCATGACAGAGAACAGGAGCTAGGCCCAGCTCACAAATGTACCACCCACCAAAAGCCTGCAAGCCCAGAGCTTGCTCCTGCTCCCTGTAAACCCACTGGGCTGCATGCTGACCTGTCTGAGATGGTGTGAGTCTGGAGTTAACACCCTCCATGACAGCAGTGTGCAGCTGGCATTAGGCAGGTGTAGCAGAGATCAGAGCCTGCCTGTGCTTTGTGTTTGGGGTTACTGTGCACCGACCTGGGCTTAGGTGCATACACAGCAAAGGGCACTTCCAGGTCCATTTCCAGGTTCTGCTGTGCTGTTTTGTGCATGTACCAGCTTCACGGATTCATTTCATATTGCCAAATCCTTGCACTCGTTTGAGGATTATGTCAAAGTGACAGCAGCCTGCACTCATCAGATTTAACCATTTCAGTCTTTCCTACAAACTAGGTCCTCCCAGAACTGGCTGTGTGTGGTTGCAGGCTCCTCTGGCAGACAAGCAGTGATGCTGGTAGCTGAGTGTGTAGACAGTGGGAGTGAGGGACTATGGCTGGAGCTGAGTTGCCAGAAAGATCACACTCCAGCTCACTTTCACAGTCCAGGATGTCAGCCGAAACCCACAATCAGCAACGGCCCAGTGCTGTAACAGGGACAGTTGATGCATGGATTCATAATGTGCATATTCCTGACACTGTCATGAAGCTCATGGTAATCTGCACCTGGGCAAGTGCTGGAGAGCACAATGCCATAAATTGTCTGATATAGGTCACCTCAGCTCTTCTGCCTGGGCCCTAGCCTCTACAAGCCAAGCAGGAGGAACCAGCCTATATAGCTTGGGCTGCAATCCTGGCACTGCTGGGGCTCAGGGAGAAGCTGGGTCAGTTATCTGATCACACCACTGTTTCACCTGTCAATTCTTAACCTCTTCAAGTTGCCTCGAGAGCACCTGCTGATTTCTGTGTTTTGGAAAAAGCTGTTGATTCTACCTTAGGTCTTTAACAGAAATGGCTTGCTTGGGCGTCTTCCTCATTTTCTATCAAATTTCTATTCCTGAAGAAATGAAGAAAGAAAGAAAATGGCCTACGTAAAGCTGAGCTCCGTATACCTTAGAGCAGAGCAGGAGCCCTATTGTTGGGAATGGTGCAAAGCAGGAGCCAAATTGTAGGGAATGGTGCAGACCACGTATGTGAGTGAATTTGCATGTAGCTAGAGCTGAACTGGGAGTAGTAGTGAGTGTGTGGTGGATTGTGCAAGGATAGTGTAAGATTGCACTAGAACAGGACCAGGAGGAGGGAGATGCACTTCTGATTCTGCACAAAAGAGTTTGAAAGAGGATTTGCATATGTACCATGCATATAACTGAGAGTGGAGCAGTAATTAGGAGTAAGTGAAGGTGAAGTTGAAAGAGGAATTTCATGTTCAGTGAAAGATCTTTCCATGTAAGCTATTGTTCAGAAAGGTTATTAGCAGACAGCAGTACAAACTGTCCTGAGCCACATGCTCTGCCTTTGTCTGACTACAGGATTTTTACAAGCCTTTTTTCCTTTGAGAGCTGACAGCATAATAGTCCTGGACAATGCCAAATCATCATCTGCACACTCACTAGGGGAGCTGGGCTTTTATATGAGAGTGAAGAAGATAAAAACAGCACACTCAAAGCAAGACAGAAATGACTGAATAAGGGAATAAGAGAAGAAGAGAGAGATTTAAATGCTGTTTGCTGGGCTGGCTGATTTTTTCTTCCCTTTAATTTTTTCCTCTCCCCTGCTCATTATATTCTGGATGTCTTGTTCCAAAACTGTTTCAGTCGTTTTGTGCGCCTGCGTTTGCAGAGCATGAAGGCTCTGGCTTGGAGGTAAATACCAAATAGATGCTTTAAAATATGGCAGGTGGAAGAGAGAAGCCCAATGTAGGTAAAGTTTAGGACAGATACTGTGTCTCCTTCCCCAAGCAGCATTCTGCTCCGGACAGGCAACTCTACAGACTGCACCTCAAGCTGGCCTCCACCTAAATGCTTCTCCAGAAGTATTATATATGTGAGATCCCTTGGGTCAGGTCCTTAAACTGGACAGGCAGCCAGTTTCAGTCCAGAAAAAGAGACTGGGTTATGATTACTGCTTGCTGGCTAGGACTGGATTAGTGTTGCAAGACTCAGACAGAAAGCCAAACTTTTTTAACACTCAGGCATATTAAGAAAGGTCTGCATTCATTAGATTCCCATAAGCAGGCTTGGTTGGGGAGTGTATCTCTTAAGCCTGTGTTCTTCCCCTCTGTTCCCTTATCTCCCTTCCCTGAGGCTTCTGGGCATCCCTCACTGCGTGGTTCCTTTTGTAATATGGCAAAAGCTGAGTTACAATCAATCTCCTGCCCCTTTCTGGCCACTTCCCTTACCAAGATTGCAGAAGCTGTTACAGTCATTAAGACTGAAAAAAACGGCTGTGAAGCATTTTTGCTGCCAGTCTGTGTTTGGTGGGAGGAGGATTTCCTTCAATCAGAGGGTCCTTAAGTTGCCCCAAATATACAATGCGTGCTGGCTGGGATGGCATCTGGCTTTGTCAGCTCTGTTGAGGGGAACAAGCTCTTTATAGTAACACTGTCATGCAGGAGTAAGGGAACATATTGCAATTTGTGTTGGTAAACCCTTTATGATGTTGTGTGTTACTACTAAAGATATGATTGTGTCTGGCATTATGAAATGTTTTGGAAATGGTTTAGGACATTTTAGCTCACTGTACCAGTCGCATTGTCTGCATGCCTTCACCAATAAATCCAGGTGCCCGACTAACCTGAAGTCCAGCTTTACAGGGCTGAAGAAATCCCCAAAAATAGCATCATTCTCCTGCATATAAAAATCATCACAGGGTTTTTTTTACAGATTTTATCTTAGATTCTTTCACAGCTAGTACAAACTGAGGAGCAGGAATTCTTTTTTCCTAGTGGGTAAGGCTTCAGTTCCAACCAAGGAGTGGAATACTTCAGCGTAACAATTTAACATGCAGGGTACTGGAAATTCTGCCATGAACAAGGGGGTTTTGGTGGGAAAGCAAAGGGGTATTTCTCTAGATAGCTGCTTTGCCTCTCCCTACTGGTTTGCAAATGGTTGTCAGCATGAGACTGGGGCATCATGAATGGAGAGATCCTGGGTGTCTTTATATATAGTTCTGCTCTTTGCCATTATCTTTCGTCAGGCTACCAGGTTAGCCACTGTGACTGTGTTGTCAGAAGACCTGGGGATCACTGTTAGGAGCCTTACCCCTCTGGAGAACTTTCTGGCATCTTGTATGCTTCCTTGGGAACAGTATGCTTTGCAAAGAGCCTCAGTTTTGCTTTATTACTTGATTGCATGTAAAGAGCTTATTAAAAAATGAGTAACAATAAGCATGTAATTAACATTACATTTATTATCATCTAAGTCCTGTATTGACTGTTGGTGTTTGGCACAGACACTGACATGCAATTTAAAAATAAATAAATAGACTAAATGAAAATACAGCTTTTGGAAATTTTTTTTTATGAGTTCATCAGTACAGCAAATTAGTGTTGCCATATAAACTCCTTCTTGGGACTTAGATTGAAATCCAGTAGAAGCCAGTCAGTCTGAGCTAATTTTCTAAAAAAGCTCAGCTACTGGGCCTCAGGACTTCCAGAGAATCTCCTTCTCCTTTCAGGCTCCAAAGGAAGGAATAATTTTTCTTGTCCAGTGTGTGCTGCCCTTTTTGACCTTCTGGCCTGAGCACAGCAGAGACTGAATGTGGGCTACTCTTGGCATGGTGTCCTCCTGCATGAGCTGCGCTGTTCAAAACCTCTTCTGTGCTCCTGCCCCCAAACCAGGTGGTGGGATTGAGAAACAGAGGCAATTGAAACAGTAGCACAGCTCAGAGCAAAGTCTGCTGGCCTTCACTGTGCTGCTGCAATGCTCTGAGTACCAAGGTGCAGTCAGCCTGCACTCCACCTGGGCATCACTGTGACAGTTCTGAGTGTTCTGAGGAGGGTAATTCTTGCTTGTGTTGTGGCTTGTGCCTTGTGGCCTGGGGTCATGACAATGAGATGAAGAGGGTTCGTGAGAGCAGGACTGCCAGTGTATACCTGGGTCTTCAGCCAAATGGCTCCTCTTGCAGAAAAGTTGTGTACTGCACACACAGCAAGCATCCCCCTGGGAGCCATGCCAGCTGAGAGGCTGGACCATCAGGAAAGTGTAGGTCAGTGCACTTTATGCTCCTGCATAAAAAATTAATTGTATAATCTTTTATTTATCAAAATTCATTTTTTTCTTCTTCTTTTGCTTTTTTGGGGGGGTTTTTTTAGTTGTTATTGTTTGTTGCGTTTGTTGTTGTTGTTGTTGTTGTGGTTTTTTGGTTTTTGTTTGGTTGGTTGGGGTGTTTTTTGTTGTTTTGGGTTTTTTGTGTGGGGTGGGTTTTTTGTTTCTTGGGGTTTTTTGTTGTGGTTTTGTTGTTGTTGTTGTTGTTTGTGGGTTTTTTTGTTTGTTTGTTTTGTTTGTTTGTGGTTGTTTTGTTTTGTTTTGGGTTTTTTTGTTTTTGTTGTAGTTGTTTTGTTGTTGTTGTTGTTTGGGGTTTTTGTTTGTTTGTTTGTTGTTGTGGGTTTTTTTTGTTTTTTGTTTGTTTGTTTTCTTGTTGTTTCTTTCTTTCTTTCTTTCTTTTTTCTTTTCCAACATTGCTTTCCAGTTCCTGTCATGGTCTCTGCTAGTCTACCCTGAGCAGGTCTACTTTAAAAGAATTTCTGACCATTCTTTTAACTGTGTAGTAGAAAAATCAAAACTGAGGGGCTTCCCACAACCTCTATGCAGCCTTTCTTCTTTCTGGCCTGCAGTCAGAGTAGTCCTTCTCCAGAGCAAGCAGGGAGACTTAAGTAAGGGACCAGGGGGCTGAGCCAATTCTGTTCAGTCATTCATTTCATTCTTTCATTTCCTTTAGTGCTGCTGGTGTTCACCTCTAGAGCAGTTTTCTGAACAGGATGCAGAGGGTACATAACCATGAGGGTACATGGCACTGCACAGCTACTACCGAGTATGGTCTGGCAGTACCAACCAGGAGTGACAGGAATCTTAGCAAAAAAAGAAAAAAAAGAACGAAAAAATCTGAGGTCAGTAAATAGGACTGAAAACCACCTAATTGCTGTTCACAGACTGGGATGGAAGGAAACTGTTGCTAGAGAGCCTAAAGAGAAAAAGGGAGACCTCCCTACCTAACAGCTCCCACTGAAAGCTTGGCTATAGATTCAGCATTTGCATTGTGCTCTCTCCGCTGGCAAGATGGGATACTGCTGGACTCATCAGGGGAAAAAGGAGCTGAGATGAAGGCAGCTCTCCTGATAAGAGTGGCCTGTTCTAGCCTCCCAAGTCAGCACTATCCACAGAGAAGGAGGGAGGCAGGCCCTGGGCTGCCCAAGGTTTGTGCTAGAATGGAAGAGATAAGTCAGAGATGAAAGGGAATGCACTGGTCAGTTGTAGTAGCTCAAAATAAATTGCTGCATTCTTCTCAGCAAATTACTTTATCCTGCAACCACAGCCTCCTCCTTCCCACGCACACAGATGCCTTCCTCTCTTCTCCCTACATCCCTCCTTAAACCTCTTCCATGTTTGCCTGATGCTCCATTCTGTAGCATCAGCTGAGCATATTGAAAAACATACAGCAGTGATTTGTGACTCAGTCCTTGAAATGCCAGAGATCAGATCCACTCCCTAGAGTGGCCTGTGCCATGTCCAGAATGGAGACATGCCAGCAGCTCTACCTCCAACACCTCTCACTCTGTCCCATGACGGCAACTCTGGCAAGGTTTCCAAGAGGATGACAATATGCTGCCATGGGCAAAGAGGGCCTTGCCACCACCTTGTGTGCTTTCTTTGCAAACAAGACACTTTTTATCTTATGTGTGTGTCCCTAGTCTCTGTCTCCTCATTCTCCCCCATGCAAATCTCTCCTTCCCTCTCTACTCCTCTCACATATCCATCTCTCAGCTCTGACGGTGCAATAGCCATGGTCTGCTGAGTGGAACCAAATGCAATTTGGGCCCAAATAACCCAGTGTCCTGGGGCATACGTGTGACTGGAGACTGAGGAAATGATTGCCTTGAAGATGTAATTCACAAAGTTCCAGGAGTGTGTGCACACACAAGTCTGGTGCAGGGGGCCAGTTTGGGGCTCCCCATCAGAAACACAGGAGAGCTCAGAAGCTGTCTCTTCTTCACCTCCTGCTAACCATGGCTGTGAGAGCAGCAAGGTTGCTGACAGAGGGGGCCAAGGGCCATGGGAAAGGCCAGGTGTGCAAAGGTCAGTGAGCAAAAAATCAGCATGGGATGGGATAGATTCAGACTTACTTTACCTCAGTTGGGATTGTCCTGATTGCTGGTTTGGTTTTTGCCTTTTAGACCCCAGGAATGGGCAGACATCAAACAGCATGTCCTGGTCTGTTGCAATAGTTGTCCTCTAAAGCTTTCCATCACAGGAGATACTGGAGCTGTGTTTCAAGGCTGCCCAAGCTGATGAGATACTTGCTGTAATGCAGATCCAGCTCAAGAGGAGACAGCAGACAAATAGCAGCTTTGAGAAGGCCAGCAGATCTGTGCTGTCCAAGCACTGCCTATCAGAAAACACTGTAGGGAGCAGCTCATTCTTGCTGCCTGAGAATAGGGCACACAACTCCTTACTTGCCATATGCCAGTGCAAGGCCCTATCGGCGAGCCATCTGTGGGTCTGCACCCAGTTAGTGCTGCCTCAGCCTCTCCCAGAAAGACAGCCTTGGAGTGATGACTACAGAGAAAATAATTATAACAGGAAAACAAACTGAAAAATGTGCTCGGAGCTCCTGCAGCACTGCAGTCTGTTCAGGAAGACTATCATGTCAGAGGAGAGCAGCATTTGACCGATGGAAGCTGATTTGTGTTACAGAGAAAACATGTAATGTCATGTTGGATAATATCATCCCTTTCTCTGCGTCTGGGTAAATCTCTGAGCTTTTGATTTCCCTTGGTTTATCCTGCTGTGACAGTTCCCACACAGAGGCATGGGATAAGCTTCCTCACCTCTACGCTGCTTGAGGGATGATTTTTTTCCTTTATCAGAGCACACTCCAGAAAGACATTGGATACTGGGCTAAATCTACCCTCTTAAGATTTTACTTAGGTAAAAAAACAACATAAAAGCTTGAAAAAAGCTTAGAGAGATAGTAGGCAGTGCAGAGTTGTGCTCCTTGGCCTTATCTCCTGGATGATGCTGGCTGCAGCTGTGAAAGCAGCTGCCCTCAGCCTGCAACAGTACCACCACCATTNAAAAAAAAAAAAAAAAAAAAAACCGTAAATAATCAGAAATTGCATTTGTGACTGTACTGCCCGTGCCAGCTGAGCTGACCTTGCCCTGTGAGGAGCCATAGGAGCAAAGACAGTCAGTTCATGGTAAGGGAAGTAGGGGAAAGAACTGTCTGGGTGGAGGAAGAAGCAGCATAGCCACCAGCAGCAAGGTAGGCACAGCCAGGCATGGTGGAGAGTCACTCTGGGTCAGGCCCTGAGCAGAACAAGCTGAGAGAATCACAGCTTGCTACCTGGTGGGAGTAGGTTTTGTCAAGCCTCACTTGCAAATGTTGTTCTCTTTGGTTCTCACCAGGAAAGAGGTGTAGGCAGCCAGGGGAGCAGAGTGTGTCTGTCAGCATGGGGGAGGGAACCAGGAGGACCTTGCTGAGGGTGAGCCCTGGGAAGGGGCTGTGGGTCAATGTGTACTCACTGAGACACAGGAGGGCTGCCAGTGGTGGGGCTCTCCATTGCTTTTCCACCCTGCCTGAGAGCTGTCACAGCCCACAGCCTAGGGCTGTTGGACAGACAAGAGATGTGCTTGGGCTGTGCCAGACTTGGTGTGTGGTAGGGCTATGTTCTTGGGATAAGAAGCTGTGATGGCACCAGCTCAAACCTCTGCCAGCAGCTAAGAGGGTGCAGGGCCATCACACTGACCACTGTGGGGACTGTTTCAACCATGCAGGCCTTGGCCCTGCTCTGTATCTGAGCTGGACTCTCCACCTGAGGCACTGGGAGATAGGAGCCATTGTACTAGCCTGACACTGGGATAAGGGGCTCCCTGGGCCCCTCTCCACTGTCTGTACAGGGAGACAAGGAGACAAGACACCTTGCTCAGGCCAAGTGTATTATTTTCAAAAGCCAGTGCCAAGTGAGACAGCTATCAGGCTGTCCTAGATCAGGGCTTGTATCACGTGTTTGGCGGGCTACCTGAAGCTCATCCTGAGCAAAGGATGTGGCCCTTTCCCTCTGTTTGCAGTTCTTCAGCATACAGCACTTGTACCTGCATCCTTTCCAGTGCTAAAGCAATACCTCAGCAAAGATACTCAGTTTAGTCTTCCCTTCTCTGCCTGCCTGATCTTTCAGCTCTTCCCTCCCCTGGGCCAGCAGTGCAGCTACAGGACAGAGCAGATCCTTAATGTGTAGATCAGGTAGGAATACCCACAAGGAATTTTGGGGGCAGCTCTGAGGATGGAGGCATATAAACATCATCCTTCTCCTCTGATGCCCCTGGCAGGAGGAGAACTGTTGCATTACACCAGCATTTAAGAAATAATAATAATGAAAAGCTTTCTGATGAACATGTTTAATTTCCTATTCTTAAAAGCTGCTAAGACAGCGCCTTTCGTTCATTAGCATATTTGCAAGGTTAATGTAGTGTACTTAATAAGATAAATAATGCTTGTCATGATATTTCAGGCCAATTGTAAGGGGAGGGAATAAAAAATACTTTGCTTAACATCTTAACTTTTTGCCTTGTCAACTTTAAGTTAACTGCCGAGCTACCACTGAGTATTAAGGTGTGTTGTTCACTTTTCTCCTTGGCAGGTGCTCACCAGCACTAGCAGAGAGTTAAAGGAGACTGTCAAAGCACAGATGGCATGGGCGAGCTTGAAGTGGACTCTTGGTGTCTACTGTGATAGACATCACTTTGGGAATGTGCTTAGGAAAGCAGCAGAGCCATAAAAGCCTAAAGGAAAAGGATATGAGATCAGGGGCAACGTCTGTGACTGTGCAGGGGACAGCAGTGGTACCTAGCTGCAGGAGAGTGTCTGAGGCTACAAACAAGGATGGCAAGCAGATGGCAGCAGTAATAAACAGTGACTGATGCAGTGGGACCACAAGGCTGGAAGAGGTAGTAGTGGTCCTCTTATTTTTATGTCCTACTTCAACTCATAGTTTAGTACTTATTTTCATATGAACATCCAGAAACAGGGAAGCATTTGAAAAATCCTCATGTAAGACACCATGTATGGGCCATGGGAGACAATCATAAACCTGCTTCCAAGCTGCCAGCCCTAGGCAAGTCTCAGGTAATGATTAGCAGAGAGCCCCTGTGTTCCTAATGGCTTCTCTTGCCTCCTCTTCTGCTGAATGATTGCTTTCTTAGGCTTTTTCATAATGTACAGTAAAAGCTGCTACATCCTTAGATAAATGAGGCCACAGTGGGCAAGGAAGAAAGAGGAAAGAACTTTCCAGGCAAACAGTCCAGGGCACCTGGCTTGCTACTCCCACATGCCCTTCCTTTCTCTCCCCTCCTCCCCCTGGCCAGTAAAAAAGACCAAACAACTCATTATTTTCTCATAATGATGAGGAGAGGGAGAGAGAAACAAGGAAAAAAAAAACCCTGCTGGTATTTTCTATATAGGAAATTAATAAATAGATATGCCACACAGATACACGTCACAGTGAAAGGCTGGGAGGATAGGTAGATATTTAGCTGGCTTAAAATGCTAGGTCAGTATGATGAAGGAAAGGATGGACAGCAGAGGCAGCTGAAAGACAAGGGGGTGCAAGAAGTAAAATGGGGAGAGTAGAAAGCACAGTGGCAAAAAGAAAGACACTGAAAAAAAATGAAGGGGGGAGAGACAAACGAGTGAGGAATGAACTGGATGGGAAAGCAGATACAGCAAAAAGACAGATGAGTTTGGCAGAGGATGGAAGGAATAATATGTTGTTTTAGGTGTTCAAGGAGGGTGGTAGCCAAGGGGTGGAGGACTAGCTACAGTGGGTAGATTGATTTTGATGTTAGCTATATTGCAGGTCAAACACAGTCCTCACACCGCATCGGCTCCACATCTGTTTCTTCTTCCGCCTGCCTGTCAGCCCCCCACTGTGTCCTAGATATTTTCAGCTAGAGCACCTCTCGGGGTTGGCATGGACTGTCTGTCGTCCCCAGGGTGGGGAGAGCCCAGAGCACCAGGTGAGGCACGTACCAGCCCACGTGCCCCGCAGCCCCAATGAGCCCAGGGGCTCAGGGCAGCCTTACAGAGCTGCCAGGAGCCTGAGCATGTTACCACAGGAATCCCCCTCTCCTGCCTCATCTCCTGGGCAGACTGGTAGCTGGAAGCCCATCCCACAGAGGGAAAAGGGCTTTGAGTGCAGCACCCAGTGTCACAGAGACTCTGGAGCAAACCTGACAGACTGTCCAGCTGGAGGGATGAGGGACAAGCCATCCCACCCCACAGGACACCTGTAAACTGGGTCTGGTGTCAGCCTGCCTCACTGAATAACATTGGGAAAGGGCTTTTACAGCAGCTCTGCAGGCTTAGCCTCTGCAGACATCTTGTCACTGTGTTTTTGGCCTGTGAGGATGGCCTCTGTCAGGCCAGAGGGAACATTTTCTTCAGCCTCATCTTTGCAAATGGTGTTGCATAGCTGACCTCAATCTACTGTGGGAATTCCCCTCCACCCTGGGCTGCTGGACCCAGGTGCCAGGCTGGAAGAACCCAGCATCATGGCATGGTGTAGCTCATGCCCCCAGACAGCAGCCCTGCATCCTACCAGCTCACCTGGCTGAGATGCACTCATCATCCTCCAGCACAGGGCAGACAGCCCTGAATATCAGAGCCTGCTCCCTCTGCAGTGCCGCAGCACATTATTGTTTGAGAGCAGCACCAAACCAGTCCCCTGCCTCCATCCCAGCTGCTGGTTTCCTTCTGTCCCTAGGGTGCTACAAAGAGCACCGCTTCAACTGCAAAAGCAGCTTTGCTTCCCTGCCCAAGCACTGAGCAGTCCTGCAAGGCCTCAGCAAAGGTGTGCCCCACCAGCTCAGGAAAGATCAGGGCATCCCACTGCCTGGGCAAAGTGGAGGGCTGGGCTGGGCTGCCATGGGAGATGGTGGTGTCTCAGAAGCTGCTTGGCTGAGTGCTGCTCACAGCTTTCCTGGGAGAGAGCATTCTCCTCTTTGCTCTGCTGATCCCAATTGCGCAGTAACTGCGACTGCACTGAGGGATAAACACCTCAGTCACAGCCTCCCTGTTCCTCCCCTCCCCTCCTGCCTGCTGACACCCATTGGTTTGCAGTCATTTGCACACTCTTTTTCAGTTTTCTCCACTTGCCTTCCCTCCATATTTGCCCCATCCTGTTTCTGTCCTCTGTGAATAATGCTTGGCAGTGTAATGTGTTGCCATAGAGGAATTAAAGCTGCTCTAGGCAGTTAGCCACTCATCTAGGAGAGGATCCTGAAAAGCAAAGAAGAAGGGAAAAAAATAAAAGAAAATAAAATCAAGGTTTCCTCCATTCTCTGTCTCCTTAGTGCTTACTAGGGCTCTTGGCAGAGCTGGGAGCAGGGTGCCCAGGGAACAGGGTGAAGCCCCAGGTGCTTTGGTACAGCTTACAGAACAAAGATGTAAACAGAAAGAGGAGGAGAACTGCCAAACCAGTACGAAGCTGAGGATTGAGATAACGAGGGCTGATGCAGTTGAAGGCTGAGCTGTATTGTGTGTGATGTACCAGCCATCTAAGCCATTCTGCCCAGTGCCATGGGCTTTGCTCTGCTCAGGAGCTCAGGATCTTACCCTGTGGGCTTCACAAACCAAGGAAACCTAGAAGAAATGGAAAAGAAAATGTTCTGAGTGGAGGAAGAAGGAAAGGAAGGCAATATTCCTCACCTTCTCATGTAGAGCCAAGTCCTCCATCTCAGGCAAAAGCACACAGGCATGTATCTGTAAATTCATGCACATAAAGCTCTCTTGCAGTACTCAGAAGATATTCAGGAGCACCAGAAAGCTCCACATTGAACCTCCCCAGACTTTGGCTCCTGTCCCTAAGCCTAGTTCTTTTTTGCCCTTCCAGAGCCTGTCAGCAAGGCTCCATCGGCTGCACTGCATCAGTGGGGCTGTAGCAGAGGTTAATGGCAACATCTGGGCAGCGTTTTGCCCATTCTGTTCATTGTGTATCAGCAGCACATTCTTCAGTCTGTTTACAAAGGTGATCAGATAGCAAAACTTCAGGAGGGAAATCTCCCCCCAGAAAGCATTTGCGCAGTAGGCAGGGGATTTAGAATCATGAATGATGATGAAAATGTGAGCTGGTATTTTTATATATATATATATAATGATTGCTTTTAGCTAGGAAATGAAACCTAGCAGGGGGAAAAATACTGTGTAGATTTCAAAATTCTTCATATGTCCAAGCACTAAAGAGCATTTCTTCTCCTTCTCCTGTTCAACCCTGACACCAGAGATGCTTCAGGCTTGAGCAGTCTGTTTGAACTACCTGCTGTTCAAAAATCTTGAGGAGACGGCTGAAGCTCTTTGCTGCTGAGGCCTTTCTTCCAAAGCTTCGAGGAGCTAGATAAGAGGAGCATCCAGGCTGCTTCTTGCTCCTAGGAGAGCAGCCAAACTGCTGACTACCTCTGCACCCTGTTGTGCACACTGGGGTGGATTAAGGCTGCTGAAGCAGGGGCCTGCTGGCCTGTGGTTGTCCTGCAGTGCAGTGAGTCAGTGATAAACCGACATTGCGTGGGAGGTGGGAGCTCTGTCTCTCCTCAGGAGATCCTAAAGGATTTCTGCTTTAGTGGAAATTCTAATAGTAGCCAGTCTGATTTTTATCCATTAATCCCCGTTTTACTATGTGAGCGCACACTCATGAAGCAGCATTGTACTCCCTGTATTTGAGTCCCATCTTCTTACTGTGCAGATGTAAACGACTGCCTACTTCTCTCAGCCCCCTCACAGACGCACTGGAACAAAAAGTGAATGAGATTTTCTTTCACTTTGTGCATCAGCAGTGAAAAAAACCTATTTCCAGTGGCAGGATTGTTTCTGCTGGAAATGGTGGATGAGGCAGATGGAGTCTTCTCTGATGAAACTCCTGTGTTTCTGGCATTTGAAAAGTGCATCCTTTGCCTTGAAAAATTAGTGAATCACTGGGAATCTATTCTACTGTCTCACTTTTACAACCAATGTTATACTATAATCAGGATTTTTAAAGGCAAAGGACTGAAGTTCCTGATGCAGAGGATGATGGGAATCTGCTGTAATACATTTTTGGACATGGAGATCAAAGAACAATCAGAAGAAATTCAGAATCTTGGAAAGCAATCTAATTTTAGTGCACATAGGAAGGGGTGGAAAGGGGTTTTTTTGGCACTTGATACAGTGAAGTATTGGCAGTTGCCATGAACTCTCCACGTTGGGTGTAAATAGTTAAGAAGGTCCTATAAGGAGCTATGAGGATAGGCTGAGTGTGTTTGGCTTGCTCGGTCTGAAGAAGAGAAGGCTTCAGGGAGATCTTAGAGCCCCTTCCAGTCCTTAAAGGCAGCTGAGGAGAGAGTTGGAGAGGGAATTTTTACAAGGCCATTTAGGACAAGGGGGAATGGCTTTAAACTGAAAGAAGGTACATTTAGATCAGATCTAAGAAAAATTCTTTACTGTGTGAGTGTTTGAGGCACTTGAACAGGTTGCCAAGAGGAGCTGTGGATGCCCCATCTCTGGAAATACTCAAGGCCAACCCACATGGGGCTTAAAGCAATCTGGTCTAGTGGAAGGTATCACTGTCCATGGTGGAGGGTTGGAACTAGATGATCTTTAATGTCCCTTCCAACTCCAACCATTCCATGGCTCTACGGAGTTAGTAATCCAGAGCCAGTGACTTTTCTGTGCATCTAATAGTATCTAATAATACTCTGAAAACCCGTGACAAATACCAGCATTATTTCCTATGCAGGTGGTTGCTACAAGGAAGCAGTTAGGAAGACGACCAGCACCTTTCCTTCTCTTCCACGTTTTAAGCTGCAGGGGGAAATGGCAGTATTTTGTTTGGAGATAAATATAAACCAAACCGTAATTTGTTGACAACCCAAAATGCTTGCATTTTGAACTAACAACTAGATCTGTATCTTGGATATGGTCCCTGGCTTTACTTCTTTGAACAGTAAATCTTCTTCACAGTTTAAACTGTGAATATAATTTAGCATTAATGTACTGTGGATGGCCAGAAGGGACCAGTTATATTTCGGGGTTGGAGCAGAGAGACATATCATTGTGTTGGCAGGATCTTTACTGCTGGATCACTGAGTCCAGGAATCTAAAACATGTGAGACTTGGAGTATATTTAAGTCTGAAAAAATAAAGTATGTTCATACATCTAGCAGTAGCTACCCCATGCTGGTGTGCAGATCATGTGAAGTGTTTCAGATGTGGAACAGGTGCTGCCTTAGGGTGGCAGAGGAGGCAGAAGAGCATCTGCAGTGAGAAGGCAGTTCCTGTGGCTACAAGGTCTCCCCCCATTAGGGGTCCAGCAATGAAGAGATCTGGTTCTTTTTCAAGGTTCCTTCTTGGGAAGGTTGTTTTTCTTTCCTCATCAGCTGAAGGAAGAGGAAGAAAAAGGTTTTCACTGCGTAAAATTGTTTACGGATAAAAAACTGAGCAGGAGTTCTCAGCATGATACAGCCTTGTTAGGCAGTGGTCTGCTTTTCCTCCTGTTGTCTTAATGGAGAAAGAAGGAAAGAATTAACAATCCCCAGATCTGAACAGTAGAATTAATTATGGCTGTGATTCACTACAAGAAGAACCAGCTAACCATTTCTCTGGTTTTTTTCATTCTGTGTTTGAATCGTGGTGTATGTGAAACACAAAGACAGGGTCTGAATTCCTAGGAATGACTTCATTTCCAAAGGTACATGTAGCAAAATTTCCAGGAATTGGAGAAAAAGTGCAGACAGACGATCTGATTTTCACAGGACTGAAGAGTCCCTCCATTGTTTTGCAGTTGATCTTACCTGTTGGTGGTGTGAGGGAGGGATGCCCAAGGTCAGAAGAAGGCAGATCACAGAGTTTTGCTCAAGTTTGATCTGTTATTTTTTAACATAGTCTGTGTTTTGATCTGTTTTCGATCAAAGCTAACTGTGCCTCTTCTTTCTATTATTTCTTTTTAAAAAAAAATTTTAATGTATTTTGGGGGGGGTGTCACTATTATTATTGCTACTATTGCTGTTATTATTACTAGTTTATAGTGGGTTTTTTAGTCATCTCTGTTCAGCTCTCTTGAGAGCAATGAAAAGAAATCAAACTGCTTTTGTGAGTTGTGGCAGAAGAGTGCAAATAGATTGATTAAAAACGCTGTTTCTTTTTTTAATTTAAACAGAGCAGAGGCTTGTGGGTAATGTGCATAATGTATGCTCGGTGGTAACAAGCCACTGTGGGGAGAGGGGAGGAAAATGAGGGAGAAAGAAAAAAAAAGGAAGTGGAGCCAGTGTTGTTCTGCCTTTAAACACAAGATTGATTTTACATTTTCCCTGTGTGTCACTTTCATTACTAGCAAATTAATCCTTCTCTCTGAGGCTTGAAACTTATTTCTGGGGTTTCTCATAAGAAAATAGCTTTTGGTGTGCTACCTTTTCTAAAAAAGGGAGCTCGGAGCTTGGCTACAAGAGCAAGTTGCACCTATTTAACCAAAGCTGTAATTTTAAAATTGACCCCGTTATAGAGGTGCACATGACTGGCTTATTATGATTTTTACCTTACTGTGAATCTGCCTGTTCTGGAAGAAACACAACTCTCTTGAAATGATAGGAGAATGCTGACTAGAGGACAGGTAACATCACTTTAACTAAATCGATAAAAAGTTATCCCTTCACTGCTATTTCACCTTGTTCAGATAAAGAAGGCAATTACGGAGACCTGTGGCCTGAAGGATCAAGTCCTCAGCAAACCCTCGTGGGAGGAGGCTGTGAGATGTTTCTGACACTGATCCTGTTCTGCAGTGCAGCATCACTTTGAACCGTGAGGGTCTGCAGGCTGATGTCCCCCTGGGGACTCAGTGAGCTTCCTGGCCTAATGAAGGGGCAGACTAACTGAGCACTCATTTTAGGACAATAATTCCAGACAATTAAATGATTAAATAATTGGACTGCCGAAACGTGCAACCCTACTGCAGGTTGAGCAAACCATTTGGATGCTGTTGGGTTTCTAGCAAAATCATAATGCTGCTTTGTGGGGTTGCTCTCTCTTCAGTTCTCAGGTCATGGTACTGTGTGTAGAAATTCGGAATTGCTTTGTTTCTGTTTAAGTTATCTGGTATACCTAGAGCTTAGATCATCTGTGCTTCATTACAGCAGGGTTTCTTTCAGGTTTCTGTGGTTTTTTTTGCAAGTTGCACTTGTATCAGATCCAGAAGATTTACATATTTGTTCCTTTACAGTCCTTGGTCAGTCAAATCATTGGCCATTTACCAAAACCTGTTGCTGCTTTGTCTCTTTGGATGCCTTTGATGAAGTAAGAGGGCTGTTCTGATTCAGTTCTGGCTCAGAAAACCGGGGGGTGACCCAGAGCCACTTCTTTACCTCAGTTAACACTGACAGTTTCATTTCTGTTTAAGGTGAGTAGGTGTGCCACAGCCTGCCTTGTCCTTTGAGAGTCACTTGCCAGGTGTGGCCCAGGTCTGTCCAGACCCATGGTGCCATAACAGGGCAGCAGTGTGAGATCTCCGTGGCTGCCTGGTGCCTGGGGTAGTGCAGCATAAATTTTCCATCATCAGTTGCTGCCACAGAATGTAAGCTGAGCAGGGCCCTGCAGTCCTGTTGACAGCAGTGGCTGGTACTTAGCTAGAAAAGGGTGGGAAGAAAGGCTCCATCTTTCCTACTGAATATCAAACAGCATACAAAAATAGCTACTTGAAGCCACAGTGAAGACTTGCTCCTATCAGTGAAAATCCAGTATGCTTTATCTGACCAAAGGTCAGGTGTTTGTTTGGATTAACAAACAAAAGGGATGCCAGGAGCAAGAAAGAGAATAAGTAACTGTTTTTATATCAAAAGGAGTCTTATTTTTTCTTTTTCTTCTGAAAACTCTAGTGGCAGCATTTCAAGTTGCTCAGACCATGTTTCCATGAAAATTACTTCCCACTTTTCTTGTGCTCTGGAGTGGCCAACTCTAATGAAGGATCTGGTATGTGATCAGGTTTCTTAAGTGGCAGGCAGGGGAGTGCATCTACTTACAGAATTATTGTTAAAGTGAGGAGCTTTTGTGAGTTCTCTGCAGGAGCTCTGGATTGTTGGAAGCATTCAATTGGATTTCTCAAAAATGCTCACATTCTGAAAAACTGCAGTCTTTACTGCTGCCTTTTGGATTTACTAGAGCCTTGAGCAAGTCACTGGCTTCTCTTTGAGCATGAACTTGTTTAAATACACCTGTGCAGAACAAAGGGAGAGACATGGCCAGGCCATATTTATTTCCATTTTGACTGACTTGAAGTGAAGGGTGCCTGTGAGCATCTGCAGGACTTGTTATTGCTCAGTGGACAAGAGCTTGTCAGAAGTGTTGGGCTGGTTACCTGTTGTGTGAACTGTGTGCTTTATAATTGCCCTTTTTACTCCTGCATTATGAGAGGACAATCTTATTTTTCATTATTCAAACAAGTGCAGTTGGGAGTGAATAGATCACAGATACCTAGGATCCAGCTCTTTTCCCTTCAGAATAATTAGCAAAAATTCCCAAAAAAAATTTTTTTGGGAGATGGAATCTCAGTCTGAATCAGTGGCAGGGTTTTAGATACACTGTACTTACCAAGGGACTCCTGAAAGAATAGAAAATTTCATAGGCCTTGATTGATGCAGGAATGTCCCAGAAGCCAGCAGAAGAGAGGACAATGTCCATCTAGTGGTACATAAGCAGTGGAGATGTGCATGGGTGTAGGAGTGACCTGTCTTTGACCTGGTTTGGGAGAGCAGGGACTGCTGCAGGGCAGGAGGGAGGACACTGACAGAGCTGGAGGGCTCTGGGATTTGCCCACAGTAGTCAAGTTTGTGCCTCATATGGTATACAGCTTGATTTTCCAACTACCAAAGGCATCAACATTGTAGACCAGGCAGAAAAAATATAAATGCAAATATCACAGAGGTTGGAAGGAGGAGGGAAAGGAGTGTTGTGCTGGTTGGTTTATCAAGAAACAGAACTTTCCTGGGACACAATACAGAACTACAAGCCTATTATCCTAGTGCTTTTCCAGCTCCAGCACCAGCTCTTTTCTTTTCCAGGTGAGGCATTATTGTGTTAATACTTGCAGGAGGAGGGAAGAAATGAGTCCAAATGCCCCTGTTTGAAATGTCCTATCAGTGCATAAAATATGTCTGCGGATTTGAGAATTACGCTGACTTCACAACAGTAAATTTCAGATAAATAATTTATCTCCTGCAAACACATTTCTGTGCTCTTACACATCCATTTGTTTCTGGAAAGCAGCGGGGGTGTTGGGGAGGCAGAAGCGATTGGTGCTCACTGGGGAACTTTCCGTGGAGCTGCCTGTAGCTTGGGCCTTGTTGGCCGCTGGAGGTAGGGTTTTGTTCTCCCAGCCACCAGCTCCCACATCATAAATAAAGCCATTTTGGAAACAGGAGGCACCTTGAGCTAAAACTGGCATTTCTCACAATATTGGCAGATCAAGCCAGCAACTGTTGATTTTAAATGTTTAATGAGCAATATGTTGCTGATTCTGATCATAATGTTGTGTTTGCCTAACCTTTCTCAATGTGCTCCCTTCTGCTGTATTGCTGGCACGTTTCCAGGAGAGGAGGAAAGGGAAAAAACACAAACCCCACCACGAAGAGTGAAGCAGGGCAGAGAGAAGAGAAAAACTGAATGACTTAAGGAGGAGGGGCATAAAAGGCAGGGATAAAACTTTACTGACAGGAAGAAACAGCAGCAAGATGTTGATGCCATGTCAGGGTATTAATTTGGGGATTGCAGAATAAAACAGCTTTTCCCTGCAGACGTATTCATACTGAGAGAACTGGAAAAGAAAGGCTGGTTGCTAAAAGGAGATGGACAGGAAGAGCAGTGTGGAGATGAACCCCTAACCAGGATGTCTCCTGGGACAGTTCAGTGTGTTGTTTAAAGGCAGGTGAATTGAAAGAGAAGTAGTATTGCACAAATCAGCAAGATGCTCAGTCACTTTTCTGCCAGGCTCATAGAATGCTCGCTGTAAAGACTGTCTCTAGTATGCTGTATTTTTTCCAATTTGTTTTTGTTCGACTTCAAAACCCTCAGTGGTTCAGTATAAGCCTGCTTGACACTGGGTTTCAGGCTGGGCTACAGAGAGGCTTAGAAATATAAGTGGGTATCTCAGGATACAAAGGAAGCTTCATTGGCCAGCAGAGGCAGGAGCATGCAGCGAAAACAAGGAGAGGCTGCTTTTATAGTACTAAATAGCAGCTGGTTTTGCTGTTGCTCCCATCCTGGACTAGACCTTCCCTTTACTGCTGTGGGTACTGATCATTGCTTGCTGTAGAAGACTGAGCTCTCCCTTAATGCATACCATGACTCCTGTGCTAGCAGAACTGCAAGACTCCAAATACAGGAAAATGAAGTCTTTTGTTTTACAAACAGAGAGGTTTTGGGCAACAGGGTCAAATACTTCCTACTGGATTGCCTTGGGTACTCCTCAGCAGGTGTTATCCAGAGAGCTATTGTGTAAAAACATGGATGATTTTTGTAACATGTTGATTGGGCTCTTGAATGAGACTAGGCATTTTCTCATCTTTTCATCATTACCTGTTTGGCTGATGTTTAAATCAATGAGTGCATGCCAAACACTCACTGCCCTATTAGAAAGACATTTCTTGTTTTACATGATGGCTTATTTATTGCTTGAATTGTATGTACGGTACAGTATATATTGTCCAAAAGGGAGATTTAGTTACCAGGTCAAACGTGGTAAGGGAGGATTTTTCTTTTTTTAATGAGGAGAATATCAATTTTGCAGTGCTTTTTACACTTGCATTCCAGGCTGCTGCATACAAATTCTGTTATCTAAAGTAGACCACACACAAATAGATGTATGGAAAAGTGTGTGTTGAGACACTATGAGATAGAAGGGGAAAGAAACGGGACACAGAGGACTTGTTTAAGAGCAGCCTTGCCAGAAGAAAGGGCAGTGGTCCAGCCAGGCCACTGTCTGTCCTCCAGCAGTGAGAGAATTTTAAGGGCCCTTTATTTATATAAGTGATTGAGTCATTGTTTTTCCTTCATGGATGGTCTATCACCTCCCTAAGTTACTTACTTAATTGTTAACAAGTGAGAGGGAAGCATGGATATATGTTCCACATTAAATTTTCAATTTTTGAGAGTTGGTATGCATGGGATTGCTAGATTGACTTTCTCTCTCTCTCTGTGTTTGACTCCCTCCTTTATACCACCGTGGTATCTTCTGTTGTTTTCTTGCTTTCTTGTTTATGTGCTAAGCATCAAAGCTACTACATGCAAAAAAATTTTAATTAGCATTAAGCCTCCCACTAGGGTCCTCAAGTACAAACTGGTACAGGCCTTTACCAGTTCAAATCAAACACATCTTCAGTGGGTCATCTTCAAGGAAATCTCCAGCAGCCCAGCTTCTGTAAGTGAAGTTCTCTGCTGCCAACACCTCCAAGTGATTTCTCTTTAGCTGTAGCATATTCCTTCAGCTGTAGCGTATTTTTTTACCTTCTCTGCTCCCCACCCTCTGGTTCAGTTCTTTACAGCTTTGAAGTAAAAGGATGAAGTCTTTTCCAGCCATGTAGTGCAATATGGCATCATCCCCCTTAAAGCAATTGCTGTGTAACAGACAGCTATAAAAGAAAAACAAAGCTGCAAGTATGAGAACTCTTCTCCTCGATGTTTCACCAATACACTATTCCTGCATGAATGTTCTTTATCATTGCAGTGGCTCTACAGCGTGACAGTCAGGTTTCAGTCTTATGGGTATATATACAGGTGGAAGGAAAAAAGGGTTCAAAGATAAAAAGGAAAATAATAGAGAAAGGGGAGGAGGGAGACAGAGTAAGAGGAAAAACTGAAAAGACAAAAGAGGTATGTGAATTGAAGAGGGGAAAAATAGGGTGAGAAACTTGTAGCGGGGCTGTGATGGGTAAAAAAGCAGGAGAGGTGATTCAGACCTCTGGGATGGCAAGGTCTGAGGCTGAGAGCTCTTCTTTGCAGAGCAGAGCCCTGCAGAATGCAATATAATCTCTATCAAGGCCCTTCAGTTTAGAGGCATATAAATGGAGTGGGGTTTATTGCAAATTCTGTTAATAACTTTCTCAAAGGGGAAAACTTCTGTATTCTCTTTGAAATACAATTTCTTGTCTCATAAATTGAAACAGCTGTGACTGTTCCCTCTGCACAAAATTTTTTTCATCTTCTGCCTTTTTTGCTGGGTGTATGCGTATGATTTTGCTTAATGATTTTTCTCTGCAGAAGGGACCCAGAGTGTGGTGCTGTATACAGGTTTATGATCAGTGTCTTTGCACAAGCACAAGAAAAATGCCTTGGGCATTTTCTGCTTTTAGAGAGGAACAAGTGTTAAGCTATTAGTCTGAATCTAACTTAGACTGCATTTCTCCTGAGAAAACTCAGGAGAATTTCTGCAGCCTCATTCCCTAGAAAGACTAAGCTGAGATTTAATCTATCACCTAGACCAGGCTCTGGTCTTGGACCTGTAAAAACTGCTTGTACCTCCATAGCTACCATGCAGAAAGCAGAGCAAAGAACACAGGTGAGGATCTTGACAGCCTGTGTTCCTGCCTCATCTCTTAAGGTGTTGCTTCCTGCACAAGGATGGTGATGGGCACCACAGTGCAAGTTTTCCTGCCTGGGAAGGGGAGCAAGACCATTTTCCTCCTTGTGATTTTAGGTAGTGCTAGATATACCCTGCCAGCATCAAACCATCTCTGTCTCTCTGAGGACTCCTAAATGTCTCTTCTTTCTTTATTTATTTTTTTTTCCTAATTGAAAGAGCTGAGATTGCCTTTAGGCTTGTGCAGATATCAACCACTTTTGAGGATGACTGAGTGTACAGAAACACAGACAGGGAATCAAACCTTCCTGCCTTCAATTCACTATCTGCTCCCAAGCTAAAGTGGTCAAATCCCTAAATCATTAAACAAGTGATATATGAGTTAACATAGCATGCTGACAGGACCAGTATGCGCAAATGTCCCGAGGAGGTTCAAATTCAGAGAGCTATATGTCACCTTCAGCCAATTTCTGTTTGGAAAGAACCCAGGAAGGCTCTGGGATTCAGTAAAGAAATACCTGAATAGGTGTCTCAGTATCTCAGTTTCTCATTTCTCCATCTCTCTCCCATGACTCCCTACAAGTGCCTGCAGCTGGAGGAGGTAAGGGGTGTAGAAAAAGCCAGAATTAATCAGATCTGAGTGCAGAACTGTTTTCCCTGGTAGCAGACCTCAGCCTTCTCATTGTATATCGCAGATGAGAGCCTTTTTGGGTAAACGGAGTGTTCAGGAGATCACAGAGCAGCAAAGCCATTTCTCCTGTTGGGTAAGGAACCAGACCTGTGGTCTCCAGCAGGTTCAGCTTCATCCCCACCTCCTCTAGCAGCAGCTTCCTGCTGCATTCCAGCCCATGGGCTCCCTCCCCTGCCTGCATCCAGATGCCCAGCTCTGCTGTGTGATACCAGCTCTGCTGGTGCAGCTGGGACATGTGTCCTTTGCCCATCAGAACACATTGGTAAGTGAGGGCACCAAAACCTCAGATCACCCCAGTGACAAATGACTGGAGAGGTTCTCTTTTTCTTCCCTTCCTGAGCCTCTTGGCAACCAGGCTGGCCTCCACACAAACCGTGGTGTGTTCACAGCATGAACCTAGGGGATGAAGAGGAAAAGAAATTCATAGAGGCTCTTCCAGGGCTACATGGAAAGTGCTAGAGATTATCTTCTAGGCCTCCTGCAGTGCT
>VZTR01022337.1:313610-351714 GCA_013400775.1 Chaetops frenatus | reverse complement strand
GCAACTATGGTTTCTTCTTTGTCTTTTTGATCCATGAGTTACAGACTTTTCAGAGGAGCTCTGTGTATTTGAGAAGGTAGCAATAAGAGCACTTGTTTGTCTAGAAATGGGATGGCTGTTCATGTGCTATATTTCATCTGCTTTTAATGAGATGAAGCAGGCAGAAAGTAAGGAGGAGGAGCAAGCACCAAACATTCCCACTCCATCCCAAGCCCTCACTATCAAAGGTCATGGGAACCTACCTTTTTTCTCCTTGTATGCCCATGTATGTATACACAGCATGTAAGTGTCCGAGGCCCTCAGTGATTCTGCCAACAGCCATGAATTCCCTGTGAGCAGTGAAATTGTTTACCACAGATCAATATAACAGTAATACATCTGGAGGACTCTGGCCTCAGTTACCCCTTGTATGTTGTATTCTCAGCCAACACTAACTGCATTCCCTGCTGCTTTCCCATGGCAATTCACCTTGCTCAGAGCTCTGCTTGTTTGCCCTAACCCTCTGCATCCACTCGCTTCTTTTAAATCAAACTTTCATCTCTGTCTCATGCTCTGTGTCTCTTTCTTTATTTATTTCCTTTTCTGTCCTTCTCCTGAAGACTTGGGTCTCACAAGCTATCTTCCCTATACTGCTTTTTAAAATTTTTGGTGTCGTGACAGTTCATCCCGTTCTCCATTCTCCTTTCTTTTCTCCCCTCTCCTTCATTGCATCCCCCTGTATATGCAAGCTCATACTGCCTGAAAATTATCCCAAGACCTTCTGCTCCTGAAGCAGTGGGAAAATACAGTCTGCAGGTGAATTTGCCATTTTAATATAGTTAACGTTCCTCCCCTCCTTCAACCGTTCTGCAACTGCACACTGCTGAGATTAGTGGCATAAAATCCCACCAGGATATTGACATATCCTACAAGCCAGGAAGTTGTTTTAATCAAACCCAGCATCTCTTTTGGAATGCTGGACTTAGAAATACAAGGACAGCAGTTTTGAAAGCAGCTGAGAAATAAGTGTTTAAAGACAGGGTGTTTGGAAACTTGGCTTTTTAATATTATTTCAATACCTTATGGTCAAAGTTGCAGGATTTTTTTTCCTTACTGAGTCCTAGCCTATACAGAGTACTCAGATTATTGGTGCTAGAGAGGTGATAGAAAGGAATTTGATTGAAATGCTGGTTATTAAGAAATGCTATTATCCAGTAAAAGTGCCAGAGGGCCTCAATCCAAGAGGCATAGATGATTACTGTGGATGAATTGTTAGTCCTTGGAGGCCAGGTGGGAGGGCACAATTGTTGTGTTTTTCCCTCACCCCCAGTAAAACTTAGAGCAGCCTTGGAGGAGCTACTCATAAAAAAAAAAATGTCTGTTGTGTTCTTTGGAAAGCAGAGAACCAAAGAAAGAATAGAAGATACCCCAAACTATTTGTCAGCCTCCAACTCCACCTCTCTTTGTTTCCCTCCCTCTGAAACCCACATAAAGCAGTTTGTATGTTATGGTGATGAGAGACAAAGGGAGATTTCTGTCCCCAGCTGGTGATCAGTTTATTCACTGAAGTATGAGGATTGATAGCACTTGTCACTAATAGCCCAGCTAATATAGCTGCAGATGCTACATTTACTCATATAAACTGTGAGGCACAATTGCAGAACAAGGGCCTCTGGCCGACACCACTGGAAAAGGAAGCGGAGCAGATTCCTAAAGGGCTGGTGGAGAATTGCAATGGTCCTGCACCCCTGTGACAGGAAAAAAGAGGCTATGTCCTGCTTCTGCATGACACTCTCTGCAGGGGTATGTGTCCATGCACATGTGTAATTTACTAAGTGTACATGAGGGAACCAAATGAAAGGATCTTGTGCATGAGATCAAGGTGTGTGTGGGAGAAAGCAGGGAGCCCCACTGCATGTAGAAGAAATTAAGGGAGTGGTTGGGGTAGGAGGATGTGCCCTGTCACATTTGCCTGTCTTTCATAACACCATATTCCTGCAGCCAAAAGGAGTCAGAGCATTTGAGATGTGGTGTTGTCCAGCAGCGCAGCTGCATAAAACAGGGAGCAGCTTCCATGTAACTGAGACCAGAGCCCTTCAGCAAGGATTCTGTAGTGCAGTGAGGACAAGTTAGGGAGAAAAATGGGAAGGTTTGGGCTTCTTATGGCTCCCATCATCAAATGGCAGCCTCACTCCCTTTCTGCTTTCCAGGAGTTTGAAACCAGGTGTTACAGATTTTCAGCCATTGGTGAGGGGTGTTCTCCCACCTGCCAAATGTGTTGTGTCGCAGATGTGCGTGAGGTTGTGTGGATGCCGGCACCATGCAACACTTGGGAGGCAAATGATAGTCTGTACATCAGTCCTCCACATGCAAGACCACAGACACACCCTGTGCTCATCCTCTCACCCTCTTCCATGGCACTGCTTTCCTTAGGATGCTCAGCAGCTCTCACCCACACACCCAGCTGATACTCACTCGTGCTCACCAGGCTCTCATGTTCTCTGTCTCCAAATGCCCAGTGCTGTAACTAAGCTGTTACTTGTTCAATTCAGTCATGTGTGTGCCCTGTCAGACACACATCTGCAGTCAAGTGGCCCAGAACAAGACCAGCGTGTATCAGGGTTAAAAATGAATATGCCAGGAGCATCCTTCTCTAAACTCACACCCTGATATCACAGCCCCCAGGGGGATCAGTTTGCGGTGTAAAGAAAGCTCTTTGTGGTTTTCATTGAAGGAGAGCACAGGGGAGGAAAGTCCAGCCCAACACCTAGCCTTTCAAATGAAGTGACTTGTCAAGTATGCAACTGTGGCAGGGATTTGAGAAGCAGTAAATTTAGCAGCACTCACTTCCACTGACAACCTGTCATGTGCTTGAAACATAAATAGTTGTGGAGACAAATCACTGCTGTTTTCCTATTAAGCTTTGGCCCACTGGCCCTATAGCTTGCCAGCAGCATTTCTACCTGGCCTGCTTGTGTGCCTTGTCTCAGGGACAGATGTGCCTCCCTGTTATAGGCTTTGGGAAAGTCAGGACAGGAATTATCATGCTGTTATTTCCTAGGTGTCCTTGGTGTCTAGGTACTTGCTCCTTAGCTGATGGATTTCTGGCTCAGGCTGTGTGCTGCTGGCACCTCCAGTTACACCCAAGATTGAGGAAACGTGGACCTTCTCCTTAGAGGGCTTATGATTTTCACCCCTGCCCCTCATTTCTGCCACACTGACTGGCAAGATCACACTGATGGGATAAATGAGGCACTGATTTGAATAAAAGGGTAGAGGTGAAGTTTTCCAATGCACCTGAGTGACTTACAGGCACAAATGCCATTGAAAGTCACTGGGTCTTGTCCTGTTAAAGCATTTAGTGCCTTTTGGAAACCCTGCTTTCAAATATCAGTTATTATATAACCATTTAATAAAACATGCCATCAGAAGCTCACATTAATCTTTACAGAGATGAGAGACATCCCTTAGTGCTTTAAATTGAGGAACCAGGGATTCAGTACATTTCACCTTCTTCCCTCTCTCTTATCAGTTTTGATGCCTCTCCCCCTCTCTCCTCAAGGAAGATGAAATCATGCCAGTGATTAAGGTGGCCTGCTCTGTGCTGTTTAATTAGAGCAACTGCTGTTTCTGTTCCAGTGAAAGTCTCACAGGTGTGCAGTTGCAAAGGCACTCTAATGAGACCCCTGCCTCTCCAGGAGCTTGGCGGAAAGGAGCCAAAGAGTCCTCAACACAAAACTGATGGTTTTTCTTGCTTTCTTGGGCCTTTTGGCTGACTCAGGCTCCTGCTGGAGCAAGACGTTTCTCTTCCCACAGGTATCAAATGTGTTTGGGGAGTCGAGAGAAGAGCAGTAAATGGATTCCTGCCCATGATGGTAATAGGGGGATTCAGAGAGACAAAGCCCAGTGAGACACATTTTCATTGACATAATTGGCCATGGTCTTCTCATGCCTGCACTGTTACAGTTGTTGGAAATTTTATATAA
Source organism: Chaetops frenatus (assembly GCA_013400775.1). NCBI lineage: Eukaryota > Metazoa > Chordata > Aves > Passeriformes > Picathartidae > Chaetops > Chaetops frenatus. The sequence goes on along the minus strand of VZTR01022337.1, from coordinate 347,749 downwards.
TCATCAGAATGAGTATTAGGGAGTTGGGATGAAGGCAATGAAATATCTTTTAGGTTTGTCTTCAGACCCCTGCCTAAACTTGTGAGGTAAGCTGTAAGAAGTCAGAAAGGAGTTGTTTTGATACTTTTTCTTCTACTTACAGTTTTCCGCCTTCTTCCTTTCTGGTCACACCCTTCTTTTTTCCATATCCCTGGGAGGGAAACCCTGCTTCACAGCCATGATTTTCAAGTGTGCTGATGGCCAACTAGCAATGGTAGTAGCTGCATCAGGGAGCTACAAGACCCCAAAATCAGGGTGTGCATTTCCTCTCTGCTTGCCTCCCCTGTAGGACTGTACAAAGATGCAATATTAGGCACTGAGCAAATGCCTTCCTTCTCCTTCACAGCCAGTGCCTTGCAAGTTTGAGAGAGAGAGAGAGGCTCTTTATTCTTTGGGAAGCAAGGGAGTGGGTAAATGCATGAGAATTAAATATCCTGGACCGAAGCAATCATTTATCTGGATTGCTATCACTATGAATCCATAGCAGACACCTCAGATGATAATATCACATGAACCAGCCCAACTGATCAAAAGTCTCTGCAGTGTATGAGCACAAAAAATCTCTTCCCAGCACACCGCACCCTGCCTCAAACCTTTGTGATTCTCACCTTGTTACCTGGCAATACTTGATGCTTGCTCAATCCTAAATCCAGCCAGTTAGTCTCATCTCCTGATCCCTTGTTGTGCTCTGCACAAAGCATTCCCTTTTCTTCTTCCACCAGGAGCAGATATGGGGGATGGTGTCAGGAAATTACTATGCTGGATTTAATTGAGAAACATTGCAGCAAGGAGAGGGGTCAACAGAAAAGCAAACAAAACGATTTTTCAAGGAGCTAATCCACCTATACAAATATTGGCGCCAGGCATCACAACACTCTGGCATGTTTTTGAAAGGGTAAATCTTGCTAAGGGGTGGCTTAACTCTTTGACCTCATTTCCTCAGTTGAAAACTACAGCAGTTTAAAAGATCAGTGGCTAGATCCAGGCTGATACAGAAATCCCAGTCTTTAGGTTTTATTTGTGAACTCAGTGTTCAGAGTAGTCTCACTGAAAACAGGGGTGAACTACAGGAATTGCCATCTTGCAAAAGGACAAGAGATTCAGGGGCCATGTTCTCTGGCAATGAAATGTTTGGCTTCAGCTTGCAGAGAAAGAGCCACAGCAATGCCTAAGCCTCTATGTTAATCAAGTAAATTTGTGCCAATTTGTAATTTCTCAAGCCTTCTTCCAAGTTTCAAGCATACAATAATGGAATTCTATAGGCTATGTTGAATCGTTGAGGAGGAGGGGACTGTCAAATTTAAAAAAAAACTTAGGTTAGCTTGAAGTTCTGAGTTCATCCTTACTCTCTCATCCCAAGAAATTTGAGTGGGCATAGGACAGAAGGGAACAAACAACTTGTATTTAAAAACAGGGACTCATTCTGGTGGATGCCTATGAAAGCAAACCACTTGACTCTCGCACAATAGGATATTGACCATGTCTAGTGCTACATAAGACACAAGAGACTTTGTAAAGAACATAACAAGGATTTTTAAAGATGCCACCAAACACAGACCAACCCTCTAGTTCCTAGATTGAGAGACTGGCACAGTTGGTACCAGTGAGTGTCATCACACGAGGTTTCCCTAAAGTCTGGGGCTGACATAATCATTTGTGGAGTTAAACTAGGATCTGCATTGCAGTCCATCACTGCTCTTCACTGGCAGGACAGAAATTATACAATTCAGTCAGGCTTCTTGCCCTAGAAGGGACTTGTTACTGTCAGTCTTTTCTTTGGTCTTGAGTTTGTGAAGAGGAACTTGTCTTCAAATGATACACAATGATAGCACAAGTGCATTGTCCAAAAGAAGAAAACTTGTAGGAAAAGGAGTACATAAGGCCAAATAAGAGGAAACCATCTGACAGAGTCACTAGAGACTGTAACAACTGACTGCTTGCTGTTGTGTTTTATGCCTTTCATAAGTGTCCATGACATGCAAGAAAACTCAGTCCCCTGCATCAGCTCTCACTTTGCATTACCATCTTGTGCTTAGCACAGTGGGAAGCAAAGACCTATTGATTACACACCCGCACCCTCACAAACACACCCTGATGTTTGTCTTGCCAGAAGCAACTGCTGGCCCATACTCTTCTTGTAGGTGTTGGAGGAAGAGGGCACAGGACCCCACAGTGCTGGCCACACTGCTGGGGGCGAGACTGTGGAGCTGTCATCCACATGTGCATGTGGAACAACCCCTGCGCCTCAGCTGTGATTCTTTGTCTGACCTTCTGTTTTCAGCCTCCATTTCATTAGCTGCTCCAGCACTGTTCTTGCAGCCCTGATGAGTTACCAACTCCTGCCTTCCTAAGGCTCTCAAAGATGTGGTGACACCTCATTGATTCATCTAGCTGATGATGACTCCTACCTCATATTGTTTTAAAGTACCCTTCACAAGGCAGCAGGCAAAAATTTTGTGATGCAGAAACGGTGCAACTATTGGTTTGTTCATGCTTGTATGTCATTTTCTTGGCAGTAAAATTAAGGCTTGGTGTTTGGTAGCATAGTCGTGACAACTTGCATTGCAGTATGCAACACTTAGGGAGTATAATATTGTAGTTGTGACATTACATGACTTAATTTACCTCATGGTTCATAATTTACTTTATACATTGGCAGCACAGCCAAGTTCTGTTCAAGAGCAATTAATCTATCCAAAAAATGCTGTTTTGTGTTCATTAAAAAAGTGTTAACAAATTTGGGATAAATTCAGTAAGTAATTTTGGGGGAAAAAAAGTGATCTTCTTTAACATGAAATAATCTGATTTAAATTGTATCTCAAGTTGAGGCAGAACATTAATTCCTTCTTCTGGTTCAGCAAAGAGAAGAAGAAAACCACGGGTCAAACAGAAGGCTTTGACCTGAAGTGGGTCTGGATTTTTTTTCAGGGAATGGTGTCCTTTCTTTCTGGTGTTCACATGTGGATGTTGAATGGAAAATCTAATCAGCTGCTGAGATGAGGTAGTATATTGCACACCTGCTCCATGCCCAGACTCAGGGCTGTGTGTGAGAGGGTGTGATGGCTCGTAGTGGTCATTTATGGAAAGGAGAGGGAGGAAGTTCAGAGATACAGCCGGTCTGCTGAGGCTGCCTCAGGCAGGTGACCCCCACTGACATACACCCACAGCCTGGCTGCAAACTGCATCTGAGCTGTCAGATTTTGGCATTCAGCTCCTGGGCAGAGGCATCAGTGATGGGCGAGTCGTCCCAAGTGGTTTGGTCAGTGCTGTCCCAAGAGAGAGAGCACAGAGACATTGTTCATTCTGGGGAAGCTGCTCTCAGCCCGGAGGGTTTTGTTTGCATGCTGGATGTGTGGAGTCTCAGAAGAGAGAGCCCATGAAAATCACAGGCTCTCTTAACCCTGGTCCTGCCAGCGGGTGCTCATGTTCCGCCAGCCAGGGAGCTCCTTGGGGGCTGTCTTTGGCTCCAGAGGCAGGGCAGGCAGTTTTGCACATAAGGTGCAAATATGATTGCTGATGAGCAAAGTCCTGGTGAACGCCAGGGGAAACCATGCCAGAGTGTTTCCTCCCAGTCTGACTCATTCTCATTCATGAAGCCAGAGCCAGGCCAGAGCCCTCCCTGGCACTGCACTAGTTTTTTGGTTTATGTGTAATAGCTGCAGACCTGAGGGCATGGGAGGCATGAGGCCAGCTTAAACAATAAATACCCTGCTGTGCCTTGCTGCTTAAACAGAGTAATTACTGCCTTACTACACGTGACCCCTGTGTTCCTGTCCCTCTGGCAGTTGTTATTTCATGGCTCCCTTTACACAAGGGATGGCTGTGCCTCTCTCCCAGCTGTACATCTCTCTGTCTGCCACTGTCTCACCTCCCGTCTTTCTCACTCACTCTGTCTCAGTGCCTTTCTCTGTGTCAGTAGCTGACTACCATTTTCTCTTTTTCTCAGTCAATGAAGAATCTCACTTTTTTTTTTAATTTCTCTCTCCCAGCCACTGTCCCTCTCTTCATTCTCCCACTGTTTTTTCTCCATCTATTTTTGTCTTCTCTCAAGCTTTCCTCGTTTTGACTACCCTAGGTTTTCTGCCTGCCTTCCTCACTGTAGTATTGTAGCGCTAGCTGTCCTTTTGCTTATCTACCATCTGCTTCTCTCCACTGATCTCTGCTAAAAACAAGCCTCTTCAACTAAGGGATGGGAAAAAATGCCAAGCTTATTGGAATCTGTGATGGCTGAGGAGACAAAGACTGATAAATGAAAACTTCAAAGTTTTGAATTTAAAAAAAAAAAACCTCAGCTGGAGGTAAGACAAAAAAAAATCATGTCAAAGGCTCCCTTAGCTATTTTTGTCTTTCAGAAGCCTGTTCCTAGGGAATAGAAGGTGCAGAGGGAAGGAGGAAATTTAGGTGAGCAAAACCTCAAACACTAAGTGGAGAGTGCAGAGACAACAAAACCTGCAGTTCAGCAATAGAAGTTGCTACACACAAAAAACTTCAAATGGCATCCATTGATTTCCAATCTTTTTTATCTCCTTGCATCTTGTTTTAGGCCCAACAAAGATGCATAACCCATTCTGCTCCCCTCTCTTCACAACTACAAAGACACTTGGAAGGAAAACAAACACAGGAGCAGGGTGGCTGATCCCTTCCTCCACATGCCAAATGCAAACAGATACTTTCAGCAGATCTGAATTTCGGTTTAATTTAAGGCCACAGCAGTGTTTAAAAAATAAGAGAACTGAAGTAATTTCTGCACAAGAAGGAGCCCAGTGTTGGATGCATGGGCAGGAGAGGAGATGAAACAAAAAGTGGCTGCTACCTCTGGAGATCAGCTTCCCCTTTGGAGATGTAAAAATCTAGGGCATGTAGGGCATGAAGGGAAAGGCCTCTCTGGTAGAGCACGTGACTGAATGCATTGCTGGCCCTGACTACCTGAAAGAGCTGTCTGCACACAGTACAAGTGGGATTTTGTCTGGGTGGATGTGGAAGGGAAGCATTTAGCCTTTGAGGAAAGAGTGGAGATGTGTGCCAGTGAAAGGGGACATTCAGGCAGAGGTGAGAAGGGCCTATAAATGCCTGGAGAACGTGTCAGTCTGTGGTTCTGCACACACAGGCGGATTTATAGATGTGAAAACAAGTAAAGTACATAGTACGTGAAATACAGAATAAATATATCATATCTATATGAGAGCACAGGCAGGTGTGCACACCAACCAGGACAATATGCAGAGTGAATGGGGTTGTACAAGGTTATTTCCAGAGGGTAGGGGGAAAGGAGGGCTGCTTGCCAGCAGGCTAGCATAGCCAAGCAGATTTGCTGTTCAGCTTCATTATTTACTGGGTCCAATTAGGAAGCCAGGGGATAGAAAATGTGGCTGAGGCAAGCAGGCCTTCAAAGCCTTCCTCCTGCACACATCAAAGCTGCTGCCACAGATCCCTCTGCAAAAAAGGCTCTGCCAGCTCCAAGCAGCAGCAGCCGCCTGGCTCGTGCTGCTCGGGGTCGTTCTCTCTTGGTTTGATTGTCAAGCCTCCCAGGCTCCTGCTCTCTCTATCTCCAGCCTCCAGAGCAGAAAGCTCCTCTTTCTGATTTACTGGGACAGAGTTAAGGAGCTACAGCTTGGCAAGATGGTGTTTAAGGGGGCTGTAGCAACAAACCAAGCTAACTCTAAACATGTGAAAGGCAGAAAACTTGCAGGGAAGCAGGTTGCCTGAAGTCATGCAAGGGGATGGTTTGGGATGAGAAGAGCTGCACTTAGTGAGAAGTCATCCACCTAGGGAGACCTGAAAGGACCCTCACTGGGAAAGGGCTGTACTGAACCAGACAGAACAGCCAGGAGACAACCCTTGTCAGTGAGGAAGCTTTGGCAGTATGGTCAGAATTTCATCCCTTGATAATCTGCTCAAGGCAAATGTCTTCCCTTAATGGGAATGGAGTAGCTCGCTTGCCAGGTGCTGGCAGTCCCTCTTTCACCTAATAGAATATGTTCATTGTTATTGGTACCAAAGAGCATTGTCCAAGACTTCTCCCTCCCTGCTTTGATAAACTGCATAGTGACAACCATCAGTTCCCTGCCAAAGCCAGCTCCTGTGCGGAAACATTTGTAAATTCACTCGATGTATAAAGCTCTGTTCCTGCTCCCCCCACCCCTTGTTTGCCTTAGAGGTTGGAGTTAATATGACTCACCTAATCTAGCTGCCAAAGTGAATTAGTGAAAACATCTCTACAGCTCTCTGCAAGATTTCACAACCTGACATTTCTCTAACACACTGTGATACATCTTTCCTCTCCCTAATCTGTACTACAACACCTCAATTTTATATAATGCTTTTTGTTAGAAATGGTTAATGTGCTCTTAGAGGGGACAAGGCAGCAAGCAAAAGGGTCTGTCTTGAAAATGAGAGCACTCAGTTCTTGTAGCAAAATGTTGATGCTCAGGGTCACCAGTGCAGAGACAAGAACAGTGCTACCAGTTATTCAGCAAGAGACTGTCACAGAAACTTTCCCTGAAGTGTTATGCTTATATCTGTGTCCTAAAGCAGGGCAATGAGGAGCTGAATAGGGTTATTGATGTCTTTAACATGCCCTGTAGAGCCGAAGTCCTGCCTTTGACTTACTTCCAGGGCATTCCACTGGGAAAACCATCAGCTCATCATGCCTTGGGAGGGGTTCTGTGTAGCTGTGAAAGCTCTCCTGCCGGACATGGTACATAGTACACTTCAAGTGCATGTATGCATGCAGGGGAGAAGCTCAAAAACACCTTGCCTTGGGAAAGTATCTACCCTTGTAGGTTACTTTGGAGCTCCACTGATGTGATTCTCTAACAGACAGACTTAACAGCACCCGTAATGAGGGTGCCACTCCATTAGAGCTGGTTAAGTCACCCTCAACCCTGTTTTCATTATGGTGACAGTCTTGTGACAAGGGCAAATTGCAGGAGAAGCAAGTCCCACTTGGAATGAACCCTGTGTATAAACAAGGCAGAATTGCAGAGCAAATGAGTTGCAAAACAGAGCCAAATTATGTTTTAACCTTTTCTTTGTGAATCTTTCCCTGATGTCTGATTAACTTTCCAGTCAACTGACTGACCTACCAACTGGCAGCACTGCCATGAAAGGAGGGGAGTGTTGGTTGTCGCTCAGTTCAGGGGTGCGATTTTTAAAGTGCTTTATTAGCAGGTAGCAATATGAGCAATATGCCATAATAAAATCTGGGAATTAAGAGAGTGCCCAAACAGAAATGATCCCTGCTGTAGCAAAACCAGAAACAATGTGCTGCCTGTACAGAAAGGAGCACAGTGTAGCAGTAGTTGCAATGCAATCCTTCATCTGTGTTCAGCCCCAGTAACACCTCATCTGAAATGCTGTGTTCTGTTCGGGGAATCATAAGTCCAGAAAAAATGTGAACTTGTCAGAGAGGTCTAAAAGCAAAGAACGAGAATGATCAAGAACCTAAAAAAACCCCTCACCTACAGAGGAAGGTTGAAAGACCCTGGCAGTGTTCAGCCAAAAGAAAAAAAAAGATGACAACTGAAGGAGGAATGTAAGTGATTTAAAAGTTGATAAAAGGCTATTGCAAGGAAGGATGGAATGATTTGTTCTTTTTGTCTGTAGTGGCTAAGACAAAAGTAATAGCTTTAAATTGCAGCAAGGGAGACTCAGGTCAAACTTCAGGGAAACTGCTCCAGTGGTAAGGACAGCAAAGCACAGAACAGATTGTCAGGAGTGGCTGCAGAATCTCTGCCGCTGGAGGGCAGAGGATAGCTGTGTCCCTGACATGATTCCTATGTCCTGCCTTGAGATTGGGGAACGGCTTAGATTGTGACTGAAGTCCCTTCCACAGTGTGACTCACCTAACTCTGTTCCTAGAGGGGTTAGGATTCCCTAAAGTATTCATGAGTTCCAGCATTAAAAAACATCTGTGAAAATCCCACCCTGCTTCCTTCTCCGCTGACTCTCCACAGTATCAGCCTGTCCTGGCAGCAGGAGCCATCTCTGCCTCCTTCCCTTGTGCAAAACGCTGCTGCCATGCAGGAAGGTCCTGCAGCAGACTGTTACGGGGTGCAAAAACCAAAGCAGTTCTGAATTTTAGACATAGCAATGAGATTTCCACTACCTGAACATCTGGTAGGAGTTGGAAAAAGGGATTGCTGATTCGCCCTGCTAAGAGAGAGGGGGAGCCCTTGTCTTTACATGAGTTTAATAGGTACACTGCTGTTTCCATGCTGAGTCGCCGTGATGGGGGGTGGTTTTCCCCGAGAATGATTCTGAAAATTGCCTGTGAAAAATTTAAAAAAAAAAAAAAAAGAGGCAAAAAAAATTATGTGAGGAACAGAGTTCCAAGCAGATTTTGAAGTTTCTGAAGTCCCTCTCTGATGCTGAAGAGAATTGCACACATTGCATCACCTGTGTGTGTGTGGCCAGGCTGACCTGGCCAAGGCACTGCAGCAGGTCTGTGCCTCTGGGGTGGGATTTTTTGCAGGTGGCTCCATGGGAAGTTCAGCTCCAGAGACCAGACTTACCCACTGCTTTCATGCAGTGCCATAAGCCAAGAACAGTAGGCACTCTTTGAACTCCCTCAAAAACTGTAAGCACTTTTGTGAAATGGGCAGGGTTTCAGAAGTGCTTGGCACCTGTTGAGCAGAAAATATCTTCTGGGCAGAGAGTTTTTTGGAAATTCTAACCACTCGCTGAGGAACATAAATGGGAGTTCTTGTGAGCTGACCTTTTTTTTTTTTTTTTTTTTTTTTTTTTTCCCCCAAATATGGCTGTTACTCTTTTGGGGTTGGGGGATGATTTCTCTACACATACACAAGCACACAGCTGGGGCATGTGGTTTCCAATGCTGCAGAGCAATGCTCACAGCCCTCTGAGAGGAGGAAATATGGTTCAGGTTCTTTCCAGGAGATGCCTCATTTTGCTTTCTGAAGGAATAGAGTAGATATACCAATCCTAATACTCCATGCTTCCCTGGCAACTTTCATGCAATGAATCTAATGTGTTTACATGGGTTAACCTCACTGCCCTGCTCCAACCAGGAGGTGATGGGAAAGGAGGGGCTATTTGCTGCAGTTTACAGAGGGAGAGCAAAGGAGTGACTCACTCAAGGTCACACAGTGAGTTAAAAGCAAGGCCACAGACCTCCCCCAATTCCTGCCCCCATCCATAACCCCGACTGACACTCAAGTCACTGTTTTCCAAAGTGTGTAAGTGAGGCAGCACGGTTTAAATGTGTCATTTCATATGTACAGTAGATCAGGGATGTGTGATGATTATTGGTCTCTGCAGATCAAATTACAGTTTGTTTCTCCCAGTCTGGCTGTGTTTAACAGTAGCTTGATCTGATCGATGGCACTTCAGGGTGGTGGTTGCTCTGAGAGACAGAAAGACATTTTTCACAGTTTTGCAGTGGAGAAAAGGGTGCTGACAACACACCAGCACATCTAAGGACCCAGCTAGCCCTGATCCAGCACATCAGCCACGGCATGACTAACCTCTGGTGGTGCTCAGCCATCACTCTAGTGAACTTAGTCTGAGCTCATGTGGTGGAGATTTTGCTTCTCGGGCTGGGCAGCCTGTGAGATGCTATGTATTGTACCACCTGTATGCTGCCTTCCAGATTTTCAGTCTTCCATAATTAAATGAAACACTGGTATCTTGCTGATACAGCCTCTGAAATAACTTTTAAACGGCTTATGACTGTTGCTTGTTTGCAGACTCCATGATGTGATTGTTCCTCCTTAGCAATTCCCCAAATCCAAAAGCCTAACAGAACCACCCTTGGTACTGTTCTGTCCTACCAGGCAGAGAGTTTGAAGGTGAGGAGGAGTACCTGGAGATCCTGGGGATCACACGAGAGCAGTCGGGCAAGTACGAGTGCAAAGCTGCCAACGAAGTTGCCTCAGCAGACGTCAAGCAAGTCCGGGTCACTGTGAACTGTGAGTACATCACCGCTGGGGCAGGGTGATGGGGAGAGCTTTGCCCACAGGCAGGGGTTACTTCAGGATAAACAGAAGCGTTTCTGGGTTTGGATTATACAATCTGAAAGGGAGGGCGCTGAGAAAACTATCTGCAGTCAGACACTTGCCACAGGGTACAGTTTGTGCTTTAAACCTGGTAATATATAAGAAAAGGCTGGGGGAGGTGTGGCACGGAGATAGAGACAGAGAGGGAGAGAGAGAAAAGAAGAGCCGTGAGTTGCCCCTGTCTCTCCCCTCTGAAATGCCGGCAGTGCCTTGTTTTCACTCATTGATATTCGGGTGAACAGTAGCGTGAAGAGAAGCTTCACCAAGGCAGCAAGGAGAGATAAGGGAGGGCTCAGCTGGCTCAGAGCAAGCACATGCCTGCCTGCACCCAGCCATCTCAGCAGTGTCTGCACAGCTTTCACAGCCAGGGCACACGGGGCAGAGGCACGTGTTAATGGCAGGGTGCAAAAACTTCACTTTTATCCTGGTTTCAGGTCATCAGTTTAAAGCTCTGTCTAAGAGACCCTCCATGCACCAGTGCAGTACAGAAAGGGGCTTTGACCAAAGGATACAGCAACCCCTTAAAAGCACTGAGAGGCACAGTAAGCTGTGGCTTACTTCTACACCTGTGGAGTAGGGCATGGATCCCATCCCATATGTCCTTAGATGTCCACTTCACTCTACTGGCATGCTCCTCTCACAATAACACAAGATATTTCAAACTGGTGTTACTCTTTAATCCTACACGTGTATATGTCTACCTCCATACTTGTGTGGCTCATATTTGGCACTTGAGTGATGTAAAGTGAGCTATCCCCATGCACCTGCTTTGTTTCCTTGCTTGGAGGCTAATAACTTTGCAGCAAGGATGGAGGAAGGGAGGTACATCCTCTCCTGACTTTCTTCAGTTTAAATTGAGACTTAAGTCAGAATATTAACTTAAATTGAAATTGGAGATGGCTACAGACATATTTCTGGGTGCATATTTATGCCCTGATTCACAGGTAGAACTGTTGGGGAGCAGGTTAGGGCAGAGGGCTGATGGCAGCAAGTGTTTCAGCCAGTACCAGCCTTAATTTGACTGTAAATTATTATAGCACCTTTTAACACCATTCTTGCTCTTTGATTCTTTCCCTCGGTGCCTTGTCAGCCATCACATCAGATCAACTTTTCTGTCTTGCTTACAAGTTGAGGTTATGGGCTCCCTGCAGCATCTTCCAAATACACAGTTTTTTATAGTTCCCTTAGAAATTGGGCGGCAGTGATTTAACATCGCCTGCCTCATGGGCCAAATTTGGCATTAATATGAACTGCAGTAGCAGATTTTCTGGACTGAAAGTATAGAAGTGTCAAAAACGGCTGAGTTGATAAACTGGAGACTTTCCATGAGAACCAATTAATGGTTTCAAATATTTCTGTGAAACATAATTTCAGTGGTGCTTTAATGTGTTTGAAACAGATTGTTTGTATAAAGTCAGAATGTTTGATTTTGATTTAGTTTCAACATATAATAACTATGCCATATCTTAAACATTTTAACTGTTGGAAAATATGAAAAAGTGATGTTAATATGTGGTGTAATTTGTAATGTAAGCAAATTTAAATTCCTTAAGGACAGATTTTTTTGTTTTGAAAGAAAGAGAAATCTAAGAGACCATGAGGACCATGCAGGAAAAAGCAGTCCTATTTGGGGAATGAAAGCTAGATAATTGTATACATCTTTCCTCATCCTGCTTTGTTAAACAACACCACAAGCAGCAGAAAGTGGGAAAATCACAGTAAGTTTGAAAAACGAGGTCTTTCCAACCTCAGGAGCTTCCTGGCCATCTCTTATCATCTGCTGTGGAGCACTGTTAGCTCGGACTGCAGGAGAAAGCATCTCACTTTGCATTGGTCTCACACTACCACCTTCAGGCTTCCCAAGTAATTGCCCTTGCACATCACCGAGAGGGAAACTGAGGCCTGGGGAGAGTGGGAGGAAAACAACTAAAGGGAACCCACTCCTGGCTTCCCAGGCAGCACATGGCTACACACAGGGCAGCTGCTTTCTAAGTGCAATAGGCTGGTTTGCTCGGGACTATCACCTGCCCCACCAGCTTTTCAAAGTGGTGAATATGGGGACTGCTCAGAGCAAGGGGCTGGGCTCCCTGGCAGCAGGCTGGGGAGCAGACAGTTGCTGGGATCATTTTCTAGGCCCATGGAAAGGTGCTTATTCATTCTGGGACTCACTTCTTTTTGCCAGATTCATAAAATGGGAAGGTTTGTCTTGCTGTAGACAGCAAGAAGATATACTGCTCAAACAAAAAAATCAAATAAGAATGGTTAAAAAATCACCTTCGCTATCCTTTTATTATCCCTCCTCCTTTTCAAATTAAAATATTTACATGAACCCACAGCCTTTGAATGTAGGATCCTATTTATGTACACTTATTAATATTTATGATGTTAGAGGGCGCACTGCAATATCCCTAAAGCCCTGCATAAAATCCCGATTAAGGTCAGGGAAGGGATCATATTGAGATGGCTAATGTGTTCACAAACAAATTTCCTCCCCTACATTCTCCAGACAGATTTTTTTTTTCTTTGACTGACACAATCCGTTTTGCTTTTTTTTTTTTTTTTTTTTTTTTTTTTTTTTTTTTTTTTTTTTTTTTTTTCTCCTTTTTTATTTGGCCTTTCAGTTCTGGGACAGATACAGATGGCAGAGTGTGTTTCATGGTAACTTGAGTCTCAGCAAAGTATCTGTCTGAGTCGCAGCCCTGTAATCTCAGGGTATGCAAGTATTAGTGATGAGAGACAAGGCACTTATTCCTTGATCCCTCTCAGCAGCCAGGTGGAAATAATTCTGCCTTTTAACATGTAAAGCTTATCGCTTAATATTTTGAACATGCGGCTGGGATTGAAGATGCTGGTGCCTCTACCCTACCTGGTAGCCAGCCAGTACTAAGGCCAAGCTCCAGCAGAGCACACCAATATATTTTCCAAGTTTGGTTTGCCCAGGGCACAACACTCAGACTTCAAAGTAAGCAGAGGTGGGAGCACCGTGCTGGGCTGAAGACAAACTTCAGACAGAGCAGTCACAAGCAAGCCCTTCTGGAGCTTGTCACAAAGCACAATGTCCAGGAAGGTTTGATCAGGATTTGTAACCCTGGACACCTGAGGGAAGTGTCTCAACACTGGCTCTCAAGAGTTGCACCCACAGCTTCTGTTAAAGCTCTTCTCTTTTAAGCCATGAATGTATTTCTGTTTCATACATGTTGCCTCACTCCTTTCTTATTACAGTTTTGGCATTAGGCAAAGAGTTTGTATGGAATATAATTTCCATGCTAGTGTTAAATTCCTTCTTTATTCCTTTACTTTTGCTGTCCTCCTTTACCCTTGATGAAGTCTTTCTCTCATCTTCTTCTCTCTGAAAAACCCATGTGAACTACAGATCCACAGGTAAATATTCATAAATTGCAAAGGTCCATCATTAACCTTAACTCTGCCTGCGTATGCCTATGCATTTATGACAGAACTTTATTCAGCAGTGCTGAAGAGAAGCACGTGTGAGGAGTGCTGCTAATGTTGTATGTTAGGGAGAGTTCGAAGAGCAGCATTCTGCAGAGGAGCAGGGGGGAACATGGGCCACAGCAAGCAGCTGCCTTGGGCCTGCAGTAGCCCGAACAGTTTGCATGAGGCAGACAGCCCTGACATAGTTTCACTGTTTTGTTCCACCTGGAAGTGTGTGGATTGACCCCGTGTTTCCTTGCTGCAGACCCTCCCACCATCACAGAGTCCAAGAGCAATGAAGCGGCCACGGGACGACAAGCCTTACTGCGGTGCGAGGCATCAGCGGTGCCCACGCCTGATTTCGAGTGGTACAGAGACGACACCAGGTAAGGCCTCTAGCTCGCCTCTTCCCTCCTCTCTTTTTCAGTCCACTGAATAAAGGTTCCTATCATCCTCCCCAGCTCTTCTCAAATTGTTCCTTACAATCCATTTGAGTCGCAGTGTCCCATCAGACTCGGCAGAACCAGCATGGTTGTGGCTGGAGGAGAGAATTCCTCTCTGCACTGGAGATGCTGATGGAAGTGCAGAGCATGGGGCTCTTGCCTTGAAGCCAATTATGGACCCAATTAATACAATGTTCATGTGTTAAGTAGCCCATGATACAGACCAAAAAGTAGGTAGTATAAATCTTCAACCAGTTAATGCTGCTCCAGGTACATTATTCTAGGGGAAGGAGCTGCTGAGGTATGAGATTCCCACACTTGTGTGGCCTGAGCCTCTCAGACTTGCATATGAGAATAAATGAGAAGAGAAAAAGGATCTGTCCTTTCTACCTGAGCATCTACCTGGCATTAAGAAGGTTGTGTTATTACCCTAAATTTTAGGGTAGCCAGCCCTGAAGAGGGTGCCCAGGTTCAGGGGTGACTCAGCATTGGTATATTCCCAAATTGTAAATCAGTGTACTTCACTAAGAATATTTTGTTCAAGTATAGGCTAGCCTTCTGCTGGCCATGGTGTGTTCATTTCCAGAGTGACTCACTGCTGGGTAAATGCTTCCTCCTTTTTCCTTTTCCTTCCTTGGTTCTCCACTGCTTTATCAGTGGCATTTCATCTCACTGAACTCCTACGTTCCTTTCGTTTCCTCCTCCTGTTTTCCATCCATGCCTTCTTTGGTCTCTTTCCTCTCACATCTCCTCCCTGCTTCCCTCTATCCTCACCTGCCAGCTGGGCTGAAGGACTTTGGTTTGCTGCGTGCTGGGGAGGGGTTTCCTTCCCAGCACACAGCTGCCATTGCACTATCCACCTCTCCTTCTGTCTTGCCAGGATAAACAGCGCCAATGGTCTGGAGATAAAGAGCACGGGGAGCCAGTCTCTGCTGATGGTGGCCAATGTCACTGAGGAACACTACGGGAACTACACCTGTGTGGCTGCCAACAAGCTGGGAGTCACAAATGCCAGCCTATACCTTTACAGTAAGTACGGGAGAGGGTGAAGGGAGGCTCTGGCAAAGACACGGCTGTGCAGGAAGCACATGGTGGCCAAAACTCAGGAAGGCATCACCTGCTTGGCAACCCAGCCCCCCCAGACCTCCAGCCATGACCTGGCTTTCAGCACTCTGCTTTGGATATCTACGTGTTCATGCTTACCTTGAAACACAAACACAGCCAAATTGAAAGGTTTACAGTCAAGCCCTTTGATTGACTGGCTTTGCTGAAGACAGATTTTGTTAAAATAATAAAAATGTGTTTGTTTTAAAGCTGGAAACAAAAAACCCTTTAGAATGACAGCCCCTTTAATAAGTAGACAGAAGGCCAGGGCTCAGAGGATCCATGACAGCTGAGAAATGACAGGTAATTCAGAGAGATGGAGAGAACTAGCCACTGAGCCTGAGGAGAACCAGACAGAGCCAAGAAAAAGAGAAATCAGTTTGAAACTGGAAGGGACAGAAATGAGAAAAGACAGAATTATTTTCAAGGGGCATACCATAGGGAACATGGGGGAAAAGGTAATCAACAGATGAAGTATGGAATACGGTTCCTTAGATCTCCTTCTGCTACCTTTCAATTACTGAGTTTGTCTTAGTAAGTATAAACAGACAGAAGCTGGGACTAGACCAAGCTCTAGAGCAGAGTTACCTGCTGGTTCTGAATTTTGCAGCTGATTCAAACCTGACCCTAAAGAGAGCCCCTGCCCCTCACCTACCATCCACCCACACATATAAACTGTGGCGTATTCAAAATGCAGTTCCCAATTCCAGGTCTAAAACTTGGGCTAGACTTGGCCCACATGTTATTGGCATCAGAGATACACTGCAGCAAAATGACCCACTCACACAAATGGACACGTAGACACAAAAGTGACTGATGGCAGTGTTCCTCTGACGGTCCCAAATTGAATTAAAACACTCATGCCATGACCTGCACGTCCTTTCAAATAGAAAAAAAAAATAAGCTGTGTAAAGCAGTCAGTATGGGATGAGGTTTAGTCTAGTTTCTGCTCTATGTGGTCAGATTAATCAAACCACCAAAAAAACCAAAGTTATTGCTTGGTTATTTTAGCAGATATAGTGCAAAAGGATAAATCCATGGGCATTCTTTGTTTACCACCTTCGGATTTATTTCATGGCAGTGTGAATTTTTGCAAATTTGGATATATTTTATGGCAGTTATTTTCTAAAGAGCAGATATTATCATAAAAAAACATACATTTGATTTCCTGTAATACTGCAGCACACAGAGCAAATTTCTACTTTGAAAGTATTTTCACCCTGGTCTTGTGACTGTCATGAGATTCAAAAAAAAATCCTCAGGCAGCAATCTGGAACACAATTTTCAAATATTCCAGATTTGTTCTTGCTGATATTAATATAATTCTAAGTTTAGAATCCATTATTTGTGACTGAATTCTAAATTTGGCCCTCTCTGTTGGTTCCTGTTACACAGATGAACTGAAATGCATCACTGAAACAAAATATAAGATGAAATTCAATAATGTATATATGCACATATGATTTTAGCTGCGGTAGGTTAGTTTTGCTAGAGAAGCATTTTGCATGACTTCAGAACTTCACCTCAAAGGATCTCAAAGGATTTGCAAGCAATGAATATTTTAATATCACAAGTCACTTAGAAATGGGTGAGTGTTTTTAGCACCATTTTGCAGTAGGAAGTTAAGGTACAGAGTGAAGAAGTGGTTTACCCATGGTCATAAAATGAGTGGCAGAACCTGTGAGAGACCCAGGAAAACCTTGCAAAGTTGCTGTTAACTGTTCCAGGAGGAAATGTGGCATATCTTAAAAGATGACTTGCAACTGCGAGGATCCTATTGTAGCCCCTTTTGATGTGTATGTTTCTTCTTTCAAGTTGTTGGATTTTGTTTATTATTTTTTTAGAAATTCACAGCCTGTTTATACTGCAGGACACTAGAGAACCTCACAAGAGCCAGGAAACTGGAGGTACAGGAGAGAGAGATTTGCTGATTTTCAGTGAACTCTTTCTAACTTGTTTTTGTTGCTCGGTTAATCCCTACTTTTTCAGTGTGCAATTGCTTCATATTGGTTCAGGAAATCTCTTTTCTTCTAGTTAGTGTGGAAGAGGGAAAGAGAGAGAAAAAAAATAAATTCAGGCAGACTACAGCTGGTATTTTGAAGGTTAGGAAATCAGGAGGGAAATGAGTGAAAGGAATCCAGCTTCATAAAAAGAAAGCAGCTGAAAAAACCTCCAAGTCCAAATGAAAGAAATGCTGTAGTGATCACACAGTAGCTGAAATAACAGGTAATGCACACTCCCAGCCACACACCCAGACAGAAAAATAAAGCAGTGCCAACTTATTGCAAGATACTCAAATACTTGGGAGTGTTTTTCATCCCTGGAATCAGAGATCTTATTTCCTTTTTAAATAGAGACCAAGCTTACTGTACGGCAATATTCCATTGGGGAGGTAAGTACAGCCATGGTTCCTCAGTGTCCCGTCGCAACACAAAAAAAGAACGGCAGCAAGGAGTGAAGAAACAACCAGAGAGTTAATAATGAGATACTGTCAGCTTTGCCTGAGGTGGAGGGCAGACAGGGAGTGAGCGAAATGATGTGAAAGAACAGTTTAGCAATAGAGAAAAATTGGTGGCTACCATTTCATGAAATCTCAGTCAGTACTGAAAAACTCTCAGAGAGACTGAGTGCCTTAGATGTCAATGTCATAGATGGAAGATCCATTAAAATACAAAAGTAGCTCCCTTGAGCTGTATGAATAGATAGCTAGTGATCTTCCTTAAAGGATGTAGCAGCAGGATTGCCTGCTGTAGGTGGAGAGATTTATCCCCCTCACTCCTGGAGACTGAGTTTACAACAACATAAATACGGCCCTACCAAAGGTTTAACTTACCCAGGAAACTGTCTCCAACGGCAAATATGGAGTATGTTTGTAGAGAGGGTACTCAGGTACAGTTTGATGACACAACTGATCTAATAGCTTGCTAACATTCCTTCTTCCCCAGTCCTTTTGCTCATCCTGCTTTCTGCCACATGGTTTTGTTGTTTCACTTACTCTGCCACTCAGTGGACAACTCATTGAGCCAGTCCAACCTGCTAGCGCAGTGAATAGGTAACTGAGCTTTCCTGCTCATCCCCCTAAAATGCCACAGATGTTTTCTTTTGTTTTACTGAGCTGAACTAGTTCCTGGCTGGGCTCAACAGGCACCAAAGCCCATGCAGGAGAGGAAGCTCTGTCACACATGTGTGGGTATGAGGAGCTGGGAGGCAGGAGGACCATGTTTGGCAGCAGTGGTGAGCCAGTAGGCTGATTCAGCTCTGCAGAGCCTGGAAGCAAAGGTTTGTAACCCCTAAGCACAAGAAAGGGGCAGTAATACACATTTCTGTGAAAATTACCTGACAGATAGGCAAAGCCAGGGCTGCCATCACAGAGAAACAGAGGTGAAAAGCAGTGACACAACTGAAGCAAAAGGGTTCTTCTCCAAGTGTATTAGGAGGTAGGGAACATGTTTTCGTTTTACTCACCTGACAGTGCTATGAAAAGCATTGTGAGTGAAAGTCACAATTTGTATCTTAACACAGGCTACACAGAGGTGTATATATATATATATACATATAGCAGATACATATTTGCTGGAGGAACATTGATACATAGGTTTATGTGCATGCACCTCTGTGATGTATATGCAAACCCACACACCCCTCCACAGGCACACAGAAGCAGGTGCAGCACCTGGTGCATTCTAGCAAAGCAGAGAAAAGAAAGAAAAGCTTTTCCAAATTAGTTGCCTTCTGCCTCCTGCCAAGCTAAGCCATCCCATAGGCTGAACCAGGAGGCAGCAGCACAGTGCTGCACATCCTGATGCAGTCCTGCTGGCTCAATTGGCTCAATTTTAGGAGACTGCCACATCAGCAGGTCCCCTGCTGCATCCTCTGCACCCTTTGGGGAATCAGCAAACGCAAAGGTGAAGCAGAAGCTGGCAAGGCAGTGCCAACTCGAGAAGCTTCAGGGGGAGCTCAGCAGTTTTGGTTGCAGCGAGGTACATTCCTAAAAGCTGGCATTAGCCTCTAACTTGTCATTATTTGTTAGCATCCTGCCACAAGTGTGCACACACTGACAGCCCTCCTTCCATTCTGCCCACGCTTTGTTGTGCCTGAGCATTTGGTTATGGTGGTGGCTGCTGGGGTTTGGAACCTTAACGGTGGCCGAAATCCTTCTTAGTGGCTCTGAGTGCACGGCCCCTGTTTTCCCCAGGGCTGTCAATAACGGGGAGACTCAGGAGGGAGGAAAGTGGTTTGGGCTGACAGTCAGAGGGGGCAAGGCTGAGACACCGCTAATGAGCCAGGGTGGAGCAATAAAAGCAGCACACAGTGGGAGAGGGGAACAGAGATAGAGTCCTTGAATAGAAAGCAGCATGATAATGAGGCCGTAGTGCTTTGCTTTAACTGCTTATGCTGTGCAGCCTGCAGCCTGCTGTGCAGGAAGAAGGTAAAGGGGAGTTGAGTTATTTAACCAAACTAAATAACAAGGAAGTCTTGTCAGCACAAACAGCCTGCTTTCGCAGAACAATAGTCCCCTGTTGCTACATAAACACAGAGATCCAGGCTAGACTTGTATTTGATCTCCCCTGTGCCTGCTGTGGATTCCAAGCAACTCCATTACCACCATGAGGGCAGGAGTTCTGCCAGTGTCAAACAGATGGGCCTGACCTGCTCAATCCTCATGAGCTCCAGTGAGGCAGAAACTCACTCTTTGCACCAAGGATACTTTAGAAAGAGCTTTGGCCTCCAAATAGCTGGGCCTAGGTGATCAGAGAATAATAGTGGGCTACTGATTTATCCCGCCAAACTCTGTGTCCATCAGCAGTGATCGTAGCAGGTAAGCCAGGAGATAACTCATTGCCCCAGGCCTATCAGCTGTTGCAGCAAAATGTCCACCTATGGATCAGTCCATGAATAGGAACTTGTCTCAGTCAG
This sequence comes from Chaetops frenatus, assembly GCA_013400775.1. Taxonomy (NCBI): domain Eukaryota; kingdom Metazoa; phylum Chordata; class Aves; order Passeriformes; family Picathartidae; genus Chaetops; species Chaetops frenatus. The sequence goes on along the minus strand of VZTR01022337.1, from coordinate 327,798 downwards.
TACAAGACATCCAGCAAGCTCTGAAGGCAATGAAAGGAGACCCAGTAATAGTAGTCAAGCCTGGGGACCTCGTAGTCTTGTTTTTGTGCCTGGCTCTGCCAAGAGTACAGCATTTGACCTTGGGCAAATTGCTTCCTTGCTCTGTGTATCACCTGCACCATCTATGAAGCAGAATTAACACTACTTTTCCCTCAGTGTCAGTGCAATTCTTTTGGGATCCTTTTGTGGAAGAAGCAAGCCATGAGGCCAGCAGTGACGTATATCTAAGTCCTGCTGTGACATAACGAGCACACATTACAAAAACCCTATAAACAAAACAGCAGGCTCTGCATACAACTGGAAGATGATGAGCCTGCAAAAAATCTGTTCCTCTCAGAGGACAAAAACTCTAAAGAAGCAGAGTGCCCTTGAGGACTCACCAGGGTGACTGCTGTCATGCACAGGTCCTCAAGGGACCTGTCATTGGCAAGAAATCTGTTGAGGAGAAGGTTCTGGGGAGGCAACAACTACCCATGGAGGACTTCCAGAACTCACCTCTCTGCCAAGACAGGCTTCCAGAGGTGTAACTAAGAGGAGCTGTAGAGTGATGACATGCGTGGTCTTGAAAGTCAGAGGGAAGACATGGACCATCAACTCCAATTACCTTCACTGCAGGTGCTTAATCCCTCTTGCTGTTTGGCTATTATTGGTTTAGTTTTTCAAATTACTTCTCTCTGGCTCCCATTCCCAGGGGATGTTGATGTGTATTAGGCGTGTTGCTAGCAAAATGCTCTGTATATGAAACCTACTGTAGTTCATTTAACTTGGGGATGGACAACTCCATCAGGTTTGTATCTGCTGCTTGCTTGGTGTGAAAAGTGGCTTGTCCTTTTCTCCTGCATGTTGCTTATTGTTTTTTTTCCCCCCTTAGAACGAGTTTTACCCACACTCCCCAATCCTTTTCCAGGTCAGTATATGTTTTATGTTGAAGTAGCTCTTTAGCCGGGTCATTCTCCGTCATCCTGACAAATGCTCAGAGCTAGGCATGGGCAAAACAGCTCAGAAAGGCAGGAAAATAAGGGCTTTCCCTTCTCATTTACATGTCATTTTGTCTTTTCTGCTCACCTTCCTCATACTTCTCTTTCCCCTCTCCCTCTTCAAAAATCCAATCAACTGAACAGCAACAACCTTTAACCAAGCTTTGAGCCATGACACTCTGTTGTCACCCAGGTGTGGGCAGTCTTTAGTGAGGTTCAATTTCCCTGCAGACTTACTTCTAAAACACATTCCCATCCTCAGGTCTCTTTGCTCACTTGTTCAGATTTGGATCAAAAGCATAAGCAGTCCTAAAATTTTGCAAAGACAGTGGAAAGGACAAGTGGAAAACTAAAAACACTGCCAGAAGGTTTTTTTCACTCTGGTTGATCATCCTATCATCCACAATGAAACACTTTGTTTTCTCATGCTTTTGTCCCACCTCTCCAAGTTTTCTAGTCACATAGTCCTGCATCTGAGGCAGAGAGCTTGACAAGAGGCACATGGTGAGTGGTTACTGTCTGCTTTATTCCGAAAGGGAAGAAGGTATGAAGGCAAAAGAGGGTCTGGATGTTTCTTCTGTCTCTGTGTTGCCCACTTCTGCCCTGGGTGCAGGCAGTACGGTCCCAACATCCATATGAGATTTGGGGCTTGGTTGTGATCTTTTCATTCTGAAAAAGCACAGAGACCAGGCACTTCCAGAAAGCAGGCTACAGCATTCGAAAGTGGTGTTTGAAACTAAATCGACAATAAGGCAGCAAATCCCTGTGTTCACTGAAAAAATCTTGGCCTGCAGCTCCTCAGTCTTTGTTTTACTGCCGTATGAGGAGGATGCACTCAACTTACAGGTTGCTCAGAGACCTGAGTTGTTAATGTCTGCACAGAGCTTTGGGATAGAGTGTTATTAGGAACCCATGTTGTTTTGCAAAAGAGCACCTGCTTGAACAAAGCACCTGCAGGTACTCCCATGAAAAGAACAATAAATGCTGAGTGTTACACATGCTCCGTTTAACTACTCTGCCGTTTTCAAATCAAGCTCTGCTCTTGGCAACTTATTCAGGCTCAGGATGTAGTCACAATTGCCTATTTAAAAGGCAAATCCACAAATACAATTAAAGAAAAGTACCTAAAAAGAAAAAAGGACGGAGGGAGGTAGAAATCAAGCTACCATTAAAATTAAATCCCAGAGAGTGATTTGTAAATAACATTCAAGGAGCTGAGAAAAGGAGTAAAGTAGGCCATTGGGAACCTACTGTGGAAAAATAAATCCAATTAAACACCATTATCTTATGGATTGCAAATGAAACATGTGCTTGGATATGAAATTAAAGTTGCTCAGGCTGTTTTGGATGTAGGATTTTGAGGAGTTTTCCAATTTTAGGTGTTCTTTTCTTTAAGCAGAATTTTCAATGACAAATATTTTTATCTGATGAAAAACCCAGAGCTCTTTGGTTTTATGATTATTTTTATTATATATCCTTAAATTCCACAGGCAGGCAGTGTTAATTTTTTTCATAGCCAGCCCTGTTTACAGCTGGTTTTGAATTAGGAGCCCATTAAGCTAAATGATAAAGCAAAATCTGCGAGAGAGCAAGGCCAGGATTCCCATTACAAATACACATCCTAATCAACTTGCCAAGGCCATCCTGCACAGCTTTAGTTGATCCTTTAAAACCCTTTCTCCTCTGTCTCTGAAGCTGTTATTTTTTTACTGCTCCCCAGTCTCCTGGGATCATCTTGAAGGACATCCTGGTGTGACATCACTCCTGTGAGGAGTCTCCAGGATTTTGTGGTGCCAAATGCTGGGATATCTCCAGTGACCTAGGACATGCCAAGAGAATTTTGCAGAGGAGGAAAGTAGAGTTTAAATACTCTGGACCTCACCTGGTTTTTGAAAGCCCTTACCAGCTTCTCCATTGAGGGCCTTCAGCACAGATACTGGTGCTTTTCACATGTGCTTTTTTTTTTGCTGCTCACCTTCAAAGAAACCTTGAGCATAAAATTTTGTTAGACCTTTTTCTTCCTCTGAGCTGATGTTCTGAAATGTAGTCCTCAGCCCTCAATTAAGTTGCTCCTCAATGACCACAATCACAGCCTTCTTCCTCTTTCTCCCTCAATTTTCATTTCAGTTAATCTTCAGTAACACTTCTCTGTCCTGTGGGGTTTTGAGCATTAATTTAAAAGGAAGGTGAACTGTATTCCTGCTAAGCATTGCTATCATTAGCTAGCTGCTGTGGAAACATCTTGCTTTCAGGCAGGCTGGAGATTCAGAGGCAGCCCATTCAACTAAACAAATGGGACCTGAATTTGATAAGACAATTTCCTAAAATGCTGGTGGAGCCCAGCTGATTCAGTTCTCAACTGAGTGCTCCTTAATGAATTTTCCAGCCCTCCTGACTTTGCAGCCAGGCACTCAAAATGGCTTGAAATGTCTTCTGAGATGATGCCACATCATCACATCTTTCTGTCTGCATTGTGACATCATGTTATAATGGGCTGACACAAGACCTGGCTGTCACCAAGCAGGGGTCTTACTGCATCATCAGTTGCCTTTTCAAAAGGATTTTTCTTCTAGAAAAAGAGAATTTGTTCATTCCACACCACATCTGCCAGTGGAAGGACAAGTGTGGCCACTGTTGAACCTCAAAGGGACCTGTCAGAATTATGGCACTAGCTCCATCTTTGTCCTCCATTGTCCCTCATCCTCAGCCATTTGAACATGAACTCCTTCCCTCTGATTAGCACCTAGTGCTACACAGGCTTCAAAACCTGTGAGTTTTCCTCACAGGAGTTTTGTGATGAGGGCTTGCCAGAGGCTAAGTAGGGGCTTTCTCAGCACGGTTAGCTTGATGCCCTGGGAGCTATGCAAGGGGTATGTGGTGTTTCAGAAAACAGCACATCCAGAGCTGCCCACAGGGCAACAAGTATGTCAGTCTTTGGGGCCTGATCAGACAAAGTCATGGCCATCAACAGGTTGACACAAGATTTATAGCAGTAGTGTGTTAGCAGTTAGCAGAGTGGGAGGGAAAAGGAGAATGAGGAGCCCTGTCTTTCTGCCAAAACATGCACCGATCGGAGAATGACCCTGTGTGACTGTAGATTGTAGATAGTCTCCATTTAGCTGTAGCCTATACTGTCACTAATGCCTTCATCAGGTGGGTGGGAGCTGGGGCAAGGGAGAAAAGAGATGTTCATTTGGGTCTGATGGCCAGAGTGGGAAATAGAGAGCAGCTTTCTTTCTAATACCCTCTCAGCCCTCTTTCCTCTCTGGGTGTCCTGGCTGTGCAGAAGAGAGCTCTCCTGTTGCAGTGGTCACCTCCCACCCATCTCTGCTCCCTTTTTGCTTTCTGTGGTGCATCGCCCTGCCAGTTCTGCTGAGCCGGCTGCTCTCGTGTCAACAGGGTCTGCTTTGGCAAAAGGGTGGGCATCTGAGTCCATCAAAGCTAAGGAGAGAAGCATGGGGGATTACCAGAGACTGCAGACTGTAAATGGTTAACACTTTCTGGGGGTTTCCTGACTAGTATAGTGTGACCAGCTGAAAGACCCATCTACCTCTGGAGTCCTCTTTACTGGGGCCTGAGGGTGCTTTCTCATTTGGGCTCCAGAAAAGGGTCAGTGAAAATCCAGGCCTTCAGGCCTTTGAAACAAACTGGTTGGCAGTGCTGGAAAAGCCATAGCATAAACAGGCCAAAATAGACAACCTTGTCTTTTTGTGATCCCAACAGAGAAATAAAGAAAAAATAATGAGCAGAAAAAAAATGATAGCCACAGGGACCAAGCACATGAGGGCATATTTAGAACCATGTCAAGCCTGGTATTCCCATAAATCCTAAGGCATTCGAGGGACACGGTTCAGCTGTACTGGTCGCTCCACAGCAATGTGTGGCTGACTGCTTGGGGCATGCCTCACTTCCCTGAGAGCTGCCTGAGCCCCAGGCATTGGCAGCTGATCACACCCATGGCCCTGGGTGGGAAGCACAGTTCACAGCTCTCCTTGCTTCCCACAGGTGGTATCCATGCAGATTTTTCAAAGAGCTCAGTGTCCATTTGCTGAGTGCAGAAGGGATTGGGCCTGCAGGGTGGATGCTCAGACAGGCCAAGCTTCTCTTGCTGCCCAGGGTCAGTGTCAGTCCCTGCCAGGGCTGCAGGCACTGAGGGCTGGGACTGCACTGGCTGCCAAGCCTGTGGGGCTGTCAGGCCAAGGGAACAGGAAGGACAAGGCAGGGTGAGGGCAGACAGCCAACATCACAGTAATTGCTTCTTGCTATTTCATAGGTAGGAGGCAAGGGATGGCACTGTATCTTATTTTGGCTGTGTGGTTTAAAGTGAGTAACACCAAAGTCAGAGGTGATGATACTGTCTTCCAAAAGGAGATAGTATGGATGTAGACAGAAACAGCATCTTAGGGAAAAGAGACATGCCAAGAGTTGATGCCAAGCTGCCAACATTGCTTGGTGGGTTTTGCTGAATAGCAACAGACAGCTTCTGTTTGTTGAGATTGCTTAAAAAAAATTAAAATCCAATCTGCTTCTTCCCACCCCTCCCAAAAAAAAAAACAAAAAAAAAAAAACACCATACCCGCTTCCCCCCCCCACAAAAAAAAAAAAAAAAAAAAAAAAAAAAAGAAAAAAAAAGTGCAGAGAAAAGAAACAAGCTTTCTTAGAGAAAAAAGAAAGACACAGGGGAAAAGAAAGAGAAATGGCTTTACTGCCTGATCTCTTTCTGTAGTTTTGTTCATTATTTTAATTTAGATTGATTTATTCCAAAATGAGCCTTGGGTTGTATATATTTGCATAGTACAGTGCTGTGGAGAATCCAGTGAGCAAAGATCAGCAGCAGAGGGTGGGAAATGAGACTGGAAGGCCCAGAAAGATATTCCTCCAAGCTGAGCCCTTGCAGTGTGAAAAGGAAGACGTTTCAAGGTCTGTGCAGCCACCAGTGTGGCTTTGCATGCATGCAGAACAGCCCTGCAGAACAGAGGTCAGGGCACAGCAGTCAGGTGGGAGAGTGGAGTGTGGGTGGATCCAGTGGGGGAGAAGACACACAACTGCACTGTAGAGATTAGAAACAAACCCATGGAAGAGCAACTGCCATGGAAAATCAGTTGCCTGATAGGTACAGTGATAGTGTTAGCACTGTAGCAAGGACAGATTACCCTGCAGAACAGAGCTGGGGCAGGCTCTAACCCTCTTGAGCCAGATATCCCCAGCCCAGAGGACTCTCGTAGCCTGATACCATCTGTATGTTAGATGAGCTTCTGAAATCATCAACTGAACCTTCCTCCTTTAGAGATGTTGAAGGCAACTTATCCCCACTGCACAGCAGGTGCACTTAAATCCTTGCTCTCTCCCTCTTGCTCTCCTTATTTCTTGTGCTGAGCTGCCAGACAGGCTGACTGGAACTGCAAAGGGCAGCAAGGAGGAGGATGAAGAACAGCCACTGTTGTCTTGATTTAATCCTTACACACACACAAAAACTCCTCCAACCCCCACGGGAAAATGACCAAAGAGTAATTTCCACCTTGTTCCTCCTCCTCCTCCTCTTCTTCGCCCTTCCATTTCCAGTGTAAACCACTCAAGAATTTTCCTAACAAACTGGCCTCCCCTCTGGTTATTGTCCCAAGTGAACAGCCTCTCCATTCACTAACCCATGATGGTAAGTTGGTTTGGGAAGCAGCAGGTTTATCTTCCCAGCTCAGGCAGTGCACTGGGCCCGCTTGTGAACCGGTTGCCATTCAGTGTCTGCTCTGCTGTTGATAAAGCACATTACACATGGCTGGGCTTGCATGATTAATACAGCTGTCTAAGCGCTCTCTCTAAAAACAAAAACAACCAGAAAGAAGAAGAGAGGTGTGGGATTTGGGAGGGAGGGAGGGTGTGCATGGGGAAAAAAAACCCAACCATTCCAAAGAAATCGGGCTTGCAGAAAAAGCAGAGTGCTCCTGGAAGGCCTTCCCTCCTGTGGGCAAGCAGGTCTGTCAGCAGAGCTCCCCTGCAAAAGGGGGAGGCCTCGTGGCAAGGTGAGCAAGAAATAATGTGTGTGCCCCTTCCCCAGCATCGCCTGCATGTCCCTCTGCAGCCTGGGGAGGGGATGCGTGGGTGGCAGCAGGGGGCCAGGCCCTGGGGAAGGATGTGCTCTGACCAGCATGGCTTCAGCAGGGTCCCATCAGGCAGCCCCTACGGTAGGTGTTGCAGCTACACAGGCACACTGACCCATGGTGACACTGCCCAGCCACCTCACCCTACCCACCCTGTGCTCAGAGGCACAGCCCACAGGCACTGAGCCATCTCCAGGCACCCTAGAACTTCTAATGAGGAATGGGAATAGCTTCCTGCCTCTTTCCCATTGCTCCAACTCATCCAGCTGAAGGCCTGCTCAGCAGCCTGTGAAAGCTGTATTAACCTTCCCTTTTTAATACTGGTCTGGGGATGGGCTGTGGGAAGCCACAATGGCTTTCTGCTCTGGCTTTCCCCAGGCCTGGGCCAGGTATTAAAACCATGCTTGCACTGATAGGGTGTTAAGATGACTAGGAGTCTCACTCTGGAATGGCACACACATGGACACTTCCAGATTTTGATGAGAACTACAGAGAACACAGGGTAATATTTACTTGGATCCCACACTTCAGACATGTGCACCAGCCCATGGGCCCAGCTTGACTGTCATGACATCTCTAATTCGCTGAAACACTGAGAGTGATATCCCTAAGAAGACCTCAAGGACAGGCTGGGAAGACACTCCTCTGCAGGTACTAGAGAAAGATAGAGAGGGCAGAGGCTGCAGTAGGACTGGATTTCAGTACCAGAGTAACCTCAAGCACACTGGTCACTCTCCACCCCAAATTAGTTCTTTTTCTGCTCCAGTCGCCCCTACATATGTCCCATTCCTCTTCATTTCTGTCCACAGCCATTCAAATCTTTCCTACGCCATATATCCAGTAAAGCTTCTAGAAAACCATAGCAGGGATGAAGTGAGTAAACAGATAGACATGCAACTGATGAAAATATTAATTTTTCAAGAGGTTCAAGAGCCTCCAATTAGCAAACCTGCTTCCCAGGGCTGTGTGTGCTCTGGGTGAGGGGAGCTGTGCTGTTTGTCCTCTGTTGAGACACCAGGTTATATGCTGGCATCACCTTTGTTCTGCTGTGCCCTACACGTGTGCTTGAGAGATGAGCAGGAGAGAGATCGCTGGAAAGCAAAAAGCAGAAAAAGCTCAGATCCTCCCCATAATGACTTCTGAAAAAGTCTGTGTTGTGTGGTTTGGTTTTTTGGGTTTTTGGTTTGGTTTGGGGTTTTGTGTTTTTTTGGGTTTGTTTTGGATTTTTGGTTTTTGGGGGTTTTTTTGTTTGGTGGGTTTTTGGCGTTTTTTTGGGGGGGGCTTTTTGTTTGTTTTGTTTTGTTTTTTGATACTTTGCTTGTAGAATTAGAGTCTTTATTGTGTGATTTGAAGACAATACAGTTTTAAGTATCTGATTTTGTATCAGTTGCTGGGGAAGGTGGGGTTTTGGGATTGTTGGCTTTTTTTTAAACAAGTCTCCAGGTGCTAGGGAAATGAAAAGGGTGAGAGAACAATTTCTTCAGCTATGAGAAAACATTGAAACTTTTTATATACACAAGACAGATATGATGATGAAAGATCTGTGTAACCTTGAAACAAAGGTGGTCTTCTAGCCACCACCAACCTCACTGGCCAGGATAACAAGTCCAATTTTAGACTAGGATTACTGTAAACCAGCTGCAGGATAAATGGTGTAAGCAGGCAGCTCTTGAACACCACGACCTTCTCAGAAAGACACAGAGAAATACAATTTCAGGGATATTCTTCAGACCTTAGGGAAGGATGGGTGAGCTGCATTACAGAATGAATCTTCATTCCTCTAAGACATGAGGTATGATAGATGAGTACTTAGTACACCATGAATGAGCTCCAAAACATGGGGAAGAACTGTTCAGTGCTAAAAAAGCATGAGCAAATTCTGAAATACATTAAACTGAGAGCAAAGATTGATAGACACCAGAGACATTTCCTTAATCTTGTTGGAGACCTGCTGGAGGGCATCCTCCCCGGCTCACACGGTGGTGCTTGCACCTCTAGGAAAGCCAGCCTATTGCCACTGCAGTCACAGTCAAGTTTTAATTACAGGAGCAGATCTGGTAGTGACAATGGGGAATGAGCAGGCAATGAGTGAAATAGCTTCAACACTGAGAACAGGGAAGAAAAAAAAGCATTTTCTTCTAAGAGGAGGGGGGAGGAACAGGAAAGAAGTAAGAAAAAAAGCCCCAAATGAACCCTAGTCAGTAGAAGCTGGTAATCCCTAAAGCCTCCGAGTAGAGTGCAAAGCCCTGGAAGAAAGAAATTAATAACTTTCAAAGTATGACCTTGAAAATGGAATTAACAGTATTCCTCCCTTTTAAGCCTTCATGATAATAAAGATTTCATTTTCTGAAGCCCTGGCAAGAGAGTCAACAGACTAGGAAAAATTGCTTCCTGCAGAGCAGCTGGAAAGTGGAAACCCTAAGGCCCTTACAGGCCTCAGGGAGTGAGATGATAGAGACACCTGCATGATGCACATCCTCTTTCCCTTGTGCCTTCTGCTTCAGACGTCGGGTTTTTTCTACCCCCTCCCCCCCTCATTTTTGGTCCTATTTTTTGCTCAAGAAGCAGAAATCCAGTTCTCACTGTAAGTAGAGTCAGCTTATCAACAACATGGAGCCCAGAGCTGCTCAGAGTGGGCAGCACCTGGAACACAGCAGGCTGACTATACTTGTTTTATCATCCCTCCTTCCTTCCCATCACAGACAAGTTCCCCTAGCCCACACCATGCTGCTTTCTGGCTTCTCTTCTATTCAGACACTCGTGGGGACCAATTGCCCTCTAACAACAGATTTTACCTCGCACTCTCTGGCAGGATCCCAAGGGCAGATTCCCCAAAGCAAATCAAGAGCCAGGAGCTCTCTGATGCCCTTTGAACCTTCTTGTGGGCTCTCTTCCATCAGCAAACTGCAGATATGTCAAGCCCTGGAGTCTTGTTAATGTAAATAAGAGACAAACTGGCACCTACTGTCTCTTCTCCTGCCTTCATTTTGGTTTACTCATATGATGAGATTGGAAAATGTGGATGTGAAACATGTAGATGAGTGGATAATTTTTTTCCCCTCAGGAATGTATCTGCTTTCTGCTTATATCTCAAATTATCCTTTTTAAAAGTCTGTGTTGGGAATCTTGAGAGTAACGGGTTCAGTTCCTGCTGCTGATGGCCATGGTGCACACATTTGGAGGCATGCCTCTGGTGAGCTCATGACTTTACTTACACATCTGGCCTTATTTGCCTCCTGAGCAAGGTTTACCTGTCGTGGCAGTCTCCATGCCCCCTCTCTAATGGGCCCCTTCAAAGGTGCTGCTGGTGTTACAAAAAGGAGCTGGAGGGAGTGAAGAGACAGAAGGGGGAGTATCTGTGTGGAGGAAGCAGAATAATAGGATGTCTTGGGTTGGAAGGGACCTTAAAGACCATCTAGTTTCAAATCCCCTTCTTTGGGCAGGGGCACCTTCCACTAGACCAGGGTGCTCAAATCCCATCTAATCGGGCATTGAACATTTCCAAGGATGGGATATCCACAGTTTTTGTGAATGCCTCACTACTCTCATAGTGAGGGATTTCTTCCTCATGTACAATGTAAATCTACCTTCTTTCAATGTAAGAACTCCTTGTCCTATCACTAGAAGCCCTTATAAAAAGCCTTTCTCCAGCTCTTGTCAGCCCCTTTTAGGTACTGAAGACCACGGTGAGGTCTCATGGAGCCTTCTCTTCTCAAGGCTGAACAACTCTGACTCTCTCAGCCTGTCTTCATAGGAGAGGTGCTCCAGCCCTCTGAGAATCCCCATGGCCCTTCTCTGGACTCACAGCAACAGGTCCATTTTTATGCTGGGGGCCCATCATAAGAATAAGTGGAATAAATAGAGTGGGTTACAAACTTCGCCACCACCCCCTGCACCCTCGGTTTCTGCTGCCGCAGTGGGTGGATGTCCTGCTTTTAATGCGTCTTCCAAAGAGGTTTTGCCGAGGGTTCAGACGCGTAGTGGTTGTGGAAAGATGCAGGCCGGTGGGGACCATCCATGTGGCCGCCCGTGGCTGGCTCAGCGGCGGCGGTGGCTCGCAGCTCGCAGAGCTGGCAGCCTTCCCCCGGCGTGCTGCGGGGGGCTCTGCCGTGCAGGACGCGGGGCCTCCCAGCCCCGGGTGTTGCTCCCAGCGTTTCCCGTGCCGTTCCCAGCCCGGAGGCTGCCTGGATGGCGGGGCGGGCTCGGTGTCCTTCGGCTGCCACCTCGCGGGGAAGGAGCGGCGCTTCGGCAGCCGCGCCCGCGTGGCGACAGGGGGACAGGGGGACAGGGGGACAGGGGCACCCTAGGCCAGCGGCCGGCCGAGGGAGGGTGACAGACAGGACCTGTACGAGAGCTGTACCCCTGCATGCGGCCACAGCCCCGGCAGGACACCTTCGCTTGCTGCTGCTTGTGCCCTTTTTCGCACCTATTTGTTGGCGTCTGGGCTTCACCCGACACCACATCCATACCTGAACTGCTCTGCTGGAAACCCCACTTTTCCCCCTGCTGTCCTGAGCCCGGGCTGGTACCGACTGCCTGCCTCTGCGGTGCTGGTACTAATGCCCGCTTCCCATAAGCTCCTTCAATCCCCTCTACCGGTCTCCCTCATCCCTGCTTTCCTGTGCCTGGTCAGGATCTAATTCCCTCTCTTTATCTCCCCTTTTCACAGGACCTGTTCTCATTACCTCCCTAACCTTCATGCTTATGTAAAGTCCAACGTTTCCCCATCCTCACCATGGCTGACATCTCCTCCCCTTGCCCTCTTCCATGTCCTGAGCTGCACATTCCTATATTGCCATTTCAAGATGATGAAGATCTTCCCTGTTATAATTTTCTGAGTTGTAGCCCAGCATTGGTACAAGTGCAAAGCTCACCACATCACCTCCTTATACCTCTCATCACAGCAGTCTTTTCCTGTGCCTCTGCCCAGATGCTCTTAGGTATTTTTCACCTCCTCATGCAGCCCCCAACCCCCAGTGGGCACTGTAGGCTTTAAGAGGCCAACACAAACCATGAGGTAGGGCCTGTGCAGGGCTAGCCTTCTGACCTCGGACACTGCTGCTGAGGCTGGCTGTCTTTAAAGTTTTCGTGACAAAAAACCTCATCTCTCCCTTTCCTAGGAAGATCTGAACGTTCCCTAGCTAATTCTTCCCACACTGAGCAGTTTCCTTGGCCTGACTTTCCCATAGTGAGCAGGGGATACTGCAGAGCAAGTGACTGAGACCATTTTAATCTAGCCATTTCAGGTAGCAATTAATAGCAGGCAGTGTGCCAGGCCACCTGCTAATGCCAAGGTCCTAAATTCACAGGAGAACACAGCACCCAAATTTAATGTGGGGCCACAGTGTCACTGCTGGCAGCTGACTGCTGCTGTGCTTCTTAAAGAGCTGAGGGAGGGAGGCTGTGGATTTGGAAGTCTTGAGGCAGTACAGAAGTGACCAGACAACTTCATGGAAGAAGAAATTAATCTCAAAGGGGTGCAGCTTCTGCTGGCTCATAATGACTCTGAAGCACCTGAGGTGGGCCAGTATGATGCCATGCTGGCCTTGCATGTGCTCCTGGCTGGCCCCCACCCAGCACCCACAGAGGACAGGACTGAAGGTTAGACAAGATCCTGGACTGACCCAGCAAAGGTCTTTCCTTGTGGTGTGTTCCTCAGGCTGTTTTTGAGGATGAGAGCAGCTCTTGGCTTTGCAATCTGGCTGTGGTTTGCTCTGAATGTAAGCAGCACCCTGCTTTTCCCGTCTTGCTCTGCCATCTAATCCAAGTCTCCCCACCCTTTCTCGCTGTGTCTTTTCCTACACTTTTCACAGGCGTAGGAGCAGTTCTTGAACCATCACACACACAAGCATCACAGCTATACCATGCCAGCTCTGGTACAGTAGCACACATCCCCACGTCCTCTTTAGTGAAGCCTAGGCTAGGCTGGCTTGCAGCCCTGCACGTGAGAGCATGCAGCAACTCTTCCACTCATGCAGGAGTGTTAGGCACTAGGTGATGCTGCTGATGTCCCACACTGAAGGGTCTTGCCACCCTTTCTGTATCCTCACTCAGAAGTATGTGGAAGTTCTCCCCGGGACATTAGGAAAAGACTCCTGGAGCCTCTCTGTGCCAGGCTGGTTATTCTGGGCTGTTGCACAGGGGCAGGTGGACAGGAGCAGTGAGGTCATGGTGACATGGCTCTGTTTTTCCCATCGTTAAATTTAAGGATGCAGCTAGGGTTACACTGTCTTGGGGAGAGGGGTGGGATGGGGGCTGCACATGGTCCCCCTTCAGACCTGAGAGCTACAGGTCTCTAAATCTTGGCCAAGGCTGCCTTGTGGTGTGGCACCAGTGCAGGTCACCCAGGCTGAACAACAGAGCCTTGGAAACACAGGATGCAATGTCCCATGAGGCTGTTTCAGCACACGTAGGCTCTATGGCAGGGCTTCACCTGCCGATGAACCAGGTATCTGACATTTGGAGCAAGGAAGAGCAGTACAGTTGTTCTGCCCTTGCCAGTTTTCAGCCTGCTCCTTCTTGATTTGCTTAATAGGATCTGATCCGGTCAGCATTTAGGGTCTGGGGTCCCTCAGAGGTTTAGCTGTGAAATGCTGCCAGATATTCATATTAACTCATCAGCATCGGAAACCAAATTTCCTCCCCTTCAAAGCTGTCCGTGGTCACGGACTTGGCAGGGCTGCCCAACTGCCGGGGCAGGGTGGGGGGATGATTAGCCTGGGATATTGTAGCAAATTCCCAGAGCACAGGCTCAAGGTTATCGAAGCGGGAGACCGCAGGGACAGCCCCGAAGCCCCCGGTGCCAGCGGAGAGGGAGCGGAGGCGGGCAGACGAGTGGCGGGGCAGGCTCTCCGGGGTTCAACAGCGGCCGGGCGCGGCGCCGCGTGGCGGCCGCCAGAGGGCGCCGGAGACCGCGGGTTCGCCCGCTGCTGCTGCGGGATGTGCGAGGGGCTGTGACACGGGGGCTGTGACACGGGGGCTGCGGGACCGGGATGTGCCACGGGGGCTGTGACACGGCGGCTGTGACACGGGGGCTGTGCCACGGGGGCTGTGACACGGGGGCTGCGGGACCGGGAT
>VZTR01022337.1:226751-313365 GCA_013400775.1 Chaetops frenatus | reverse complement strand
AATTGTGGAGATGGCGAGGGGGCTACAGGCGGGGGGATTGCGGGGCGTCTGTGTGCTCGGGGGCTCGGAGGTTGCGACGTGCGTGTGCACACCTGGGCGAGCTGTGTCCACGCGTGCCTGTCCACATGTGCACGTCTCGCCGTGCAGCCGGGTGGGCACACCTGGGGAGGGCAGTGTGCAGGTGTGCGTTCGGCTGTGCGGGTTCTGCAGCACACCGTGGCCGCTGGGGGGGGCTGCCCTGCTCTCCCCAAAGTGGGCGCTCACCTGTGGCCGTGTGGGCGCCCCGGTGCCCACGGCAGCGGCATGCACAGCTCGCAGCAGCAGCTGCTCATGCACACACTTGGAAAAGTCATCATGCAAACATGGGCTGGCACAGCCTGAGGTGTGGCTGGGAAGGAAGGATGACAGTGATAGAATGAACTGAAAACGGATGCTATTTCCTGCGCACAATCTCGCTTAAAGACAAATATTTTATTTTCTTCCAGCATTTTCACTCTCTTTCTTATTACACTTGAGCTGTTGTTGTCCCCCAAAGCATTATTTTGTGATAGAATTATAACCTACTCACATTTTACCAGTACTTGTGACAGTAAATGTAGCACCCGTGGCATGCACTCTAGCTAGCTGTGCTGTAAAACCCAGAGATTCCGTGAGACCCAGAGGCCACACTGGATCCCAGTCCTCCCTGCCAACCTAACACACTGCCCAACACCTCCAGAGGCCTCTGATGAGAACAGCTGCTGGTGCTAGCCTGTGGTGTGGCACAGAAGATGATCAGGACTGTGCATAGAGAAGTTTTTGCAGCCAGCCCCACCACGTGACTGGGACACACAGGGAGCCAGGAGAATATGTATCATTTTTCATCTCTGGAGATGGGAGTTTTGGCTTGTCAGATGCCCTCAAACTTAGACACACAAGCTCAAGCAGAACAGAAGCTGGTGGGACCCTCTCCCAGGTCCTCCATCACACCACGTGTCTTTGTGTGTCCTCTCTTATACCTAGATATTGCAGAGGCTCATCTCTTCACCACACCATGCCATGCCTCCACCCCCCTGTTCCCACCAAGCTCACAAACTCTGATCCATGCATTTCAATGTATTAAGGCAGCAAATCCAAGAAGGATGTCTCCAGAGTACTCTGCTGTGCTGGGTGTGCAGTGCATGCCACCATTGGTGCACATGCCCTTGCTCTGGTGGCATGGGCACCCTAGAAAAGTGGCAAAAAAGTGACAGTGTCACGTGTATGCTATCTATACATCCATGTATGTGTTAGGACAAGTAGTATTTAAGCCAGATAGTACAATTGTGGTGGCTGAAATTTTGTTGTGGGCAACACACCCTGCCTGGTGTGCTCTTGTTGATTTGCTGGGCCAGAGGAGTCATGTTTTGTGCCAAAAAGGCATGCAAATGATCCCAAACGGCCTCCCCACCATTATTTGACTGTGAGAGGTGCTTTTTCTGAAACATAGGTCAGGTAGGGGTAGTAACTGAACTGAAACTTGTTCTGAGCTTAGTGTAGGAAATAAAAGGATTGGAAAAAACAGTGTAGTAGGATTTGCATGACAAGCCACAAAATATGCACTTGGACTAGCTGAAAAAAGAAGCCATAGATGGAATATAAATTTTCCACCCAAATCAACACATATTTACTTAACAATGAAAGAACAGAACTGGGGCGCAAACAGCTACTCTAGGCATCTGCATTAGGAAGAAATCAGACAAATGTGAAAGTGCAACGAAATTTGAGGGACTCTGGAGACATCCTTCTTGGATTTGCTGCCTTTTAGTCACCAGCTCGAGTTTAATAGTGACTGTGCTGCTGAGCGAGCCTGTGGCACCCGTGCTCCACCCAGGAGAGTGGGGCTCTTGGCCTCTGCAGGTGGTGAGGGAGCAGTTGTACCTCAGTCTCACAGAGCTCTCCTGAACAGGGCCTTTTTTTGGCTCCCCTCTTCTATCAGAAAAAGTTTTTCTTGGTAGTAGATAGGTTCCAACATAAAAACTCATCTCCATCTCCACACTTCAGCATCTTACACACACATACACGTATATATGTACACGTACACCTGCATGCATGCATACATATATGAGTAATTTTACGTGCAGATATCCACGGTGAGCCTGCATTTACAGAGCCACAGCCATGGACACCTCCCTGACCAATTACAAAGAAAAGGCTGCCAAGGCTTGGGATTGCAGGGTGAATTTAAAACAGCATCACTGCCGTTAAAGCCATCCAGAAAAGGGAAGCCATAAATGAGAGGATGGATGAGAAGATGTCAGGAGTGTTAGTGGTTGATATTCCTGGAGCGAGGCTGCATTATTTGTTGCTGCAGCAGCGCGCTCCTCCCTGCCCTCTCTGACGGAGCCTGTGGATGCGCATGCACACACGTGCAGCCTCATTTCCCACCCTCATGAGAAACCAGCCCCCCCGGCCTACCCTGCAGCCTCACCCCGTAGGTGTCGTGCCACAGGGCTGTAAGTGCCACAGCAGAGCCTTGCTGCACCCTGATTCAGGAGTAAATAATTACGGTGCAGCCCTGGGAGGGAGGGGAGGTGTCTGCTGGTTGGGCCCATGTTTTATTGATCAGACCACTGTGATGAATCAGCTCCCGTGGAGCTGCTGTCTGCCTGCAGACAGGTAGTGACCACTGCACAGAATTACAACGAGTCCTGGCATCTCAGGGCCACCACTGGGAAGGTGGTGGAGTGGGTATGTGTGGGGGTGGTGACCAGGGGCTGCACCTGCAAAGGTGTGATCCATATCCCTGCACTGGAAGGCCAGCAGCTCTCAGCTGGAGGCACAGCAAGTTTTGGGATGTGTTCGGCAGCCAGGGTTGAGCCTTCCCGCTTGCTCCAGGCCCTGTTCCTCCAGCCTGGGTGTTGTTTAGGGAGAGCCACATGGCACTGAAGTGTTGGGCAGAGGGAAGGATGATGTTGATGAGCTGGCAGGCAGCAGCCTGTAGCTGGGCTGGAGGGAGGCTCACCAAGGTGGGAAAATGACTGTGCCCTGCAGCCCAAACCCACCAGGGCAGGAGCAGCCTGGGACTGAAGCTCTGTGTTCTTGTGTCACCCCCATCTCAGCCAGCCTCGTGTAATCTTCTCTTCTTTTCTCTCCCTTCTCGCACCCTGCAGGACCCGGCACAGGGAGAGTAGACAACGGCTCCATGAGTTTGGCCGTCCCACTGTGGCTTCTGGCAGCATCCCTGCTCTGCCTACTCAGCAAATGTTAATACAGATCAGAATTAAAATAATAATATTAATAATAATTAAAAAAACAACACGACAACAACAACAACAACACACAAAACAAAACGCGTTATACAGGAGACAGAGCGAAGAGAGGGGAGAGAGAAAAAAGAGGGGGGGGAGAGAGAGAGACGACTGTTTCTTTCACAACTTTTGTGTGTTCAGGAGTGAAGAGGGGGGAGAGGAAAAATTACAGCAAAGAAGACTCAGCAACATTTAATCCAAAACCTGAAAAGCCGGCTGTCAAGTCATCGACTGCCTAGGAGGCAACACGAAGCGAGGGAGAGAACGGGGCACCAGCGAGGATCGTGTCGCCGGAGGATGCTGCAATGTAAACAATCCAACAAAACCTGCAAAGCCAATCAAACAGAAGATCCCTTTTCTTTTCTCTCCTCCTTCCTCTTTTCCATACTCCCTCACTTTCCTTCCTTCCTCCTCTTTCTTTCTTTTGCAGAAAGAGGTCTTTGCTTCGGTGTCTATAGCCATTTAACTTTTTGGATGCCCTGGGTCATTTTTGTGAGCTAATGCTCAGCCAGTTCATACTTTTAAAAACAAATGTTAAAAAGAAAAAAAAAAAGAGAAAAGAAAAAAAAGAAAAAAAGAAAAAAAAAAGCCACAAACCAGAGCAAGTCACCTGAAGCTCTCTGCACACTGGTGTCCTGTGAAGAACCCCTTCCTCTCTTCACCTCATCCTGCACTAATGTGCACCCAGCCCTTGCTAAACACCTTGTTTCCTGTCCCCTCCTTCATGCAACACCGCCCTCGCAGGCCTGAACTAAAGCTGTGTCAACTCTACTGAAAGTCTACTTTTCTCTTTTTCTTTTAAAATCCTCTTCCTTCCCCCTCCTCAATTCAACCAGGTGTCTTTCTCTTTCTCCTGTGTATGCCTGTGTGCGTGCGTGCATGCATGTGTGGCTCTTGCTCCGTCTTCACTCTTTCTCTCTTTCTCTTGCTCTCTCTAAGCATGCAAAATGAACAGTCCATGTGTACATATGCTCATCCTGCTGTAGATAATGTCCTGCCTTGTAAGTGTGAGACAAGATCCAGAGAGATCACTTAGGCAGAGAAGAAGGGTGATGAGAGAGGGGAGCTGCAACGCAGGTTCACATTGTGTCCCCCCTCCAGTGTCCTCACTGGCTCTTTGTCTTCTGGCCACCTTGCTTGCAAGAGTCAGTCTGCACCCTTGTCTAGGCTTTTTTTCCTCTCCCACCTCCAACCTGTTTGGCTCTCAGCCTCCAAGTACCAGCACAGCAGCCCGTGCTATGCATGAGTGCTCACACACGTGCACTCATGTGCAATTGTCCAAGCAAGCAGAAGAAACCAGGACTGGCCTACAACACTATGGACTGAAGAGTGCAGTCCCCATTCCTCCTGGGGATGGGAGGCTGGGCCGGTGGGATGTGAGTGATGAGACCTTGGACTTCACCAAGCAGCCATTCCTTTTAGGTATAGTGTGCATAGGAACGATACCTCAACATGAAAACCACAACCTGGTCATTCCTAACCTTTTTGGTAGTCATGCAAAAATAGAGCCAATACCCTTTTTTGTTGCTTTGTTGTTTTTGTTCTTACTGTCCTCCCTGGTATAAAAGGAAATGTAGGCTGTGTAAGGGTGAGTGTGTGTGTGTGCATGTGTGTGTGCTGTACACCACTGCTATTACAAAACTCACTGTGCAAATTCCACATTGGAAGAAATAGGGTCAGAAAATGTCCAGGACCTGTGAATGTAAGAAATAAAACAAATGTCAGGTCCAAAATCCTGGGCTTACAAAGAAAGAGCTTAAAATGATATAGCAATGAAGTGGGCAGCACAATTTCCCCTGCTCTAATATCAAGGGTTCTGGTCTTGCTGGAGAGCACTCTGGCTTGCCATCACACTTCCCATGGCAGAATCACATACAGGGGTGGCAGCAAGAGAGGCTTTAGTGGTTCCCATGTGAGGAGGCGAGAAAAAGCTGTGAGAGAAAGGACTGAGAAATGCTGGCTGGTGGCTGGAATTCACCACACCAGCACAAGGTCTGCTGCAGGAGCCAAAATGAGCAATGGCTGCAGTGCCTGTGTGTAGGTTGGGGCAGTGGGGAGAAGACTCCTGTGTCCCCTGGTGTAGTATCCATCAGCAGCAAAGATGATAAAACACGGGGTTTATCAGGCAGGCCTTTTTTGGAGAGAGGGATGTGCAGGGGAGAGCTTGATTTAGCCCACTGAAGTCGAGTGAGCATCCCATGACAGCACGGTGTTTTACAGGTACTCGGCTTCCAAGCAGCAGCCGGTTTGCTCCTCTGTCTTTGCCCTGGGCACCGAGGCAGAGGCTTGGCAGCAGTGCTCACATGCAGGCAAGGGGGAAACAGCTTGGCCTTTCGGTGTGCAGGGGGAAGGGGGATACCCGCCAGGTGGTCACCTGCCAGGAAGGGAAGTGGGAATTGCTGCCTGCCAGCCTGTCCCCACCTTTGCGTGGGTGGAGCGCAGTCCGGTGCGGCTTCTCCCTGCGCTCGGCGCGGTGATTTCGCCTTGCACTGCGGCACTGCCGGCGCTGCCCCTCGCTGCTGAGCTCAGCTGTTCCAGGAAGCAGCAGGCACGCAATTAAGCAGGCAAAGGCTCCTCCCAGGCAGCCAGAAGTGCAAGGAAATTTATTAAAGAGAGACATGAGAGGCTGAAGGTCGGGCATTGCAAGGGTTGGTGTAGAGCTGCTGTGGGATTGCATGGTGGTGACTTATGCTCCTCCAGACCCCAAAGCCATACCTGCAAGAGGGTGAAAGTTGCAAGTGGGGAACTGGTGCTTGAAAGGCAACCAGGAATGGCTCACTTCCTCCAAGATGGGGCGGTCACTGATGGGACTTGGGCATCTCCTTTGGAGACTGGTGTGTGTCAGCCCAGGAAAAAAATGCCCTGCATCCTTCAGAGCATTCAGATATCCCAGACCTCTTGCCTAACCTTCAGGGGGGGCATTTAATTCAGAATCTTAGTAACAAGTCCAGATTGTCTGCTTCAACAGGGCTCCTCTTTCCACTGGTACAGCCATGAACTGATCCTGGTCCCAGAAGCCAGGTCTGGGAGCTGCACCCTTTCCTGCACACTGCCACGAGGGAAAACACCACACTGCTCTCTCTCGGGGCTGTACCTATGCCTGGATTTATTGGCACAGGCTTGTTGAAAAAGGTGGGCAGCCTGCAGTGTCTTGCTGTGACAGGCTGTTCCCAAGGGCTGAATGAAGCCCACTTTAGGTTCTTTGATGTCAACCCGGTTGCTATGGTAGCGCCTGTCCCATTTGTTCTCTGCATGTGTTTTTGTCACTGTGGGGTCACTCCTTGGCACTGGGGTCACACACATCAGACCCCTATGGTGTGGTGGCCGTCATCAAGTCCCAGCACCTCATTATCTCATGTCTGTTTTGGTTTGAAGGAGTTTTGTGGAGACGTTTTTTTTTTTTTTTCAGATGTCAAGGCACAGAGGCTTATGGTTAAAGAGAAATATCTCACTAAAAGAAGGACATCCATTTTTGGAAGCCACCTGCCCATTAGTAGGGGGAACAGCCCCCATCCCAGTGCTGGAATCTGGTCTTTCCTGCAGGCTCTGGGCAGATCTTTGTTTCTGTTGCATGGCTATGAAACAGGGTGTAAGCCAGTTAATTGCAGACCTCTGTGAGAAAAGCCACCCACACCAGGTATGCCTGTTGTCTGCAGCAGTGCTGAGAACCCCACTTCTGGCAATGTCTCTTCCTAGCAGGGCTGGAGGACTCATGGGTAGGTTGGAGCTCGATTTTCTCCAAGAATCTAATCCTATGAGCTGCAGTGTGCCTCACAGGGTGCTGTAAAAATCCCCTTGTTTCTCCTGAACTCAAGCTGAATTCAAACTCTCCTGAACTTTGAGGGATCACTCAAAGCACCTGTCGAGAGGTGAGCCCAGACAAATATGGGAAACACAGACATGGTCTAATGCTTTTTCCCTTTCTTTCTCCCCTCCACCCTCTGACGGAGATGTTGCAATGGGTTTTCTCATGTCTCAGGCCCTTCTCTCCAAAACTGTTTCTCCTCATCATCTCTTTTCCCCATTTGCATTGCTGTCTTTCCCATCACCTCCCAGAAAGCTGTGTTCTTTCTTCCTGCTTCCTCTCAGCTGGTTGGGGACCAGGGAAGATGGGAGTTTGGAATGGGACACCAGTTCCTCGAGCTTGTCAGTGTAATTGTGTTTGATTGATGGAGATTTAACATTTAGTGTTATAAAAAGATATGAACAAAATGGAAAAAAAAATTGTATTTCTTCTACTGGTTTGTAAATATTACAAGAGTTACATGAGATGTCTGGTAATGTCCAAGCAGAGGAACAAAAACTTAGATTTCATATATGGCCCCATAATTGCTAGCAGATTTCTAACCCTTTTCGGACGACCGAGAGGAGGGGTGAAGGCAAGTCTTTCAGAAAGGAACTGGACAGGGGGGATGCAGCCACCCCGAGCCACACAAACTCCATGCATGATTGTAGCACGTTGCTTGGAGCGTGTGCCTGGTCAGATGGAAAACGAAGCAAACACCTGTCTCTGAACGGCTGGGAAGGGCGACGTGGGATGCTCCAGCCGACACCTGTATCTTGGCAGTTGTGTTCATTCCTGTTTGTTTGCAGCCCCGCACTCGCGGGCTCGTTGCTCAGTGATGCACCCTCTCCTCCTCCTCCTCCTCCTCCTCCCCCGTACCCGCTTTCTTCACCAGTGGAGTTGTGTCGCCCCATGCTAGCCCCAAGTGCATGTGAACGTGCCATTCATGGAGATTTCATCGGTGACATGCATCGTGTTGAGAGTTAGTCTTTGTCTGCACATCTTTCTCACGCCACTGACTGTTCACCACTTGGGCAGATCGCTCGTGCACTGCTGCTCGCTCCACTTTTGGTCAAACAACATCCAAGCCCCACCAGCTCTTCTTAGCTCCAGGTGCATCCAGACCATGCGCCCAGGCTACCTGCCTGAGCAACCCCATTTTGAAAGTCCAAGCACACAGCACGGACAAAGCCACCATCAAAAGTCACATGGTCTCCAGGCTGAGTGGAAGCTACACATCTGGAAGGAATGTGGGGGAGCAGCAGAAAGCCCCGATGAAACAAGAGGATCTGGGAAGTTGGAGGAGTTATGCCAGAGTCCTTCACAGCCCCACCAGCAGATGATATTTCAGCTCAGTTTTTGTGCAGTGTTTCATCTCTTCGCCCTTCCCTGGTGAGGGAATCTGCAGGCACAGGGAAACACCTCTTCTCCTCCCAACCCCTCACACCTCTGCTTCCTCTCCTCCAAGCACTCCAACCTGCAGCCCAAATCATCATGGTGCTTGATGCGATGTAGCAACTGACATGGGGGATGGCTGACCAAGACAGAATGACAGAGGAGGTGCCAGGGGGGTGAGCAGTTCTCTCTCTTTCTCTCTCTCTCTCTCTCTCTCTCCTGATGGTGCACAATCTTACTTCTTCTCTGACTCAAGGACACAAAACTTCTTGAGTTAGGGATGCTAGGAGCAAACTGTCCTAAGGGAAGAGCAAAACTTGAGGCAGGGAAATGATGGAGAAGCTGGATGGTAATTTCCAAGATGCGATGCAGGTGGAAAAGGGTAGGGACAAGTGCTGTCCATCGTCCATGCGCAAAACTCTCAGGTTCACCAGCGAGGAGACCATGGCCTCTCAACGCTAATCTTAGAGTGGCTTCATTTCCAGTGGGATGCCCAGAAGATGATTTTTTTAACTGCATGACTCTGCTGACTAAGAGCTGTGTCACACCATTAAAACCTCTTTCCTTCTTGTAACTTGCTAGAACAATGACAGGGCAGCTCCCACAGCCCCCAAAATTTTGCCTAATGGTTGGCTCCCATTAGGACAACATCTGGTGCTTGCTTGTTGGTGCACTCGCCGTAACAGGGGAGCAGAACTCATCTTGGTGAGAGCACGTAGGTGTGGTACTCTGTACCTCAGTGGGTCAGGGTGATGGAGTAAGGTGAGGAGACCTGCCAAGGCAGGGCTTGGGCAAGAGGAGCAGCTCTCCTAATTAGGTGGGAAGCAAAAGGTCCTTCACTTGCTGCAGGCTCAGAGGTTAGCTGGTGTCACAGCAACTCAGACTGCCCTGCAAGCCTTGTAGAAGTGCCCGGGCAGTGGAGAAGGAGGGGGCAGTGACAGGGGCACATGACTGCAGCACAGGTGGTAGGGGCTGCATGAGCAGCAGGGCTCCTTGGGCAGAGCAGCTGGGGAAAGGGCAGAGATTGCATCCCAGAAGGGCCCTTCTTTCCCTGCCTGTCCTCATGGTGCATCAGGAGCTGCCTCCCGGCCTCCCAGGGCATGCTCACCATGCAGCAAAATGGGGCTCGGTGAGTAGAGCAGTGTGGCACTGCGGTGGCTCCAGCCGTGTCCTGAGGAAAGGCATGTGGATGTTTCTGTACATAACAGAGGGGTCATGGGTGGAGACGAGGAGCAAGGCCAACCTAGGAGCCAGCCAGTGAGGAGAGCATGTCCCAGGCAGGGCTGTCCTTCTCCAGAATTGTGACATTTGCTCCCCATTGGGCCACGCACAGGCACATACGCACACCCCGCGAGCTCCACCGCGCACACGCCGCAGGAGCGCTCCTGGGGCACTCTCCTTCCCCACGCTCTCCATCACGCACAGCCAGGCAGGTGCTCAGCTGCCTGCTGCTGGCAGTGGCTCTGTCTGTGACACACAGCTACGTGGTGACCTCCTGGGCAACCAGGAGAAGGCTTGTGCGTGCCTGTGCCTGCAGGAGCACACGTGTGTGCCAGGAAAGGGAGGAGGGGGCACAGAGCAGGAACCTGCCTCCATGGTGCCACCGTCACCTCCCAGAATCATTCAACCTTCCCAGCTGGAGCCAAGATTCATCCTCTAGACCTTGAGAATGAAGGCCAGTCCCTTCTTCTTGCTACACGGTGGGGTGGTTAGAACTCTCCTCATTAACAGTGTTATATACATATAAATATATATATATATCTATATCTTTATATATATTTTTCCCCAGCACTGTAGACATGAGCTGAACTTCTCTTTAACGAAACGAGAAAATGGCCATTTTATTTTTTGCCATTGTTTTGGTTTTGAAACTAGCTCTGTGAAAGAAAGTTTTAAAAGCGCAAGTATGTGTGTAAAAGAACCAATCAAAAAAAACTAAACAACCCAACAAACAAATGAACAAAATCCAGTCATGGAAAAAAAATGAAGCTTTTTATTTTTTTCTTTTCTCAATGTATTTAACTTCTGTTATCTCGTTTCTGTTTCTTTACATGTATGAATGCTCTGCTCTTCTGTGATCTTAAAAAAAAAATACAAAAAAATACAAAAATTAAATAAACGTGAAAAGGAGGTAACGTTTCTTCATTTCCCCTCCCTTCCTTGCATGCTCTGGCTTGTGTCCTCTCTGGTCATGTCTAGTGATGACTTCCCAGCCCACAGGGGGAATGTGGGACAGGCCACTCCTTCCCTCACCTTCCTTGGAGGGGCAAAGGTGGTACAGGGCTGCAAGTGGGGCAGGGGCCAGTGGATTGGGACGGAGGGTGCTGTGTCACCCCAAACAATCTGGCCCCTGCAGTGCAGTGCCTGCGGATGAAGAGAGCAGGCTGGCTGGAAATAGATGTGAAATGGGGCAGCCAGGAGGAGAGGAGAGGTACTGTAAGCAAAACTGCAGCGCACAGCCCTGAAGTCAGCACTTGCCTTCCTTCAGCTTCTTGTTTGGTTTGGGTTTGTTTTAATTAGTTAAATTGGATGATTGTATGTGTGTATGCAGATAGAGGTTGGGATCAAGGCTGCAGTCCCAGGAGGGGAAGAACAAGGAAGCTGATGGAAGCAACGGGCTGAGGCTGAACTGCTTAGGTGAGCACAGGACAGGAGCACAAAAGACAGAGCGTGATGGTGGAGAGAGAGAAGGGGGGTGGTGAGGAAAGAGGCAGGAAATGCTGGCCAGAAAACAGCAGGATGCACCACTGGAGAGGCCAGGTTTTATGACAAGGAGGGAGTAGGGAAGCAGGGGAATGGAGAGGGTATGGGGCTTGGAATGGGGGCAGCCAGGACAAGGGGAAGAGGAGAAGGAGTCTTGTACCATGGGCACAAGCAAGCATGAAACAAATAGGTTAGAAGGGAGCAGAGAAAAGAGGGCAGCAGAGTAGCCTGGGCAAGTTTACAAGCAAACACAGCCAAAGGGGTGAAGAAACCAAGAAGCAGGAAAAACCTGGTCTAAGGAGAAAGCAGCACTTCGGCAATTTAAATGTGAGGGTTGGAGAACCCAGGACATCTACAGCCAAAGGACTGCAATGGGGGTGTCTCTCTGTCGTGTAAGTGCCACCCGATTGTCACAGCCTGGCATCACTTTTCCCAGTGGGAGAATCTCTGTTTCCTGGTGGCTCCCAGGGACACAGCTAACTGGGTAACTGCACAGGGCAGCATGTGCCTACACCCAACACCAGCGCAGCAGCATAAGGCTGCATATGGCCAGGCTCAGCTTGGGCTGCAGGACAGCCTGGCTGCAGCTCTGAAAGAGAGGTGGTCTCGTCCTTGCTCACTGCTGGAGCACAAAATCCAAGGCTTCTTATTTCTGGGTCTGCCCTGCCCACACTTATGTGGTGCTTTCACTGCCTCTGTGTCACCTTCCACTGTCTCTCCTGTTGCCTATTTACAGTCCACTGGGGCAGAGACTCAAGACCTGCATAAAAAACAGGGGCATCTTCTATGAAAAGTTATATCTCATTTTGTCTCTGGAACATAACACATAGAATGGTGTAAGCCTGGTTTCCAGTAGACTATAAACTTCTTTCTTAAACTGCATGAAATGAAATAAAACCGGAGCCGTCAGAAGCTCAGCACAAACAGTGGGCTAAGCAGAGATACATCACTGAGCACAAGGTGCAAGCAGGATGGTGAACATGAACGTGAGTAGCACTTACCACACCTTTGCTGTTTGGGAACAAAGAGAAGCGATGGGTTATGAACCCTCCTCCATCACCATCGTTCCTTTCCATGGCTCTGGGAGAGCCTGGAATCGCAGCCCGGAGCGTCACAGCAGAGCTGGTGGGGGCAGTGCCAGGGCAGGGGGTACCACTGTGCTCTATGCACATTAAGGCCAGTACTGAGCTTTACTGGCTGGTCACTGAGGTGGAAACAGGCCAGGTTTGTGGTGCTGTACACAAGTGACACCAGCACTACCAGGGCTTCACCTCAGTGTGTGCTCTGAACACACCTGGAAAAGCTGTCTTTGCATTTTTACCTCCACCACCTTAAAGCTGAGGCTAAGAAGAAGACAAGATAAACCCTGGCAAGCACAACCTCTCTTTTTCATTAACATTTTAAATGGTTACTTTTAATGGTACATTTAACTAACACTAAGTTATCCATGGGAAGAGAATTTGGCTGTTAACATTGGCATCTGCTTAAAAAACAAGCTTTGCATTTGGTGAGGCGTGAGCATAACGCCAATAGTACTTCTTGCTAACAGCAGACTCATTAACATTAATTCCTGCTTTTACCACCATGAAGAGCAATTATTAAATGTACCCCATTCTCCCTGCAAAATGTACATAGGAAATTACTAGCAGTGATGCAGACCTACCAGTAAATGAGGATCTGAATTCTTAGCACTTACCACATCACGAAATTTCCAGCAGAGTAAGAAAAGTGATGAGATGTTCTGGGGACTGTGTTCTTCATCTTTCCTCACTGAGGAACTTGAACTATGTTCAAACACAGCTAAATTGCAATTGGAAATTAGTTAAGGGCTATGGTACTCAAAGGCTATGGGAACATGTGTGTCCATAAAAATATCTTGCAATCCAGCCAAGACTGGCTTTTGATATCCAAAGCAGGCATTGTCAGAACAGGCAAAGAGCTGGATTTAGAGAGATAAATTGTGATGGATAAAACACCAGCACTAGAGGTGCAGCCTCACCAGTGCCGAGTACAGGAGGACAATCCCTGCCCTGGTCCTGCTGGCCACACTGCTGCTGATGCAGGCCAGGATCCCACTGGCCTTCTTGGCCACCTTGGCATGCCTAGCTCATGTTCAGCCGCTGTCAACCAGCACCCCCATGTCTTTTTCTGCTGGACAGCTTTCCATCCACCCTTCCTCAGGCCTGTTTCACTGCATGGGGTTGTTGTGACCCAAGGGCAGTACTCAGCACTTTGTCTCGCTGAATGTCAAACTGTTGGTCTCAGCCCATCGATCCAGCCTGACCAGAATCCCTCTGCAGAGCTTCCAACATTGCCACACTTAGTGCCATCTGCCTGAGAACAAACTGAGATTTCATCTGAAAGCTGGAAATCACATTGATTTCCAGAGAAATATCTGTCCCTAACACCTTTTTATTGGTCTGTTGTCTGTATTGTGGACTCTGTCCACACATGGCAGGTGTGGTATCTGTAAAAACTTGAGAGCACACTGGACAGTATGAGTTTACACAATGTTTTCTTATGTTTAATATTTTCAGAGTACATGGTCTGTAGAACATATACTGCTTCCTTTTCAAAAGTGTCACCTTTCCAGTTCAGGTTAAAAATGGAGCATTGACCAGGAAACTAGCAGAATGAATGTTTGAACCATCATCACAAAGAGGAAAGTGCTAATTGGAATGCATAATAGAGTTGTCATGCATTCTAATAACGTTGATGATAAATCTGATTTTAGGTCTTTTAAAATATTGCACATGATTACAAAATGCTGACCAGGAATAATGTTACTCTGCCAGCTGAAAGCTACTCCAAAGTTTTTACAGGGCTGAAGGGCAGCAAGGCTTTGTTTGGAAATCACACCTCAGCATTGATCTGCTGTTGCCCCATCTTTGGGTGCTGATGTTTCCATCCTGGTCTGTGCCCAGGATTTTAGGGTTGCAGTCCCTGATATCTGTGTTGACAGGATGCAGTACTAGCAGTGGGAGAGTTTGTGGAAGTCACTGGTAGAAGTGGATGATCCCACTTCTTTAGCCAGCTCCACATGTGCATCTGGGTTTTCTGCGTTTTCCATCTCTCGCAGCCCAACCTCCCAGGCTGTTTCCTTAGCTTGCAACCCACTTTGCAACCCATTTCTCCCAGATGGAGAAATCACTCCTGGATCTGAGCCTCTCAAGGATGCCACACAGACAGAGGGTCAGTGAGGATGCACCAGGCACTTGACACAAGTGCAGGAATCCAGCACAGCTTCAGTCTCTTACAGTGCACCTGGCTCCCAGCCCTGGCTCTGTATTCCTGTAGGGAATATATTGTTCCCTTGATGGGGCTTCAGTTGGCACAGGCTGTGGAAAACAGGCACTGAGCATTCATTCAGAGCACCCACGAGCTGCTGGTGAGCTTGAGCTAAAACTGTGCATCCTCTTTGAAATGTGGTTTGGGAAGTCTGCTCAAATAAAGGCTGCCTTGCCTGCCTGTAGTTCCATCGTGCATTGTAGGGCGGCCTGAGAACTTCCAGCCATGTTAAACCTCTCCCAGATCGTCTCATCGGCTGCTGACTTTTCTGGTTTGCATAACAGAGCCGAGGCAACCCCCTTCCCAGCACCAACGCTTGTGTGTTGGCTGTCTGTCCAGTGAAGGGAGGGGTGGGCTCTCCACATCTTTCCATGAACGGTACTTTACTCCTCCTGAAATTCCTCCCACCACAGAGCCTCGCAGCCCTTCAGCACAGCCCCCTGCCACTGCTCAGAGCACAGGAGTGACGGTGTGCAGGGGTTCACGGCTGCTGCTGGCAGTCCCCTGGTTCCTCTGCGGGCCTGTGGCCTCTCTCGGTGGGGCTGAGGCAGAGCAGGAGCGGTGCTGCCATTTCCACCCGCAGCTGACAGCGGGGATGAGCACAGTGCCACGCTCCCGAGCAATCTGCTCTCGCTGCTAGCGGTGCAAGGCTCTTCTGGGGCAGCTGTTGGCACAGCAGAGCTGCTGACAGGCATCAGGGCAAGCCTCCCACGCTGCAGGATGGGGCTGCAGCTGGCACAGCGCTGGTGCCCAGCACAAGGCACGGTGTGTGCTCTCTTAGCAGGGCAGGTCGTGCACCAGAGCCCAGCCAGGCCTTTCACTGCCAAGGGATCGGGCAGAGAGCGGGAGGAACGGCTGTGCAAGCGTGGTCTGGGGCTGCTCTCTGCATGAGGATGATGTAGTGGGGAATCTCCCTAGGGATATGCACCTCTTGGAGTGCTCGAGGACCAGAGGGCTGTGGAAAAGACGTGAGGATTGGTGCTGCTGGCTGCAGAGACAGCTCCACTTCCTGCGGGCAGAGGTGAGCGCTCTTTGTAAGCCAGCAGCTCCTGACTCCAAGCAAACCTGAATCAGCTTCAGGGCAAAGACCTCAAGAAGCTCAGAGGACATTTTCAATGCTGTCCAAACCCTTCCTCTTCTACTTGTTACCCCCATTAGCTAATTGAAATGGAAATAGAGAAATAGATGAAATATCTCTGTAAGGGGCTGAAACACTTGCAGATAAAAGTTCGCAATTGGTCTAAAGCACCTCCCTAGCCCCTGCCCCAGGCAACTACCCCAGGCAGCAATGTGTCCTTGGGAACAGGGGGGATGGGGCATCCAGAGGCAGGTAGATCAGACTAACAGCATCTGATTGCCCGAGTGATAGCAGAGTTAACAAACCAAGAGTTAGTAACTTATTAAAGGAGAATGACTGAAGAAAGGGGCGAAAAAAGGCACTGGAGGCCTCTAATGATGGCTTTGATGTGGCAAATTAGGGAAAATTAGCATCAAACAGACAAATGGAAACTCATTTCAAGAGGCACCGAATGAGACAAAATTGCAAAGAGAAGCTCAGAAGATTGATTCTGTAGCAATAAAACTTTATCTCCCAAGGAATCCAGTGTTCTCATTTGCTCCCTTGCTCACCTTCTGTAATCTGGAAGCTCTCTCTTCATGCCCTTTTAGTGATACTCCTCACTCTTATATAAATATTAGAGCTGAGAAAACAGTTATTCAGAGCAGGAGTGTGAATAAGCTTTGGAGCTATCCTCCCTCCCACCTTTTTAAATTTGTTTCTGCAGCAGTTTTTTACTGCATTGAAGGTGAACAGGAGCAGGAACTCATCACTACTCCGGTGGCCAAAACCTGTTGTTTTCAGTTCTCACAGCAGTCTGAGAAGCTGTGATGGCCTGATCATGGCTTAGGTTAGGGAGGTTTGGCTTGGGACACAAGCCAATGTGTGAATGGCTGTGTGAGGTGGTTTTTCCTTGTATACCAGAGGGTATAGTCCACTTCCTCAGTCAGTTGGGCAATTTAAATTAATGAATTGCTGAAATCTGTTCATCTCCAAAGCACCGGCGATGCCATTGCATTCTTTTGCTTTGTGTCTGTGACATGTGGTTGTTTTGTAGTCTTGTATCCTCTCACCCAAAGAGACAGAAGCTTTCAAGGATGGGAAGAGGTGCATGTCATGAGGAGGGAGCCCATGCACTGCTCTGTGCACCCTGCACCTGGTACCTACTCCAGGGTCACCTGTGAGCAAGGAACAAGGCTTGACAGCCAGGCCCAGGTCTTGTGTTCAGTCAAAGCAATGCAGTAATTTAGGGAGTGGGAAGCCTGGGACTCTCACTGTGGCAGCAATTTCTGTCCAATGCCTACAAACAGTAGGGATTCATTCATACCAGAATTAGACTCGTACCTGCCTGAAGTCCTTACTGACACCGCCTGAGCTAACTGTGCCAGACCTGACTCATTGCCCTGGATTAAGCCTCACTTTAAAATCTGGCACCAGCTTGGATTGAGAGGTTACTCAGTGGTGAATCAGGCACGAATGTTTTGGGGTTTTTTGCCTTTTACGAATGTTACAAATGTCTGTGGATCACCCTAAGAGCACAAGGGACACTATTTGTGCTCACCATCAGCTCTCTCATGTGAAAAAGTTACTGTAATTACTGTGCAATTTTGATTCTCAGCACAGGCACCTTCTTTAAGGGCCAGGAACCCATGTGGTGACAATCACCAACACCAGTGAGTCTGCTGGGCTGGCTAGTGAGCTCCTCTCCCATGGCAGAGTTATTAGACATAGGACCTGTCAAGCAGAAGGGATTCACCTGTGTCACATAGTGATGGGTCTCTGTCTTTGACACATGCCACAGAGGCAAAGGACAGGTATGGCATCTGCTCTGGAAGCTTAAAGTCCTGCTGTTCTATAATGGCAATCTTACTCCAGAAACTTAATTTTCAGGACAGCCCATTTAGCTGAGCTGCCCTTTGTAAAGCAGCCCTTGAGAAAGGCTGCCTGTGATTGCTCTGTGCACACCCTGTGTTTGCAGTGGGACCTCGATGCTGGGCTCACTGGTCCCTCTGATGCTGGTTGCACATCTACATCCCTCCAATGCCAGCAAATTACCATGGGCAAACCCATCAGAGGCGTGGGCAGGGGCTCAGTCTCACCGAGGGGCTGGCAGGTACCAGGCTGTTCTGGTAACTTCCTTTCAGTGAGTAAATTAGCTAAATCAAAACCAGCCTCCAGACACTTTGTAAATAAAAACTAAAGAAGTGTTTGATGGGTGCTCAGTTCCCTTCTTTTCTACTCTTGCTCTCTTGCTCTCTCTGTTTTCCAAATCTCCTTTCCACCTTTGTTGGCATGAAGTGGTTATTTTCCTTGCTGGCTTGGTGTTTGTCTCTTCCCTTTCTGTTTCTCATGCATGAGTTTGTCGAGCAAGCACAAGCCATTTGGCCCACATTGATTATTTATGAAGGTGGGAACCTTTTATCTCAGCTGCTTAGTAACTTAACGCTGGTGTAGAGAGGCTGCCTGCAAGAAGCTGCACGTCTTGCAGGAGCTGGGAGACAGGGAAGGAGGCTGGGGCCTTTCAGTGTCTGATGGGAAGGGCGTGGACAAGGGAGACAAATAGGGCTGAACTCACTCTGAAAGGTGATTTATCTATAATGCCACCAGAAAGTAGGGGTAAAATGTTACCTTTGGGATTTGATAGTGCTTTGTCTTCACCTTGCAGAGTTCCTAAAAAAATATCAGTAAAGAGTGACAGCCATTATTATAAGTTCAGAAAAGAAGGGATGAAATTTTCAGGAATGAGTGCGATGAGAACGTGGCACCTCTGTTTCTGTACCCACAGATGCCTCACAGTTGCCTGGGTGCCGGCTGTACAGCCTGACTACTGTGAGTGAGGGCAGAGCCAAAAAGAACAAAAGATTTCCATTTCAAGCCAGGCTTAGTGGGAGAGGCGTTGCAACCCTCCAGTGAGACTGCATACCGTGATTGCTGCAAAACCAGGCAAGTCACGCACTTGTCATGGGTCACTGGGACGTGGTCAGGTGGAAACAGAAAATGTGTTTGCCTCCTCAGCCCCCGCCCTTTCCTAACCCAGCTTTTTGTGTTTTCTCTCTTTTCGTTGCCTATCTGCTCACACTGCACTCCACTAATCCAGAAAATGTGGGAAGAAATACATCTGGCCAAGTTGTTCACAAAGACATTGAAGAGGGTCACCCATATGAAATGTGCTGTTGGGAGGACCCATTCTCAGGATCCAACGTGCAAATACAAGGCTGGCAGCCTAGAAAGGTGTTGTCCCTTTCCTGTGTACACAAGTATGCAGGAAGGCAAATCCATTGTGTGTTGGAAACTACTCTAGAGCAAAACAAATAGATCAACACCAAAGGACAGGAGCTGGAACTGTTTTATGAATGGCGATGCTATTAGAGTGCACTGCAAACAGGATAATGGAATATCAGCTGAAATTTCATTTTGCTGTTACTACTAAATCAAAATCCTACACAGAGTTTAATATAGTTCTCCTAAAAATTTCCTGTCACTTCTGCTCTTCCCTTCATCCAGCGACAGCTGAACGTGTCAGATTCCAATCTGTCCCACGGCTTATGAAAAAAATGCTTTATGGAAAAAATATTTTATGGGAACATAAATTTAAATACTGCTCCAGCATCAGTGCCTTTCAGACAGAAAATGTTACCAGAGCTGCCTTTGAGGTGACCAGCCAGGATAGAATGTGGTTAATGTGAGGAAAGGAGGAGGGCACTCTGCCCCCTTCTTTAGCTGCCTGTTGTCAGGATGTACCGTGGTATTCTCTGGTGGGATGAAAGTGGGACAAGGGCAGGGCATATCTGGGAGGTATCCGCAGTCAGCCAAGTAAGCACACACATGCAGCTTGGGTCCTGAGCCTCACTGGCAAAGCACAGGTCCCAAGGACCTCTGCCCTCCTTTATGGCTTTCTCCACCACAAGCAGAGCAGCAGGCATAGCTGTTGAGGGAGCCTGATGTCTCTGTGGCAGGGACACAGTGCCTCTACCCCAGCACGAGCTCTCAGAGCCAGCTGTGAGAGGAGGAGGCTCAGCTCTCGGGGTCCCTCTCAACTGAGCCAATACCCAAGTGCAGGCACCACGAGCGGGTTCTGCTTTTCACCCAGCCGCTGAGTGAGGCTTTCCTTAAGGCTGGCTGAACAAAAGGCAAATCTAATTTTCCCCTCCAGCAGTCTCAGTGGCAGCAGAAAGCAGGGCTGAGCTGTTCTGAGCAGCACAGGGATGCTTTGCTGTGACTGCCATGCAGGCTGCAGGGTTCTCTGGCTGCCCCAACTCCAAAACCTGCTGCTGCCCCTCACTCCCCTATTCCCCAGCAGGGACCAAAGTGTGCACCCCCAGCCACTGATTCAGTAAGTGCTTTGCCCTCCCTATGCCAAGGCCTCCTAAAATCCTCATTTTCCTTCCCCATTGCACCAGCTACTGTGTTACACGTGGCAAGGGCTGCCCAGTGCAGGTGGCTGTGTCACTGTGTCGCCGGCTGAATGGCAGTGGCATTTATAGGTGGATATTAACAGAAGCCTAAGGGGTGACTGGCTGTGCCCATGTGCAGTGCCAAGGCTCTGGGCACGGCTCAGCTGGCACAGAGCAGCTCCTGACAAGCAGCTGAGTGAGCTCAAAAGGTTTTTCTAGTTTAAAACTTGATCTCACCAACTGGCTAGGTATTAACTAAAAGAAATTCCTACCCTACACGTGTGGACACGCGTATTCCGAGCGGCACGGAGAGGATGCGCTATTTAGGGAACACGGCAGAGGCAGGCAGCACATTATGCGGGAATGCTCTCCCCAGGCACTCCATTTAGCGGAGCACTCACCTACAGACACGCCCCCTGAGAAACCTCTTCCCTGGTGGGTGTTTTGCTTACACAGGCATTCCCTAGAGATCGTCCCTGGAGACAGTTTTAGCCTGAGAGGAGAACTGTCTTCCTGGCATGTATTTTTAACAAGGCTTAAAGGTATGTGTTATTCCCATCCCCTTCCCTGCAGAATAAATACTTCGAGGCAGAGCAGTTACAGATCTGATCTGCCCGAAATCCTGAGAGATTAGCTCAGTTGTGTGCTCTGTCACAAGCTCTTCCCACGCCCCTGGGCAAGTGGCAGAGCCCTGCTGCCCAACCAGGACGAAGGTGCCATGCAATGTCTGGAGGGTCTTAGCCTTCACAGCCCTCTGTTGTCATAATTATCCTTCCTACGGTGCTCCAGGGGTTGTGCAGATAACACTGATAAGAGTACTGGCAGCTCCCCAGTGCAGGGTGATAGAAATGCTGAGCTGCTGAGGCTGGCAGACCTCTGAGGTCTGGAGACATCACCAGCGACGTGAGACAGTCCTCAGGTCTTGGCCATACTCACACCAAACTTGAACAGCTAGAGCTGGCTACCCCAATGCTGGGCACTCCAATGCTGCTGGAGCACCTTATTTACTTGTGATGGCAACCAACAGCCTGTGTAAGCAAAGGCCTAACATACACAGGGTCTTGAACAGCTCATGATTTGGGATGTGGAAGATTGGGCAAAATGGTTTAAATTTTCCTTTATGAACAGAGAGGAAAAGTCACGTCTCCTTGTGTAAACATGGGTAGAGAAATGAACCTGTGTTTGGGAACTCCCCCCTTTCTTCAGATTAAAATGCTGGTTTGATTATGTCCCTCTGACACCAGGATTTCTATTTTAAGTGGAAACTTCTTGCCTTGTGATGACACAGTAGAGACAGAAAAGGGTTCCCTGGTTTTGGACTCTGTGGTCCCCAGGCTCCACAAAAAGGCAGTAAATTAGTGAAGTGTGACCTTAATAGCCCTAAATGCTTCCAGTGTGTATAATATTGTTATAGGATTATCATGTGGGTTTTGCTAGTGCAGTGCCACAGGGAAGGAAATGAAGTCAACTACAGCTGTCTGAAGAGTCCAAACCTTGTCAGACTCACAGATGGTAACTACAGAGTGATGAAGGGAAGCCTAGATCTTTCTTCCACCTGTGCTCAGCACCTCTGTGAAATCCCCTGAGAGGTTACATGAGGGATTGTTTGCTATGGGGATGATAGAAAGTGCACTGACTAAAAGCAAAGACATGGCCATGATCTTTGCAGATGCCCCCAGACTCAGTCCAGGAAATCCTTCAGAAAAGTTTAGAAGAGCCATGAAGGGTCCTCTTTCTTACAGGAGGTGCACTTTGCTGCCCCAGAAAGTCCTTTCTTTTCTTACCTCAGCAGTGTGTTTTCTGACTGCCTCAGCTAAACCAAGCAGTCCTTCAATTCATTAGAAAGTGCCTATCTGCTGAGCACCCAGATGTGCCAGGATGCAACCCATGGGTGGCAAAACTTCATAGTTCCACATTTCTTGGTACTTAGATTCTTGATTTTTGTCTTTTCTACAGAGAGAGTTAATAGCCAGACTATGGACCTGGCCTGTTTAAACCTCTGATCTGGCACAGTTAAAACCAGGATCATTCACATATCTATCCTGCATGGAGAGGCTGCTGCAAAAAGCCAGAGGAAGCCAAGTCTCACCCTGAGACACTCTCAGTGCCTGCTCATGCCCTGCTGCTGCTTTACAAATTTCTGTCTTCCTTCCTGGAAATAAATAAATAACCAGACAACCCAGTAGCTCAGATGTGAGGGCCCGAGCTCTTGATCAGGAGCCGTGTGTGGCAGCGGAGGAAAAACATGCAGACTCATTCATGGAGATGCTGCATGGAGCTGCCCTGGAAGAGCCTGTGGGTGTTTGCTGAATGCTTAGTAATTAAGCTGATTCTGGGCATGCTGATTATCATTTCAGGGAGATGTGGAACATCCTGCAAATGCTTGCATAAACATCTGATTCCCAGGACACACGCAAGCACGCGCGGGCATGGGAGGGAAGGGGAAGCAGCCTGACTACTGAGTGTTTTGAGAGCAAGAATAAATAGGTGCTGTTGCATCTGTGACTTTGTTTTGGTTTTTAATCCAGCGGGGAGGAACCACAGGAAATGCTACATTTATAATCCTGCTTTCTGTCTCTGTCAGCCAGAGTGAACAACTCATCAGCATGCAGATTTTCCTCTTTTTGTTCATCAAAGCAATAATGCAGAGAGAAGCCAAGTGAACTTGGAAGCCCATTGTCGAGCATCTCTTGTACTTTTTGCAGGGATAGCACTGGTGGAGGATCACTGTGTTTTCCTAGACCACTATCCAGGTCCTACTGTTGTCCATGGGGTCCTTGATAAAAATTTACTTAGGACTTTAAACTGTATGCTTTTAGGAGTGTGACTGCTGCAAAAAAGGTTTGACTCTGGAGCAAAGTTGTGAGAATTGCGCCTGTCCCCACCCAGAAAGCAGGGACAAGTTCTTCTAGAGTCCTAGAGATATTTGGTTGTTGATTTTGGTGGGGACTTACCAGTTAGTTAGACTATTAGAGCCCTGGTTTAAGTACCTAACATGTCTGGAAAATCCTCTGTGATCCCACCTGCCCTGATCTTTTGGGACATTCCATACACCAGAGTGCAATGGCACTATTTATTACACCCTTTCTCCACACTTCCCTGCAGGATCCTTGCTGTGTCAGGAACTGCAGACGGGGCATCCATAATCCAGCTTCTGTGCTGTCTCATGGAAGCTCTGGACTTTCCCTGTATCCTAGCACAGCATTAGTACTAAGGCAAGGAGGAAACTAATTGCCTCCAGGCATTTTTGTCAGCCTGTGCGATTCTTACAGAGCTCTTGGCCTTGCACATTATGCAGACAGGCAGGGAGACAGACATGGGTGTATCTGTGTGACAGGGGTGGGGGCAGCAGCTCCAGACAGTGAGCTCTGCTTAATTGGTTTCCTTCCTTTGCCACTGTATTAATCAGCTCCCTGTGCATGCTGCCCAGGGCTCATTTCCAGTCATTTTGCAGGCCTAGTGAGAGGGCCATGGAGGAGCCAGGGAATGGATCACTTCCCAGCAGTCTCTGGTCAGAGGCACAGGTCCCTTTTTCTGTCTCCATGGCTCCACAGCAGCCTACTTTCCACCCAGTCCCTCTTCGATGCTCGTTAATGGAGAAGGAGGTGAGCATGAAATGGACTGCTAAAACCTATGAATATTTCAGAGGAAAAAGTCAAGGGACTCCATTAAACCCTGNAATGAGAAACTCCAGCACGGCGTGACCGCGTGATGTTTTCCAAAGTCTCCCTTTTGCAGCGTCCCCACAGAGTCACCCAAGACTGCTGCCATCCTCTCGTTTCCCAGACAAGTCCAAGCATCTCTGCTCTCAGCCATGTCTCCTGCTGCCTCAGCCTGCCCCTGCATACCCCCCCAATACTCACCACTCAGTTGTCCTCAGGTGTATCTCTTCCCTCTATCACACTCATAGCATGAGGGACTCCCCTTGAGCTGTCCAGCACCTCAGTGTCCTACAGCAGCCCACCAGCTACCAGCACTGTTTACCAGCATCCTTCCCAGCTCACCTGCTCTCTTCCCCCAGCCCCTTCCTAAGCCCCCATCCTGATCACAGCCTCCTCCAGACAGCTGCTGCCCCCCCATCAGCAAACAGGGAGAGCAGCTTTCAGAGCAACAGACAGAGCCTGACAGCCCCATATGTTTCAAAGGAGACAGTTCCTCCCTCTAATGGGCCCAGAGGAGCACGGCTTTCAAAGGATTCAGCATGGAAGTGACAGGCTGGAAAGTCTTATTAATGGTCTGTGCGCCAGCGAGGGGCCGGGAGCAGCACGTGCCAACAGCCCGGAGGCCACGGCCAGGCAGAGCCAGCCCTCCCCAGCCACCAGCATCCTGCCACAGCCCATGCCCTGGGGCGAGCAGAACCCTTCCCTGGGACGTGGGATGGGATGGGATGGTGATTGGCCTTCGGCTTTTTCCAAGAGACCAGTCAGCATGTGAGGTCTTTCCAGACCATGCACCCCGTTCTTCCAGCCCTGACTGCCCAACGTGCCCTGTGGGGTGTCTGGCACCAGGCTTGGCTGTCACGCACAGAGAGGAGCCTGGGCGTGACAACCCACAGCTGTAGGTCTCTCTCTCCTTGCTACTGAGAAGCAGCGGGGTCAAGGAAGCCAAAGTTCCAGCGTGCAGGAACTGCTCACCCCTTTTCCAGGTGCTGGCATTCAAACAGGAATTTGGCTTCTGGTCTTTTAATGACTTCTGAAGAAGGTGACCTGTTATTGCTCAAAGAGCTGCCCCTCATAGGTATCTCCTTCATGGTTTCCAGGAACATTGGTCTTCCACATCCAAAGGCTCAAGTGTCTCTGCTGTTAGACACCAGCACCCCTTTAGGCCACCAGGAAGTGTGGCAGTTTCTTAGCTTTCACTCTGTTTTTCCTAAATCACTCCTGTCTGCTTCAAAAGGAAAGAGACCCAAGAAGGAAAGGCTTAGGTGCTGGGCAAACACAAGGAAGGAGACTCTGCCCCAAGCACTCCAGTGAAATAATCTCCACACTTTAACAATGAGCTGCTGCACAGACAGGCGTTGAATGAGGCTTCATTGACATTTAAGCCACAGACTGTACACAAACTAATGGCCAAGGATAGGGACACCCGGTGTAGAGGGGAAAAATGGAACACTCTCCATTAGACCTCACCTCCAGTGAGAGAAATTGTTTTTCCCTCTCTAGCTCAGGGTCCTAAGGATGACCACAAACCCTTCAGAAGATGACTGTCTCAAGGTAAGAAAAGCATAATAATGAGTTCAGCAGAGAAAGGCCTCACCAGCAATTTTCAGATCACCCTAATTAACCCTTCCTTGTTATCCAGCCACCGATGACCTGTACCACCCTTCCTCTCTCTCACCACAGATAATGGATCTTCTCTCTCTCTTGGCTTAGCATCCACCCATTGCTCCTAAAGTGCTAATTACATTCTACTCATAATTTGGTTAATCAACTACCATGATTAAACTAAGCAGTGCAAACTGTACGTAGCTTGTACAGTTTGCAGCTGGCTGCAGCATTTGCAGACACCCAGGTGCCCCAGTCTGTCTTGTACAAGCTACCAATTCTCTGCAAACTCTGCCTCAGCCACAGACACAGTGGTGATCCTCTGAGAGAAATGGGCTTTCACTTCCTTGCCTCTCTTATTATTAATGTTCACTGTTTCGTGCCAAGCTAGAGGAAAATTATTTCCTCTTTAATAGATAAAAGTGGCCCTACATGGAGAAAAATAATTTCATTTTTAATAAACAAAAGTGATCTTAGGTACAGAAGTGCATAATTTCATTCAGCTTTTTTTGCTCATCTTCAACAAGGGATTAGCCCTGTTCAGACTTGATGCCAGCTCTGTATTCAGTGGTGAAAAAGGGCAAAGTGTTGCAGATTGGGAGACTGTAAATGTCTGTTACAGAGTGCTTTATATTCCCTGCTGGGTAAAGGAAAGCAGACTTAGGAATTTGGGTGATTCTCTGAGAAACAGTGGTCTTTTGCCTGTGACCTCAGTAGAGCAATGAAGGTGGCAAGTGTGCTGTCAAGCTGTTGGCGTTATCAAAACCCAGGAGAACCTGAAGTTCCTGTTGCAGTTTCCCCAAGGAGAGGATGTCTCCCCAACCCAGAGCGGGCTAAGCCAGGGGTCCACCAAAGGAATGGGAAACACTCTGCTCACTTGGAAACTGGGGAAAGTTTGGTGGTGTAGTCCATGGATGTGGCAAGATATCCAAAGGGAGTTCACCCGGGCAACTGGCGGAGGTTGAACACCCAAGGTGACTCGTGGGTCATTTCCTACAATTCAGGCAGAAAGTTTTTTATTTCTTCTCTCAGTGGCAAGAATGTGACTCTGGAAATCATGCAGGGCAAACCTTGTGTGCCTGGTTAGAAAGTCTCAGGTGGAGATTTACATTAGGCTGAGCTTCAGCTGACACACATGCCCTGGGACCAGCTGTTCAGCTCCTGCCCTCGCCCTCTGCTCTGCAGCAGATAAAAGAATGCAAGGCAGCCTTGCTACCTCGAGACAACCATTTATGTGGAGAGAGGTCCCTGAGTGTCCCTTTAGAGATGTTTTGCCCCACAGAAGCAAAGCCAATCTGCCAGGGCTGATCCCTGCAATCTAGTGATGTGGCTAATTGAAACTACTTGATTTTGAATGCTTAATATTTGTTTGCACACAAGCTGTAGTCCACGCCTTTTTTGGAGAAGCCATGAGGCAACTGATGATTACATACAAGAATACAGACATCTAATTGTGTCATTTGTAAATTGGCACTTCGTCCAGAACCCATGTGAGGTACTGAGGTCTGCTCTGTTTCCCAGGCAGCTCCTTGGAGCCTCATCAGGATTTTTCCTGGGCCCTTACTAAGCCAGCTGCTGTATTTCATAGATGAGTTGCAAGTGATTTCTAAACAGTGGTTGCAAAGCTTCCTGGGATGAATAGATGTGACAAAAATGCTTGATTTCAGCTCTGCTCTTGAGCAGCTGACAGATACAGCTCAGGATTAAGTCAGAAGCCTAGCACAGCCCAGGCAGCAATTCCTGCTCTGTTCATATATCATTGCACTTGGCACAAACTTGATACTGAGGGAAGTAATGGTGGGGCTTCTTAGGTCCTGAAATATGTATTTCTATCTCAAAAACTTCTGGGGTTCCCCAGTAGCTACTGAAGATTTAAATCCAATGAGGAATTTGATATCTTTAGATAAGCTTGCACAGGGTTCCTTATCTTCTTTCCACTGAGGTTGGCAGAGCACTGGAACAGCTGCCCAGGGAGGTGATGGACTCTCCCTCTCTGGAGACCTTCTGGCTCCTGTGCCACCTGTTCTAGATGACCCTGGCTTGGCAGAGGGGTTGCACTGGATGATCCCCAGAGGTCCAGCCATTACTGGTTGGTGACTCCCAATCCCATTTCTACACCCAAGCAGATGCCCTGGCTCGGAACATCCCAGGCCCAGATATGTCCATGGACATTTTGCAGCTCCTTGGTGCCCAAGAACAGTGTTTCTCAGTTCAGCCTTTTCCAGGTAGTTTCCAGGCAGGGCCCAGACACCCACAGGCCTTTCCTGGGGCAGAACATCCGTGAGGATGTCTGTGTCACGTTAAATAAAAACCCAGGACTTTTGCACAGGAGACTACATCTTCCATCAGGCCAGTTAGATATTCTACCTCAACAGGTATTAAGCACAATAAAAACATACCAGGCCTTTTAATTCACCATTTGAATTTAACATAGCTTTTTACCCAGACAGAATAAGTAGAAAGCATTTTTTTCCACAGTAGTAGGACTTGGCTGAGAAGGTCAAGGGGGAATGAAACGAGATATTTTTGT
This sequence comes from Chaetops frenatus, assembly GCA_013400775.1. Classification (NCBI taxonomy): domain Eukaryota; kingdom Metazoa; phylum Chordata; class Aves; order Passeriformes; family Picathartidae; genus Chaetops; species Chaetops frenatus. The sequence goes on along the minus strand of VZTR01022337.1, from coordinate 285,681 downwards.
AAAAGCATCAAAGTCCTACACATGGGAGAAATTTCTATTCCAGGAGCAAATAATTGCACACAACTACACATATCTATAAGTGAGAGACTTTATTTGAACCAATTTTTCAAATACAGACATCTGTATTATTCTCACTTCTCGGGAATGTTTTCTGATCATTTTTGAAGCTTGCAACCTTAGGACAATATTCAGGACATATGTGTACATTAGATCTCTGCAGATGGACACATTCATAATGCACAAGTACAATGAGTGAGAGACTCTTTCCAGATCCTCACACAAGAGCATCGGAAATGGGCCGCTCTAATCGTCAAGTTCTGCTCTTTTTAGCTTCCAGACACTTCACAGTTCTTGATACTCTCTAGGCTGTAGCCACCTTCTTCAGGCCCTGATTTATTACTGTGTTACTTCAGCTGTATGCCAGTGGAACTCCTCAAAATAGGGCTTAGGTGATGCACAGGGATTTGTTTTATTCATTGGGAACAGGCATGAGCAGAAAAACCAAGCTATTGGGTGAACAGTTCACCTGGGATTTTCTTTTGTGAGAGTAGTCTAGGTCTCAGGCTGGGATTTCTTTTTTGGGAAGTGACCAGTGGTTCTGGATGTGTAATACATGAATCTTGATGTTCAGAGCATACAGGGGACCTGTGGCTTGGATCCCAGTGAGGTGTCTCTCAAGTTGGGCACTCCAGATGTGAGCCACTGGGGTCACTAGCCTGTTCTGCAAATCTCGACCTTCACCTCTTCTTCCAAGTATTGCTCAACAGAAGAATGTAGTAATAAAGCATTGTAGGTAAGAATGCAGGCTTGCACATGACCTGAGATCAACACCCTGAAAAATGGATAGAGGGTAGCGCTTTCAGGACCACCTAAATGACTCATGATCTTCAGTTCCACTTTGGGAAATGACTGGAGGATTTCAGGCCTGAGACCCCCCAAATGCACTGCAAGGAGGAGTTTGGACATCCTTCAGCATCTGGGCCTTAGAAACTTGTGTCTCTTTGAAAGCCAGTGAAATGTGTGCTCTCAAGTGCCGATGTCACTTAGGTTATTCTGAAAACTGTACCCTATATACATATAGGTAGATAAGGGGCAGACTTTCACAGGCACAAGTGGCAGTTAGACATGTAACTCCCATTGATTTTTTTCCCCCCTCGGGGACCTGGAAAATCCCCCCCCCCCGAGGAGTTGAATCCTCCTCTCGCATTATTTTCACACCAGATTAACACCACTGGTTCCAGTGGAGCGACTCCTGAGTTACCCCAGTGTGAGCGAGAGGAGAACCAGTCCTGAGGTGCTCTAAATATCCAGTGAAAGTGCTAATGTGGCAATGCAGAAAAGCAGGGAATCTGAGCACAGGCCTGGAAGAGGACCCCCAACGTCACCTCTGGTGTCGCTGAGCTGCAGGTCACAACCAAGCGGGCTTCTTAGCCAAGAGGAACCACAAAAATGTTCATTCAAACCCTTCCCTCCACCTCTGCAAACCACAGCCACTCCATTTCCTCCTAAGACAGTTATGACAAACAGCAGACCTTTAGTATGAAAAGTCACAAGTGCCAGTTTGCTGTTTGGAGACCACAGGAAAAAAAGAAATAACTCCTGTGGGGAGTTTGGTATGAATTCCCTCTTCCTTTTTTCTTCCTTCCTTTTTTTCTAAACTCCTCTCCATCAGTTGTGGCAATTTCTTTCATCTAGAGTAATGTTTCCCAAGCAAACTCACCACGGGTGAGTTCCTTCTGGCTAAAGCCTCTCATGGGGCTGCATTAGGGTTTAGGATTGGAAAACACTGGGTCTGAAGGGATCCCAGCAGGATGCCCTTCCCCTCCCTTTGGAATGTGGCTCACAAAGAAGCTCCTTGGCTGATGCAACTGTTGCAAGGGTTGTGGGGTTTCATCTGCTATCAGTGCAGACATTCAGGATGCCACAAGCATTGCAAATCAGACCAAATTCATGCGAACGATCTACTGCATGGATGGGGAGTTTATGTTGGAATTCCTTTTCACTTTTTCAAGGCTTAGTCTAGTGAAATGTAGTAGTGAAATGTCAAGAGCTGGCCTACAGCTGGTAGGAGCATTCAGGGTAGGTGTGGGTCACTAGCATATCTTACTACAGGGGCATGGAAAAAGCCCTTCTAGGACCCTGAATTTCCACAGTACTGCATGGTGAGGTCAGGCACCATATTCCCAGTGTGAGTCACTCTGACATGCCCTGCCCTTTTCTTACGTAAAATAACAACCACAGACATCTCCAGGCAAAGCTATATCCTCTTCAGGGAGAGAGAATTAGATACAGGCTCCCTGGGGAATTCCTGTTGGTTGTTACAGCAGGAGTAGTAGAAAAGCTTTGACTACTCTGTTGATGACTTTTTGCCCCACTCTTTACCTCTAGGATCTCCTGCTGCTTCTGCTGCTTTCAGCTCCCTTGATGTCTTGCTAGAAAAGTCATTCCTCAAATATCCTTGTTCTCTTTCCAGTTTCTGTCCCATGCTACATCCTTTATACTGTTTCTTTTTAGTCTTTGAAAATCTGTCTGAAGAGGCAACTCAAGGAGATCCAAATGCTTTTCTCTGCTCTCTTCCTGTACTCTGAAGACAGCCCAGCTTCCTATACAAATCTTGTGTATTACACATTAAACTACCGCCTGCTCAAGGCAGGGTTTGTCTCTGTGCTCTCTCTCACGCTCTCTTTGCCCTGACTCTTTGGCAGGATCAGGACACAGTACAATAATAAAGATAGGGGGTGCTTGGTTACAGCCAGTAATTTTTATCTGGAACCAAGGGAGAGGAATTAGTATTTAAATTATTTAGGTTTGCAGTTGGTAACCACATACNGGGGGTAACCAAACCACAAAACCCAACCCTTTGTTCTCTAGGCAACATGGCAAAGTATGTTCTTACAAACGGTGACAAAACACGCGCGATGCCCCAACCATCAGCCAACGGGGAGGCAACATGCGAAATACAAAGGTAAATCCTCCCTGGGGAGAGAAAGTTGTTTCATTTTTTGAGGAGGGAGGAAGGCCTATGTCCAGGAAGACATGAGAGGCAGTTTTCTTTTCCTTATAAACTTAAAAATGTTAATAGCAAAGTGGAGGCAAGATGAAAATTTTGGGGTCAGAAATCAGAAGAGCAGGGAAACCTGGTCTTTGCAGAAACAAGCAAGACATAAAACCTTTTAAAACGGTCATGACAGGAGATAAGGCCAAACAAAAACCATGGTCCCTCCTTCCTGCCTCCTCCCAAACACCTCTCCCACAAATCCTGAGAGCTGAACCTCAGTTCTCTCAACTTGGTGCTAGAGACACGGGGTGCTTGCAGTGTCTGTGCTGGGCCCCTTGTGTGCTACGAACAGCAAACATAGTGTACACCTCTCCTCCCTACGCCTCAGCCCCCGTGTCCCTCGGAGCGCTCTCCCTCCCAAAACACCACCCACACCCTGCTGCCTCCATGGCAGGCACAGGCCGGGTGGTGAGACCTGACATACGGTCCAAGCAATGCCTGATGTCTGCGCTACATTTGCTGAATTGAGGTCAGGCTGGAAGGTGTCTCAGGGTTTACCACCCATCATGACATGGGAATATTAGCATATATATCATTTATGAAGTATGACACAATACCTATCTGTCAGTCAGCCCATCTTTCTATCTATTTAGTCTGTCTAATCTACTTTAGCTATCTACGTTTCACTATCTCTATCAATCATCTATTGCTCCATATTATCTAATTTCTTCCTGTCTCTCTCTCATCTTTTTCACTCTAATCTTTCTTTCTTTAGCTATACTCCCCTCTCTCTCCCTATCATCCATCTATCCACTCAAAAATCTTTGCCCCCCTCATCTCTCTAATCCCTGTTTTTAAAAATCTTTGTCCAATCTCTCTCCCACTCTCTCTTTCCCTCTCTTTAAAAAAAACTCCTCCCTGTCTCTCTCTCTCTCTGACTTCTACAGAATGCCAGGAAGCACATGGAAATGAATCCTGACATGTTTTGATGGCACTTCCAGTGAGCAGTCTGCGTTCAAAGTGATCATTTCTGAGGAGACTTCATCTTTTCTCCCTATTTCCAACAAAGAGATGGAGGAGAACAAAGGAGTAGGACAAGAAGTGCCAGCCAGCCCTCCGAAGGCCATGGGGCTGCCACTCCAAGAAGCATCAGCCACCAAAGCACACTGGAGCTGTCAGCATTCCCATCTTTTAGTCTTCCTGCTGTGAGGACAATTTAATCCTGGTCCTGCAGCAGCACTCAGTTATGCTGCAGGGTACTCTGGCTGTCATTGCCAATGAGGCCAGGAAACTATGCAGGAGCTGCTGGGAAAGCACATGATAATAATCAGGGCAGTGAAAGAGCACTAATAGCCAATGACGGGGCTTTTCTGAAAGCCCAGATATTACAAATGTATTTTAGCTGTTTGTTCTCACAGGTCATAAAGACAGCAGCAGACCCAGATGGCTGTACAGGCTCAGGGTTTGGTGTCTGTCAGTCCTCCACTGGGACAGGCTGGGTGGCACCAGGGAGCAGCCCGCAGCCTCTGGGAAGCAGTGCTGGAGATTTGGGAGGTGGTGCTCTGCGCACAGCCTTAAATGACAGCTGGAAGCCTTGGCCCTCATTAGAGCTGGGTGGAGCACCCTGGGGTTTGGCAGGGAGCAGGAATGAGGTGTTTCTCAAAGTGCCACCAACTGGCTCCTACGCCACTAGGCCTCATCCTGCCCCTCTGCCTATTCATTCAATGCTTTGGCCCAATTTATTTTTTACAGAACTCTTTTGGGGAGCCACGCTGTGCTACTCAGGGACTTCAGCTCCAGCCCTATGGGGTGAGCATCATCCTACTGTGGGGAGAACTACTGACAGGTCCCAGGGCCCTGTCCCCTCATGGTCCTTGGCACACCGCTTGGCAGGGGTTAGACCTTGGGCATGGATCAAAGCTGGCCCCGCTGCAGGCTCATACCTCCAAGGTCACTACAGTTCTCCAAATCAGGGCCTAGAGGTCTCCTAGAGAGACGCTTTTAAGATTCTTTCCTGAAACTGATTTTGCTACTTTCATTATTTATGTTAGTCAGTGTTAACGTCTCGCTCAAATTCCAAGCCTGCTCGCCTTAAAAAACCCCTCGGTAGTGCCAGGGAGAGCAGTCAGTCACTGACTGGTGGCCAAGGAGCACAGCTGGGCCACGCAAGAAGCGGCCCACCGAAGACCACAGGCCAGCAGGGTGTACGGCAGCATAGAAATGCGACACGGTGGTGTTAATGATAATTATTCTCATTTATTATAATTATTGTTCAGTTTGAAAAAGGAGCCTGGAGCCAAGCATTACGCTAATTGGCACATTTTTTAGTTGTTGTTTTAGTTCTGAAAACAAACTGGGGTTTAGTATACTTTTTTGTTTGTTGGTTTGTTGTGTTTGGTCTTTTGTCTGTTTTTTTTTTTTTTTTTCTTTCGTTCATTCCATCACATTGAAAAAGGAAGAAAAGAACCTTTTTTTCCCCCCTCTTTTGTTTTAACTCACTCGGTAAGTCTGGACTCCTCGGATGAATGTAACATTGCACACACACACACTTGGAGAAGAGAGAGAGGAGAGAGAGAGAGAGAGAGAGAGAGCGCTCGCAGTGGGCAGACAGACACACGCACGCGCCAGGTCAAAGAACTCTGATACAGTGCAAGAATTTTCCCAAAATGATTGGATCATCATTACCAAAAACTTGCCATAACAACACCAAGAAACAAAGAAATGTTTAAGCCACACTGTTTGACTGGGATTTTCCTGCTTTTTTTTTTTTTTCTTTAAATGTTTGCCACACAGAGAGAAAAAGGGTTTAAGTGGTAATGGAAGAGGGACAGACAGGCTCACAGATGTGAGCAGGAAGGGGGGAGATCGAGATTGGGGTGGGAAGGAAGGATAGAGGATAGGGGGAGGGAGGGAGGGGCAATGGGGAGTTATTTCTTAATGTTCAGGCATTTTCTTGGTCCGCCTTGCTCTCATCTTCTTTCACCTCTTCCTGCTGGGCACTTTCAGTAGGTTTGGTTTCTTCTACAGCATCTAATGGGGAAAGAGATGGTCCAGTGTTAGTCAGCCATGATCTAGAGCATCCTGCATGTGCACACAGCCTGATGGACTGCATGGCTTCAGGCTTCTCTCTGCCCAAAGTCACCCAGGTCTCAAAGCCCCTGGAATTTCAGCAGCATGGAAAGAGCATGCCAAGGTTCAGCCCAGCAGGCAAATACGTAGCTCTCACAAAACACCTTCAGCCAGAAAGTATGTGGCATTGGAAGGAGCTGCCTTGCTCCCTGCTGATGTGCTAGACAACCATTGTTCATTTAATTAGGGGTATTGATTAGACTTAGCTTATCAGCTATATCACACACCCTTTTACAGAACCCACTGATTGCACCAACCACTGTTGAATCATTGTGGTCAGATACAGCCGTGGACCCTCTCAGCCAAGACTTAAAGAGGTCACAAAGAAAAAACTCTGTACACACTTGAAGCCTGCAAGACCCAGAGGGAAAATTTTTATAACCTGTAACTGAAACTTCTCTCACAGTGAACAGAGATTTAGAGAAATGTCTCTAGACTTCAAGAATGGGAGCCTCCATTCAGAGGTTGCTACATCTCTCCAGTTTTCTGGTCTCTCCTTTCAGAAGCAAAGCTGCCCTGGGGGGAAGCAGTGAGTACAACTGGAGGCTGGGTCTGCCTGTCAGTCAGACACCTTGTTCAGGCACATATTCACATAAGAAGTTAAAAATAATGCTATCTCACAATGAACTAGACAGAGGATCAGAACCCAGGGGAAGGTAGAGGCAGCCAGGGGTAACAAGGCAAAGAAAAGGAATGCCCCTCAAGCTGGAGAGATCTCACTCCTGGGTTCATCTAGCCCATGCCTCCTTCATTGCAGCAGGACAGATTTAATTGTCTCCGAATTTCTACTGCCCAGCTCTCATCAGGGTACACTAACAGGTTCAGAAACAGTCCATGCACTGTGTGGATTGCTTTTTACAGGACAAAGTGGTGGTGGACCCAGGGCTGCAGGGCTGTAAGACAGAAAAATGCCCAAGGGATCTTAGAGCACTGGTAGTGACTGGTCTGCTCCATTGCCATCTCTCCCTTTTCCTCACTGGCTCCCACTCTCACACATCCACAGCCCATGGAGAGGTCAAGCAAGCAGCAATCCAGACTTGGGATAAAGAACAGGGAAAGGAAACACTTGGGATACTGTGCTGGCTTGGGGCAAATTTGGAAGGAAACCTCCAAAAGGCGTCCTTCCAGAAAGGCAGATCCAAGCCACCCCTCCCCCACCTGGTTTGGGAAATGGATTTCCTTGGAGAAAAGTGGAAAAAAACCTATTTATTTAACAAAACAAAACACCCACAAGCATAAAGAATTAACAAATCTATGCAATAAACTCTCTTGCCGTTCTGGAGGGATGACAAATTCAGAGAACTCCTTTCCCGTGGGTGTGTCCTCGGCTCTTCTTGCAGTCTCTCTCTCTCTCTCTCCCTCTCCCAGGCTAGGGCCTGGCATCCCAGCTGCAGTGCAGCTTGGGGGGTGGATCCCCTGGGCGATGGTCCTGGTGTCCCAGATCAAACAATAGCAGAACAGTCCCAAAAAACTTTTGGCTTCAGCTAATTAAAAATAAAAACCGACCAAAAAGCAAAAAAGGAAAAAAAACAAGAGAGCTCTCCCTGCCCATGCAGACGACACACAGAGAGTCCCGGAGAAGTCCGTGCTGAGGGTGTTATCTCTATGTTTTTAAAGCAACTGTTTCACTGCTTGCTGTGAGATTCAGGCTCAAAGGTACAACACTTATTTCTGAACTAAACAGACCAATGAGGATAAAAGCATCATACAGTCAACCTAGGACAGATACAAAGAACAGGGAAAAGAAACAAGTGCTGAGGGGCTGGGTGGTGTGGGACAGACTACATTCACAGAATTCACAGAATGTCCAGGTTGGAAGTGACCATCAAGATCATTGAGTCCAACCCATGCCCTAACACCTCAACTAGATCATGGCACCAAGTGTCATATCCAGTCTTTTTTTAAACACATCCAGGGATGGTGACTGCACCACCTCCCTGGGCAGACCATTCCAACATTTTATCACCCTTTCTGTAAAAAACTTCTTCCTAATATCCAACTTGTATTTCCCTTGATGCAGTTTGAGACTGTGTCCTCTCGTTCTGTCAGTTGCTGCCTGGAGAAAGAGACCAACCCCCACCTGACCACAACCACCTTTCAGGGAGTTGTAGACAGTGATAAGGTCACCTCTGAGTCTCCTCTTCTCCAGGCTAAACAACCCCAGCTCCCTCAGTCGTTCCTCACAGGGCTTGTGCTCCAAGCCCCTCACCAGCCTTGGTGCCTCCTCTGGACTCTCTCAAGAGTCTCAACCTCCTTCCTGAACTGAGGGGCCCAGAACTGGACACAGCACTTGAGGTGCAGCCTCACCAGTGCTGAGTACAGGGAAAGAATGACCTCCCTGGTCCTGCTGGCCACACCATTCCTGATCCAGGCCAGGATGCTGTTGGCCTTCTTGGCCACCAGAGCACACTGCTGGCTCATTTTCAGACAGCTGTCAGCCAGCACCCCCAGGTCCCTTTCCACCTGGGCACTGTCCAGCCGCTCCGTCCCCAGCCTGTCATTGGTGTGACACATACCTGTACCCATCTCATTCAGAGAATACCGTGGGTTCCCTGCACAGTTCCTGGCTTCAATGATGGGCTATTGGGGTACATTGTACCAGAAAATAAAATGGGCCAGTGACTGCTCCCTGGATCCTAGGCTGGCTGGCACCACACAGCTTATGTCCCTATGGCTACACTCTACTCCAGAACAGGGTAGTTGTGTCTGTGACCTGTCTGAAGCAAAGCTACTTGGTGTAGACAAAAATCACACTGGGGCCTGTGCTGTTAGCCAAACAATGTGGATGTTCACTTGCCAGTGTTTGGTTTGTGAGGATCAGCATCCTCATACCCATGTTTGGTGAGAAGGCTAACTGGGATGTGAAACTTTCCTTACTGACACCATTCACGAATATTGGCCTGGTCCATTTGATGCCATCAGATGGCAGACTTGTATTTGCTTCCAGTGCTGGCAATAGGTGCTAAATTCCTGCTTCCCTCTTCCCCTCAGCTCTTTTAGCCTAGGTTTTAAATATGTTCCTAAGCACCACTTCCTTATGAATCACCTTTAAGTTGTGTGCAACTTTCCATTCTGAATCATCTTCATTAAAGGCTCTGCTTCTGGACCTTCAAATACTTTTTATCTTAGTAAATTCTGACTGCTGATTTTCCAAAAGGAAAAAATGTCTGTGGGAACTTCCCCATGGCCTCAGGGCTGCATCTGCAAACCCCCTGTCAGCAAAATCCTCTGTGGGCTTTCCTCCCCTTGGTACTGAACAGCTAAGCAGGATGCTATTCAAGGACTCCGTCTATATCTGGTATAGCTACCACCACAGACCAGAGACAAAATAGGCTACTGATTAAAATAGGATTGTAACAAGTATCATTGGGAGGCAAAGCTTGGCCTACTTTTTAAATTTTCCTGAATGACTTGAACACTGGGAGGGAGGAGAGTCCCTTTAATGCTGCTCTTCAAGGCATTTGTAGCAGGAGACATGTTGAATTACGAGCTGAGAGTAGAATCCCAGTGTGCAACCATTTACCCCTAAATTTGAGAGGAAATACCATTGTATCCTAGCAAGGCAGAATTTCTGGGGTTTTCTCCTCATGTAAATGGAAGATGAGTGAAAGAGCAACAAAGAGACATAACATGGCTACAGGAGCACAAGTCCTGACACTGTTTCTCATTGTGTTTAAAACTTTTTGTGTGTTCCTACCAAAAATATCCACAAGTTTTAGCCGGCAGTCCCACAGCCCCCTCAGGACAGCACAACAGATAGACCTGTAACACAGCAAGCATAGGGACAGACAGACACTGGAGGGTCCTGCACATCTGCTGTGCTAGCAAGTCACACAGGTGCCCTGTTAATCAGCAGCTGAAAGTGGAGTCCAGCTCCTACAGCAGTGGGCTCTTGACAGAACTCGGGGAGGGATGGACAGGAAATCTGCCCACACTCAAAGTGAGGGAGCTGGCAACCTCAGTGAAGTTGGTTAGCTCACAGTGTTCCCCTGCTGTCCTCAGCCTTGGGATAAGCAGGCAAGTTGAAACACAATTTTCTGCCATGTTTTATTCCCTGTTAGCTCACCACAGTGGCAAATGTAATTTCCAGGGAGTGCCCATGGCGCCTAGAGATCCCTGGCTAGCAGAGGAACTGCACAGAGGTGCCTCACTGTCCCCATTAATGTTCTCTAGGGAGCAGATAGTGGCAGGCCAATGGCTCTCTGCTGAATCAGGCCAGAGACTGCACTGATTTCTGCCATGGATGAAATAGGCTGGACTAACTGGGATCATGGAGCAGCAGGAATAATTTAAGGTCACTTCATCACATTCAAGTCAACAGAGAGGGATCATACAACTCAAATGCTAGACTGTGCATATCCCAAGTATAAACAAGGAGTCTAGTTTTCTGAATAAGAATTATCACACAAAATTCAGTGGATCACTCTCCCTCTTTTCTCTTGATGACATTGACGCAGTAACAGGAAACACTCTGAGTACTGCTACACCCTGCTAAACTATGTCTTATTTCCTAGCAGATTTAGCAGCACTTCATCCATCTTTGGGATGAGGGAAAAGAAGCAACCTGGTGTTATTATGTAGTAATGAACTTCAGCAAGAAGCAATATCATGAAGGAAAAAAGAATTCAGCACAAAAATGATAAATTTCAAGCTGTGGCACTGCTAAACCACAGCAGTGAAAAGGAGAGGATTTGCTCTGCGCAATGGGAGCAATGCATCACAACCCCACTGACATCAGGGCCAGCTTCTGATTCACCAGGAGAGCTGAGACAGTTTATCTGACTCACCAGTTTGTTTGATGCAGGCTGTTTCTGCAGTGTGTTTTCTGGGCTTTCTCCAGCCTTGTTTTCAGTGTCCCAGCAAAGGAGGGCAGGGTATCCCCATGGAGATTAGTAGATAGTTATCCTGGGGATTCCATACATCAGAGAGGATATTTCTCACACTGCTTTTTACCCAATACCAGTCTTGATTTTCCACTTTTTTGAAACCTGAGCTATAGTACCTGTAGGTTTATAGTGGACAGATACCATTATACAGACAGCGCTGCACAGTTTTGGCATTTTACATTCACTTTGCAGTCTGTTGCAAAGGTGACAAAAAAGAGGTTGAGAATTCAGGCTTGAGGAGCAAAAGCATTTCATCCTGGGTAGCCAAACCTCCAGCTGTCTAAAGCTGCCTCCCTTCTGAGCATGCCAGCACTGTGAGATCTCCTCCTGGAAAGTCAGAGGCCCGTGTCCACTTGAAAGGGACAGAATAAGCAGGAAGCAGTGACCTCTATCTTCAAGTGAGCCTGTGCTGGGGCATCATCGATGTGTATGTGGTAATATCATGAAAGGAGAAGCCTGAAGCGGGAGTGGATGGACACCTCACCCAACTCCAGACATCTACAGAGAGACACCTGCAGCTGATCTTCACACCCTCTCCTTCCTTCCTAATTAGTGGAAATAAATAGGACATTTCTAAGACTCTATTAACCTGTCTTTTTTGGATGCCTACTTTAGGACAAGTTGCAGCCTGGGAATACCTACACTTGCAACAAGCCAAAGTGGAGACATTCACATTTGTTCTAGAACACTCCAGCTACAAAGTAAAAAGAAAGACCCAAATTCACAAAATGAGAGTGGAGGAAAGAGAAGAGGAAGGGAGGCAGAGCTGCAATATGAAAAAACAAAACAAAACAAAACAAAAACGAACAAACTTGAGGGAGGGCCAAAACTAAATTCACTTCTTAAGGAAAAAAGCAAGAATGGCTAGGTCAGAAAGCTAAAAAAAATCATCTCAAACTAACAACAAAACCAACCTAGTTTGTGCTTGCAGTCGCCACCCTTACAGTTGTTTTAATGCTCACCAGTCATCCCTTGCACTGTTCATGGTTACTCCAGTCCTGTGGTCACACCCTTCTAGCTTTAAGATTTTAGTTTGCTTTTTTATTTCAATCTTTGTAAATCTGTGCTGCAGTCCAGGTCATCTTAAAGCACAGAATAATTCTGCCAAAGAGACAGGCATCTGTGAGCTGAGCTGCCACTGTTCCCATTTAGCACTCTGGATGGTGCAGTCAAGTTGAGAAACCTTTTGGGCAGCCTTGGACAAACCTTAAACTGAACTGTTTAAGTGTAGAGCTTCACGATGGGAGAGGCTGGTGTGTGTTTGCTTCCCAGCTGAAGGGCCTGTGTCAAAGAGAGGCTTCATACCTACAGCTCCATCTGGCACCTGCTGGGGAGCAGCCTTACCCATGGAAGAGTAACAACATGGAAGCGAGGTGTAGAGCCTTGCTGCAATAGGGTTGTGGGGAGCTCCTGCTCCTCTGCACTCCATTTATTTCCTGGAAAGGGTGGGAGTCATGTCTGCGAGCCCTGCTGGGGAGCAAACGCCTGGAACATATGCAGCTCTTGTTGCTGTGAAGCTGAGGCAGGCACGCAAGCAGCAGCTCTGCTGGATGGTGCTGCTTCCAGCTGCCTTTGCCGACGCTGTGCTCTAATGGCTGAGCGTGCAGGCTCCTCTCCAAGTCTCTCCACTGCCCTACATTAGTGAAATTAGGTTGAGTGGATTTCCGGGTAAAACACTGTCTCTTGGGACCTGCCCAGCTCCCGTCTGACTTGCCAAGATTAATTAAATCAGAGCAGACATCAGCTTATGACCACAGTAGCAGCAACCTCTCTGATGATCATTTCTTTTGTGGCTGGTGGCTTGGGTTTTGTTTTCCTTTTTGTCTCTGTTCCATTGCACATCTTTAAATTACCACAGCCAATTCCAAGAGATGGGAAATTGCTCAACACTCTGGGATTCTAATACAGATGCAGAGATTTTGCTTTTACTGCTTTCTCAGTGTTTGCATAATTATTGCTGATATTGATTGTGCAGCTAGAACTCTCCTGAGCATTCATGCTGAAGTACTGCCCAAATCTCCTCAGACGCTGCTCTCTCTAGCATTTGTGTGCTTCCTTCTTTCTCTGTCTTTTGCCAGCNTTTTAGGATAAGGAGCACTGGAAAGCCTCATTTAAAATCCCTGCCCTGAGCATCTCCTAGTTTTAATGACATTTGGATCCAGATTTGGATCCAGGCTTCACAGCTTGATTCATCTGTCCCAATCCATCTGTCCTTCTAGTTAGCCAGAAGCCTATTCCAGGCAGACGATGGTAGGTCTGAGACTGCTGAAACAAGACACACTTCAGGTTCAGAGCTGTTGCTTACACAGTTCTCTTTCTGATCCATGTTAGCCCATTTGCAGTCAGCCCTATGATGCATCATATGCAGAGCTAAAATCCTCCACCCTCCAGACTTGCTGCTTCTGAAAACTGGTAGACGTATGGTGCCCCAGCTCAATGCTGAGAAATGAAGCAATTGGGTATTTCAGGTAAGTGGCTGTGTCTGGTCTAGGGTTTTGATTTGCACGATTTCTCCCAAATCCCTGGTGAATCCTTCACTCTGTACAGACCCATGGTACGGATTCCTGTGAGCCCTTGGGGTCCTGGTGAGCACGTGGCACCTGGGAGATCTGCAAACCCTTGGCACACCCTGCAACAAGATGGTGGGGAGGAATGTCCCCAGTGCAAGTAGGAGGTCCAGGGAAGTCACCCAGTAATTACTGGAAAGAAGCAAGCAATTCAGCTTGCTAAGGTTGAACCAAAAAAGTTAACATGGCCCTAATATATGGTAGCTTGGGCCTCCTATTCCAGTACCACTTCACCTTTTTCCAGAACCATATAAGAAGGGTTCAGTAGCCCCAGCAGGGAGAAAAAACCCCAACAAGTTCTGCAAGTCCCATGGCTGGTAACTTTGGTCCAAGCTTGGACAGCTGCCTGTTTTTCTGATCCTGCTACATCCTCAGAGGACAGTCAGAGCCAGTTCTGTTGCCCCAGCTGCCTTTGTGTTTTGTCAGGCTGAAAAGCCAGTGGCTTAGGGATTTCCACTCCTTCTCATCCCACCCCATGCCTTTCTTCCTCCAGCACGACCATGGAAATCCAAGCCTGCTTTGGCATCCATGTGTGCAGTAGATGGAAAGGGAGGGAATGGTGGGAGAGATGCTCAGGGTGCACAGAAGTGGGGAGGGGGTGTCGAGGGGAGTCAGGCTCACAGCTCCATTGCAAAGTATCTTTCACAGTGTCTAGACACCAGCTGCTGGGTTGCCACGGAAACTCCCCAACTTTGGCTGAGGGAGGAAGAATTGAGGTCTCCAGAGAAAGGGAAGTGATGGAGGAAGAGGGTGGGGACAGAAAAGGGAGGATGTTCCTTGTGAATGTGAGGTGTTAACCCCGTTACAGCTACATTTGCAAATATTCTTCCATCCTGGAGAATGGAAAAGAAGCAGCTCTCTTCCTTTCTTCCACTGCTGTTTCTTTCCCACATCCATGGATGCAGCCAGACATGGAAGCTGAGAAAAATGACATGCCTACTGCTGACTGTTCATTTATCACTGCCTATTACCAGCACTTTTGTCCCAAACTTCCTGCATACTGTACCCATAACTAGGCAATTTCAATCCAGCTACAACTGGAAGAAGCCTACCAGAGTGGTTAGGTTTTCAGACAGCAAGGTCTCCTTTAGCAAGGGCCACTGTCACAGCTACAAGCAAAGGCAGCTCCAGGGAGGAAAGGGTGCTCCCACCTGGCAGAAGCATCATCTGTCACAGTGCTTCTGTGGGGATGTTCTGTGGCACCAGAAAGTGGTGTGCAGGTGGGAGGCTGTGTAGCACAGTGGCCAAAGGCAAGGTGAAAGCTCTTTCAGGATGAGAGTGCCTTGGAGGCAGATATTTTAGACTGGCATTGAGTGGCCTCCTACAAAACCACATCAAAGCTGCTGTGACCGCAGAGGTGCTGTGACCTCTACCAAGAGGTCTTCACAACCAGGGAGCTTTAAGGGGAGAATGGGAAGTGACTTGTGTGGGGGGGTCTCCAGCCATCAGCTGGGATCAGAGTTGATCTGATGAACAATCAGGTGCTCAGCTGTCCTGATGAACCAAAAGTGTTCCCTCCAGGAGTGGTTCCAAGCTACCAGCCCCTCTATCTCCTGCATTCATTACTTCATCTGAGGAAAACCCTAGAAAGAATTACCCACAAGTTGTTCTTTACTCTTCTTCTTCCCTGCCTCTGTTGATTTCATGTAGGTCCTGCAGATCAGAAAGGGTACTCTTTAATTCCTGAAATACCTTATGATTCAAAGAGCTTGTATACAAAGGTTTTAACTCCCTTCCAGCTGTGGAATATAACAGTTGACAGCTGCTCTTGGCACGTGTTGGAAAACAGGATGTCTCCATCTCATGCAACAGCATTCTTTTGTGTCACCTATCTTTTCTCCCTTGCTGGTTTAAGTTCTAGAGGATGGTTTAGAAATAGAGGGCATGTGAGAGGACAGAAGAACAAGGTCTTTCTAAGACACATCCATTTATTCTTTAGCTTCTTTAGCTTTAGAGCAACTGCCCTATGAAATTTTAGGAGAGAAATCAGAGGAAAGATAAGAAGAAATGGAAATACCCTGAATAGATATGGGCCAGTTGAACCTTATTGAAGGGACAGATAGTGATTGTTCTACAGCTAGGACATTCCTAAAAAAGTAATTAATTCAGGGAATGAAGTTTACAGCACTTTGAGGATGGTGGTTTGGATTTGGAGAGGCCAAGCAGATGAACAGAGAATAGCACAGCAAGTGACAGAAGTTTGATAGACAGATCAGGTCCTCAGAGGTCTGCCCATCTCACAGCTCTGCTGAGTAGCCTGACAATGGTGTAGGATCAGTAAGGGGATAAAAATGAACCTGAAACTGTGGCAGACTGCTGGCATTCATGCACTACTGATCCTGAAATAAAGAGGGTTAAGAGGAGGAAGGATACGTGCAGAGTGATAGAGCCTTTGGGTTCCCCATCTACAGCTCCCACCTCCTCACACAGGACTGGCTGTGGAGCTCTTCTCCTCCCCTTCCCCGGCAAAATTGGCTAGGGAAAAGAAACCAAAGGAGGAGATATTCCGTAATTGCAGCAAAATGGTCTAGAAATTCCTTCAGTGCATTCAGAATTAATGTGCTGCTCCTCCCTTCCTACTCCTCCCCCTTCAGCTGTCGGTGGCAGGAAAACAAATTGCTGCAGCCCTTACTACAAACCATGCTCCAGCCTCCCTTCCCCCAGTCCAAAAGACATGTGCCATTCATAAGCTGCCTGACTGTGGGTCTCCATTATTAAAGCCTAGAAGACTGATAAATTGGGGATTCATGGAGCCTGCAAGCCTCCAACAATCACATTGCCATGGAAACCAGAGGCAGCCTCCATCTCCAGCAGAAATGATATTGATCTAGCTGAAGGCAGGGAATTACAATCGAGGAGAGGATATAAAATGTCTCTTTTTCTTCTCTTTTCCATCCTCCCATTCTGAGTTTAAATGAAGGAGAAATTTCATTTAGAGCTCATTAGTTTGTTTCTGTCCATCATCATACACCAAGGCTCTGCAAACTGGATGCTAAAATTAATTAAATGCCTGTTGTCAGGCTTTCCACAGCCATCTTCTTGATAACTGTCCCCAGCAGCTGCAACATCAACAACACCAGCTCTTTGCATCAAAGAAATTACTAATATTTCTCGAACGCATGGCTGGTGCACAACCATAGAATCCCAATATGTTTTGTGCAGGATGAAACACAGGCAGTGCTCTCCAGAAGGCAGCTCAGGCTTCATTCTGTACCCAGAGATACTCCTGGCAGCCTTTGCTTTTCAGTTCATCAGGAGGAGGCTTGAGAGCCCAGACACAGGAAGAGGCATTTTGAACTACAAACACTTGTGGGGAAAACCCCATTTTGAGACATCAAAGCAATTCTTCTCTCTTCTTGAAATCCCTTGTCTCCGAGATGGCTTAACAACTGCTTTTCTAAAGATGGAAAGATCAGGAGTCATAGCGTGTGTGCTTTAAAACTGGATGGGCAGCTGGACACTTTCCCCACATCATATAAAGGCCAGATCCTTCTGGTTTGACTTACAGTAAGAGGTTGGGCTGTGTAGTCATCCCTTCTGCCCCAAGAAACCTCTGTGACCAGAGGTATGTGATGCTTACCCAGTAATTGGTCAGGTCCAGGGAAAAGGAGGTGTAGGGCAGCGCTGAGCCTGGCACTGGCCATTTTCAAAGAGCCAAAGCTGTACAGCAGAAAGGAAGGAAGGAAGGAGGTGCCTGGAAAAGCTCTCGTAAGCGCTCTTATTGCCAGCACCTGTCTTCTCTGTGAAGGCAGCAGTAGCTTGCATCAGTAATTCTGATTTTAATTCAAATTTGGCAAGCTCTGTTTTATTTTATTTTTTAACCAGTTTTGAGAGCCATTTCTCCCAGTTGGACAGGGACTATCAAGTCTCTGAACTCTGAGTGCTGTGCCAAGCGAACCGATGCAGCTGTCCCACAGTAGCCATCTCAGTTTAATTGGCTTTTCACAATAACAATTCCATCAGGCAGATAATGAATTCAGCCGTGACGTGAGGGCACTCAGTGGGACAGCTGCAAATGCTGGGGAGACCACCTAGGGGCACAGCCAGGCAGCCTCATGCCCTGTGCACAGCCAGCTGTGCCATGGCCAGGATGCACCAGCTCTCTGGAGCAGCAGAAATGTCTGGGTTGTCAGCAGCTCCGTAGTACCATACACTATGGTGGAAAAAAGGACCCTTAGAGGGAGCTAAGACGGCCCTTTGCTGAGCTGGTCTGCCATGACAAGGCTTCTCTTCCTCATCAAAGAACATTTTCCCTGGCCCTGACTCAGCTGTGGGGCCAAGCAGTAGCTGCTCCTCCACCATGGAGGCTGACAGTTACCACATCTTCCCCATGCAGAGTTTATACATTTTTGGCCAAGGTGGAGCAGCCCATAATTTTGGCTTGAGCACCATCATTTTGACAACGGTGGTCACAAGAAGAAGAGGGCCTGATATGAGTCATGAACTCATCAGGCCTGAGCTGCTCTGAAATTGCTCTGAAATTGCACTGTGGCCTAGGAAGTGGCACCCCACCATTTTGTTCTCTTACTGTCTCCTCCTGCTGATTTTATTTGCTGTAAAGGTCCTTGGCTCAGGTCTTGCCTGCTGGTCACAGAGCAATGCTGTGAGGTATCCATGTGAATGAACACGTCTCTCTTACTCTTCCTCTCCTGCTGGAGCTGTTCCACTTCCATAAACCATTAAATATTTATTGGGCCAGAGGAAAACATTGACTCTGTAGACCAGTGGTGAGGGCACTCATCTGGAATAGGCGAGACCGAATGCCACATCCTGGCTCCAGCAAGCAATAAATAATTTATACAAAGTGGAATAGCTCCAGCAGAAGGGATCAGGGGAAAATGTGTCCAGCAGCCCAATGGCTTGCTTGCAAAACCCACTGGATTTTGTCTTTCTAGCATAAGGCCCACCCTATCTCCGGTCCCACTCAGGGAGGACCTGACCTTCATATGCTAGCTACTCTAAAAGCACGCAAAGGTTTTCCTACTACTTTAATCTACAAATCTCATAGTTCCTGGTACTGGTATATACTATGTTTGGGGTTGAATATTTAAAGGTCCTTAATTGGAAAAAAGATTGTCACAGAAAAGTTTCAGTTCAGCAAGACTCAGAAGCCCTGCATGGCTGTGGTTTGAACGGTGATCAGGCTTAACTCCTCTGTTTGGGAGAACCACGTCTATGTCTTTTGCTAGAAATGAGGCCTAGAAGTAGTGCATGCTACATCAGTTAGGAGTGTCTGGAATTTTTTCTTTCCCTGATGTCAAAATCAGTGACTCCATCCATCTTTCTTGTAGTCATTTGGCTTCAGCAATGAAAAAGGTTTCTATCTTGAGGCACAAAAAACCATTTTCTTTCTCATTTTCTGTCTCTTTATTGAGTGCAGTGAACAGTGCTGGGTTGGAGTCTCTGGAGACCAAAGTCTGCTGCTCAGCAGCAGTGCTGTGCATTTCTTCCCTGTGCCTCCCTGGTGGGCCTCAGCTGTGTTTGGCAGAGGTTGTGTCATGGAAAAGAGGTCAAATTTAGTCCAAACAGGCGCCATGCTTGGCCACACTGGTAAGTCTCCCAGCAACAGCTTGGCAATAGTGGGTTGAGATGGATTTGTGGGAACATACCTTCAACCCCAAAGATAAGCTTAAAGGCAGGTGCCAAACTGGTTTGCACTGCCAAAGCATCTTCCAAACACCCACCAGTGCCACTGCTTGCAAACCTACAGCACCCTCAAAGTCCAAAGTGCTGAAAGTTAGGAGCTGTCCCATGGGACAGTGCAGGACTGAGCAGGGATGGTACAGAGCTGCAAGATCAAGGTGACACTCATGCCTCCTCACTGTTTGGCAATAAAAAATTTACTTCCTTTCATCACCTGGATCTCCAGTGCAGCAGTTGAATAAGGGACTGTGAATGCGAACAAAGGGCAAGACAGAATTGCTGCTGCTATGAACTGTAGCAGCCTTACTGAAGAAAAACTCACAGCAGCCCTCTGATCAGATCCCGTGAATGCAGGGGATTTCCATCCCTTCTGACAGCAAGGGAAAGCAAAGGACCAATGATACAGGATTGCACTGAGTACATTCCAGGGGTAGAAACATAAGAGACCATTTGTGAGAAGATCTAAGATTAAGACAGACTCCTTCAACTCCAAATATTTCTGAAGGGGGGCAGACCCAATCCCAGAGTTTGGTCTCCTGTGGCACATCCCTTGTTTCAGCACCAATGACTGGAAGTTATTCTGAACTGCTTGTGACACTGAGGCTGAAATCACGGGTGAAATCCTAGCCTTACATAAGCAGGATAGGTAACCCAAGATGTCTAAACTTGAATACATACTCTTTTTTTTTTTTTTTTTCTAAGCCCACACCCAGTAAGGGAATGGGGTCCCTTATTTATTTGAAAACTAGACTATTATGGATTTAGTCCACACAAGCTTGCATTCCCACCTCCTTATTAGCTGCTTGTGTAATTTCCAAATCAATGTGTGCCCCAGGCTTTTAAGAACATCAAAGAGGATTTTACAAGTACTTGCCACCCCCCCAACTTTAATTTACTTTTACTTTATTCCATTTTCCATCTCTTCAAGAGGTTATCAAGTAAAGTCTTTGAAACATTTTTTACAGCTGCTAGGACAGTTTTGTCAAAGTCAGCAGCACTGGGGAATGCTCCTGCATAATGGTCACAGCTCTTGTTCCTGCTCTCCTATCCCTGTCCCTGTACCTGCAATGCATTATCAGCTATGGTTCTGTACCACTGCACCCACTTCAGCGTTGGGATTTGGATGCTCTTCCAAATGTCAGAGAGATTTTCTTCTTCATTAAGCCCTGTAGGTTACAGGTAATGTCCAGTGATCATTACCAGCATTACCAATTACTGTGTTTTGCTGAAGGAAGATGGAGAGGTTGAATAGTGTCTTCCACCTTCTGCTTTCCTTCATAATGAAAAGAGGACTCATTTGCTGTTGCCTCAAGGTACAGCTGGGAAGTCTGTTGTTCTTTGAACACTGGATAATTGGGACCTTATGACCTTTATCTAAGACTTATTTGCATGAAGCATTGAGTCTCACTTTTCTGGTCATTAGGGGAACAGCATTTTCCTTTACATCACTGGACCCTGTCCAGCTTTCTACAGTTCTTTTTCCTGACTACACTACAGTCTAGTGAAGGGCAGGTGTCCAAGGTGGACTCCTGACTGCCAGGACTTCAACTGAGATTTTCTGCTCTATTCCAATGTCCCATGCTGACATGATGTAGCTAAGGACACTGAAAGAAAAAAGAAACATTTGCACAGATCAAATTCCCATTTGGTGATGATATAACCAAGGCTCTTTACATGGTACAGGCCATTAGAGCTGAAGGATATGTAAAGGGAGACTTTGGCAGGGAATGTAGAAGTAGGAAATAAGCCACAGTTCTAGTAGCCAGCAAAACCAGACTGGACTCTTCTTCAAAGAACAGCAAAGCACAGGATAGCAGTACCCTCCATCATTTGGGTTTCCCACACACATTATTTTTAATATCTAGTCTATTTCCTGCCTGAAAGACATCCAGAGAGGAAAGCTAGAAAATGAGGAAGACCTTCTTTAACTCAAGCTTGCAGCAGGAATGTAGCCTTGAGAAATATTGTGCATTGAAAACTTGAGTTCAAATCAAGCTTGTGTAATAAAGTCTTTCACAGATCTCTTGGAGGTCCAGAACCGGAGGTGGAAACCATCCCACAGAGCTGATGCCAGTGGCCTGACCTGTAAGCTTTCTGTCACTGCTTACATTGTCCTTGGTTCTCTTGGCCACTGCTCAGTCTCACAGATCATCATATGGCTAAATAAAATATTTCAGTAGTGTCTTTACAAAAAAGAGTCATTGCAGTCATCAGTGCTCATTGGGTAGCTATCTGCAAAAAGCAGAGAGGTTGGTGTGCATAAGGACTGTATGAGGAACAGAACAGAGAAAATAATTCCTTTCTGGAAACGTGTAAAAAGTTACAGCCTTTTTTTGGATTAATGTGAAGAGTATCTGTCATTCCATCTCATAAAATAGATTCACTGATTTAAAGGGAGTGCAGAGAAAAGCAACAGAGTTTCTAAAACACATGGGAATAATTTCATATAAAAAGCAGTTGAAAGCATTGCTTGTGTTTTCTCCAGGAAAGAGATGAGCTGCAAGGGCTATGATATTATGCCCCCTGTGCATAAATGCATACTGTATGATGCTATATACCATAATTAAAGGCATGAAGTAGGGCTATCACGAGCTTTTGCTGTTTCTGTGACATAGCACAAGTACAGAAATATATTTAAGGCAGTGGTGGCCAATTTGTCACTGAACTTGATGGCCATTGTACAGTTGGTTGGAGTTGGGAAATCTGTTGATACTTACTCAGGTATTTTGTGTGCATGCACACACACACACACACACACATATATATATATGCCATATAACACCACAGTTATATTAGCATCAAAAGAGAGAATACATCATGCTTTACCTGGTAAACTAAATCTTAGACAGTAGAAGAGAGGGATGACCCCCAATAGCAGAGAAGCAGTTTAGCCTAGATCTGCCCATAGCAGTACTTTGTGCTAGCCACTGCAAGAAGTACAATAAATGGATATTAGCTCTGACCTGGCTTTGCAATTTCTGTGTTCTTCTACCAGTTATTTGCATGGATCCTTGTGAGTGCAATTTCACCTTGCCAGAGCCCAAGAAATTTCCACAGAGATTGGAAGTGATCACTGCACTGACATTGATAATCCAGTATTAATGCACCTATTAAATAGTTCTTGAGGAATGTCTAACTAATATGACTGTGCTGACTTGGTGAACTTTGCAAATCCTTTTCCTCTGCATGTGGCAGTCATCTATACCATGGAGTCAGTATTTCTACTTTTAAATTTCAGCTCCCTGGAGCTGTAAATCCCAGCTGATACTCTGCAAGCTCGTATCTATCTGAAAAGTCCAGGCTACTTGATCCTAGTGTAAAGAGATGACACTAACAGTGGTGAAGAGCACTTCTGGAAGCTACTGCAAATAGTCATCACTTAAATTACATTGTCTGTTTGTCCAGACTGTCCACAGGTCTGCTATTTGAGTCTTTCTCTGCAGATATTTTGTTTATCATTTATGACAGAAAGCCTTCCTCTCACAGAGCAATTTCTGAAGATGACATGAATGCAGATGCAGTGGGCCACTGTGGAAAACACTGTAATGAGAGTGATTTAGAGCAAAATCTAGGTGGAGTTCAACCACTGGCCTTGGCTGTAGAGAGCCATGTGTTAGCCTACTGTGCAACACAGCACACACTGTGACACCGGCAGGCTCTGCCTTAAACAATGTCACCCATACCTGTGGTTTGGAAGAGCAACAGCTGTAGTTGCCAACATCAGAAGGGGTGAAAGATTGCTGTCACCTTTCCTGTAATTTGCAGCCTTCACCAACCTTGAGTGTCCATGCATTTCTTACAGTGGTTCCAAAAGAACTGGTACCTCTTAGGTACAAAGGAGTGGTTACCCTGCCCTCCTCAAGAGGCCTTTTCCTGGGTTAGCCCCCACCTTGTCATCAGTAAATATGCTTAATGTCACCTATGATTTTATTAAAGAGGTCAAGTATTGCTTCACCCCACTGGCCCACTAGTGCAGTTCCCATCTCTACAGAGCAAGCTGCATCTCGTTAGGAAACAGCAGATCTGAGGCACACACAGGACAAGAGACACTATTTCACTGCAATAGAGGAGGAAATCATGCACCTGTGCCAGGTTGTGTGTAGGAATATTGTGACACTTCACTTTTCTCACCCTGCCCCTCACCTGGCTATTTGCACCAATGCAAACCCAGCTATGAAATACATAGGAGATGTTTATACCCATGTAGACACAACGCAGAGATTAAAGATTCCAGAGCAAAGGAAGACTAGACACATACTTCAGCATGTGTCAGGTAACCTAAACTGCATTTATAGTCTTACTTTGTTGCTGGAGTAGTAATACAGACAAGAAAATGCTGCCATGCTTGCTTAGAGTTGTTCCCTTTGGGGCAGTCTTGGGAAGACTACTGTATTTGCATTGCTTTCCTTGGCTGCCAGGTGTAGCAGCAGAGATAAGCTCCCTTGAAACAGAAATGGCAGTGAGGTTGTTCTGCCTCATGCCAGCTACTCACGGGCCAAGACTGAAATTCCAAGTCACACAGCTGCAATCCTCTTGCATAGTGCAGGCTGGCACAATAGACAGTCTCCCTATCCAAATCTTTATACAGCCAGTGCTCCCAAAGTGCAGGAAGTATTGTCTTTCCATCAATATGGGGATTGAACTGAAAACAAAGAACTGATTCAACTGTAAACCATGAAAAAGGATACAGAGGGACTTGCTCCCTCTGTGGAAGTGAAGGGAAGATGGTGCCTCCCAGTGCTCCTTGCTTGCAGGATACAGGGCCCTGGGGGAACTGCTGGCCCGCTTACATGCAAAGCACTTGTCACTTGGCTGATTTTTCATTTCAGCTGTGAAGCTGCTCCATTGTAAAGCTATTTCATCAAGCAGGAAAAGCATTCTTCATTTCCCAACAAAAGAGGATCCATTTGTTTCCTTAGGTACAATTTACTCTTTCACATTTCTGGGCTTTGTATTCTTACCTGACAATCTGAGAGTGCTTTGTTGTGAGAGCCAACCAAATTTGGAGGTGAGACTTGAAAACTTGTGAAAGTACAAATCGAATCTAACACTGTGACATTCACCTCCTCTCCTCCCCGGGAGGACATCATAGCCCATCTTCTTCCATGGTCTGCTGTGCTGGATGCTGATCTCATTTCAAAGCTGCACTAACAGACTCTTTCCAATAACCTTCAAGGAGACTCTGGATTTAAGCCAACACAGCCAAGATTAGAATGAATCTCACTTCCTCATCCATATGTAATATATAAATTCCCCCCCATCACTTTTGGATTTTGTCCTGTTGAGTAGGCTGACATCTAAGGGAGCCTCTCTAAGCATAATACCAACACCAAAGAGGCAAAAGCTGGATCATAAGAAAACCTATAAACCCAAATGTTGACAGGGATGCTCAGATGACAAGACAACTTCTTGGCATTCCTGTTATCCACCAAAAGACATTAAGAGGTTTGAAAGATTGTCCTTCTTACATCAATCCTTCATTGCCACTGAACAAAGCCCACTGACTCATTTCATGCCTTACCCAGGCTGGAATCTGTCTCTTTTTTCCATCTACTTTTAGGTACACTGAGGATTGCATAGGAACTGCCCTACTGTACAACTGGG
Source organism: Chaetops frenatus (assembly GCA_013400775.1). NCBI lineage: Eukaryota > Metazoa > Chordata > Aves > Passeriformes > Picathartidae > Chaetops > Chaetops frenatus. The sequence continues at coordinate 260,854 of VZTR01022337.1, read as the reverse complement.
AATGCCTGGGGTGCCAGATCAACTACTGTTGGATACAGGACAGTTGTTTGAAGCTGTTTCCTAGGCCATTACCAACCGAGCATGTGGAACTGAGTAACAAGGAGAGGTGAGGGCTGTCAGGGCCACTACTGACTGGTATGAAGAACCACTCTGTCTCTCTCCCACTCCAGAAATACTAAGCATCAAAAACTATGAACTTGTCCTTATCTGGTTAGTTCTTCCTTTCCCTACATCCTGTCTTTTTCTGTCCTGCCCATAGACAAAGGCAAAAATCTCTCCTGGGTATGAATTAACTGCCCTTGCCTTTTGCTTGTGCTTGCACCGGGAAGGTTTCCACAGATAGCACATTGCATCCATTGCAGTGAAATTCAAGGCAGATGAACACCACCACCCCAAAGCAGCGAGGTCGGCATGCCTCAGGGTAGTGGCAGCCAAGCATGCCATGGCAACCAGCCAGCCAATGACACTGGCCAGGAGCCAATTTGATTTATTTTTGGCAGTCTGACACTGCACACTACTGTGCCAGTCTTCGATCACAGAAACTATAAGAGGTGACCTTTGAAGGCCAAAGGGACAGATGAAGCTGAAAGAGGAGCTGTCCCTGGGCTGGAGGAGCACTGAAGTGCCAGATGTCCCCTCTTTCATGAATGACCATTGCAGCCATGCCAGCAACCACCAGTGCTGTGTTTGCTGGGGGAAGACTGGCAGCAAGGCTGAAACCTGGCATATGTGTTTAAGTCTAGGGATAGAGTAAGTATTGAGAGAGACAGAGAGGTTTAAAGATATAAGAGAGAGTAATAGGATGAAGATGGTGGAAAGAAAACACAGACTTTCTGTCAGGAAATATTTCCTGTCTGTGGGTACTTTTGTGCTGTGCTGATGCTCTTCAGAGGAATATTCTTTAAGAAGAAAGCAGCTTCCTACTATTGTGGACATTGTGCTACAGAGCGTATTGCAGAGCAGAGCCTGGAATCCTCAGAGAGATGGACAAGGAGACCTATTTCATCTTTTTTCATTTCTTTCTTAGATGACTCTGGGGTCACTTAGCCAGCTGTTCAGGTTTGTGACTGGAAGGCTGATATAATACTGCAATAGGAATTCAAGAAAAATCTATATTCATTAACATTTTAAAGAGGCTATCAGCTTGGCTCTGGCCACGCACCTTCCATGTTTGCTTTCTGCAAACATTACTAAGCTGGAGTGTTACTGCATGCATACTGAATAAGTATAAATGGATGCTCATACTGGTCTTGAACACTAGATCGCTGAAAACTCATTTTTAAATATATATTTGATTGTAGATTTTCCAGCCTCCTCTGTTGGCTAGGTATTTACATAAGTAATAGTATCATGTGCAAATGCATATTAAATTGTGCATTTTAAATGGCCACTTCAAATGATGTGTCCATGAATGGTTGGCCACTTCAAATGATTGTTAAAACCACCAAGAGCATGGGGAAGATATCTGAAAATTATTCAGAATATTGCATAGAAACAATCCATTTTTTCATGAGTGACAACTCAAAACAGATAAAATAAATAAAAAATAAAATCAAATCACTTGCTACTATAGATGACCTACCTCTATCCATTAGAGCAGAATAATCTGAATAAAAATGGAATGTCAATTCAAAGCAGAATCATTCTGGCTTAGCAATAAGGCATCCCAGGTCTTAAATAATAGGGAATTAGCATTCATTATCCTGTGTACAGAGGACCCCAAAACACTGATTCACCTTGTCCTATTCTTGCCATTGATGTTTATACCTTTGCCCAAGTATAAAACTAACATAAATACAGCATGCAACATAGAAAATTATATTTCACTAATCACATGACATTTATGTTGCCACTTAACTCATCATATAAAGTAAGAACAAATGGCTGGAGAGCTGGACAACCAAAAGGAAATGTGGACAATTTAATTTCAAGGCTTATTTCTAGAAACATCTAAATAAGCAGAAGTGAAACCAGAAACCCTTTGTAGTTGTGTACAATCTGTTCAGACTCGTGCTCTTGAAGGCTGCTACCCTTGCCCATACCTTAAATCACAAATGTCCTGCATGAGCTCCTCTCCCAGTATTTAATCTGTGCTTTTGGATAGCTGCTCTTCCCTATCTGTCCACTTTGTTGAGCAGGAATTGTTCAGTTGAGTTGCCTGAAGGCCTGGGTTAGCTATGAGGCATGGAAGCCTAAATGGAGAGTGGGAGTTGCAATTTGCAGAGGAGTAGTGGACCAAATGAAATTATGGAAAATCATCTATAAGTACAAAACTGGGTGCTGAGGCTCTCTAAAATTTACATCAGGCTGTTTATGAACATCAAGGTGATACGCAACATTTCCCCCCAACAAGCTAATGAATACAGGATGCCTGGTACAACAGAGTATTTAATGAATGTGGAGGCCAGTTTTGCTTGGTACTACCTCTTAGTTGACTTTCATGTGGACCCTACCTCCGATGTTACCTTTTTTTTTTCTGTTTATGTTCTATTTCTTTGATAAAACAAAGAAACAAGAGAGAAAAATATCCTCAGATCTTTGATGTGTTTTCTACTCACCTCAGTATCACAGTTTATAATCAGCTCTTCTTTATGGTTTGTAAAAATTATGCATTTGTCAAAAAATGTCCACCTTTGCCTCTCAAAACTCTTCATCCCTTCCCAAGGGAACTGGTTAAGCAGACCTGCACTCAGTCAACAGAGAGGAATTGAAAACACCTGCTAGAGTGACTTTTGGTATTTAACCCCCTCTTCTGTCTTCACTCACTGAGCTGTCAGGGCTCTTAATCTTTCCTTTCCCTACCTGATTCTCTTACTATCCACATCTGAACCAGCTGACACATCTAAAAGCTTCATGCAAGCTTACCTGGCATGGGGTACTCCAGGTAAAGACCCTACAAGTATAGGTGTGGATGAAACTATAAACACTGCTGATAATAAGGTGCTCCTGACTAGGATGTAGTTGTACTGAGCATCTCATCCTTCCACAAGGAGATGGAAGAAAGACCCTTTTGAATCCATGGCCACCCCACCAGCAAGGTCTCCTGCAGTATGAGAGGGATTTTGTCTTGTGAGATTTTCAGCTAGGGTTGGAAGCCTCCAGTGACCTGGCCAAGTTGCCCTGCTGGAGCTGTCTGTGCTAGTGTGACTGAGAAGGTTCATCACTATCTTTAGCATATGCAGAGCTTGGGGAACTCTCCCTCCAAGCCTCCCAGCTGGCAGACACTCTCCTGCCACCATGGAAAAAAGGGCTGATGGCACCTCCATCTACAGGAACAGGAACCTCAGCAGGAGTTGCAGTATCTCCAAAAGCTGATTGGAATCAGGAAAGGTGTTAAGCAAGAAACTAATCTCCTCCACCCCTAAAAACTAGCAAGGGGGTTCCTTGTTAACTCTCGATCTAATCCCCACACCAGCTCTTGCTCCCAGGAGACCAAGGGGGGTATTCATTTCTGGAGAGGCCCGTTCCCTAGTGAGGCATTCACTCACCTGTCTTCTCTTCGGTTTGGCTGCTCTCCACTGTCTCCATTTGGGGTTGCGCTGTTGCCTTGGCAGTAGCATCCTCTGCGGCAGGGGTGGTGGTGGCAGTGGTGTCAGCAGCAGGCACGTCGGCTTGTTTAGGCTCCTCTTTGTCTTGGGCTTCGTCAGCCTTCAAGGACGGCGAGTTATCAGTGGAAGCTTTAGTGGCACTTTCCCTTTCGGGGGCGGCGGCAGCAGCGGGCTTTTCCTCTGAGGAGGCGGCGGGAGCGGCAGCCTGTGGGGCTGGCTGCTCTGAGCCCGTGTCGGCGGCTCCATCTCCTTTTTTCTCCTCCGCCGGTGCGCTGCTGTCTTTGCTGCCCTCCTCCTGCTGGGCACTGTCAGCGGTGGCTGCTTCTGTGGCAGCAGGAGCCTCGCTTTCTTTGTTCTCGGCCGCTCCGCCAGCAGGGCCTTCCTCCTTCTTGTCGGCGGCATCAGTCTCAGACGCTGGGGCATCTCCCTTCTTCTCTCCCTTGAGCTTTTTCCTTGTTATGTGTCCGCGGAAGCTGGCCTGGATTTTGGTGGCTGCCTTATGAGCTTTATCTTCTGGTTTGATGCCATCTTGCTCAATCTTTTGGTCTCCGTCCTCATTTTTTTCAACCTTTGAGGAAGAACAAGGGAGGAGAGCAGAGGAGAAAAGAGGGAGATAAGTTTTCTTCAGGTGTAGCACATGCTCTAATTTTATTGAGAATGTCCCACCTTCCCCTCCTGCTAACCAGTGACAAGTTTCAAAACAGCCTTTCCATTTGGTATGGGTTTGGAGCCAGGTGGCCCTAATTTCATCCTAAGGCTGGACAGACATGGGTCTCCAGCCAAACCTCCAGCCAGAGGTTTGTAAAAGTAATTTAAAGCACCTCATCATCTCTGTCAGCAATGCTGAGAGCATCTTGGCTGTGTGAAAAGGCTTTCACCGGCTGGGTTGTCTCTATTCCCGTGATTTATTTTCCCATTCATTTTGAAATATACCAATTTTTTTCCCCTACTCGTTTTCAGAACGCTCTCCTGAGGGAGATTTTCACAGTCCTTCCATATCCACCTCTGCCTTCAAGTCAGTGTTTCTTTTTAATGACATCTTGTTTCACAGGTGTGTGACTCTAATGACACCAAGTGCTTTGTCTTTTATAGCTTTTTGGCTCAGGATTGCCAAGAGAGAATAGGATTGCTGCCCACCCCACCACAATTCTGTGCTGTCAGACACACACAGATCTTCACAGGATGTACTCCTCACAAATGCCCTGCCTGCTCCAAGCCCTTTGCCTTTGCTCTCCACTCATGGTTTCACTAAAGGATTAATAGGCAGATCAGTATCACTCTTTCCAATTTCAGAAGACTATTATTATTTCTCTGACTATTGGGGGGAATTCAGCCTTATAACAAAGAACAGGCATCCCCCATGTTTTTTAGAATTAAATCGTGCATTAAAGACTTAAATGGGACCAAAACAGAGCCAGTGCCTCACACTGGTCTGCTGCAGAGAGATAATGCTCAGCTTATAAACCTTCACTGAATCTACAGGACAGACCACGCTTCCCCCCAATAATTTAGCTGGCCTTGGGCAAGTAACATCTCAGCTGCATATTGATGAAAGGACACTGTTCTATTAATAGTCCCATCGGGGAGCATTCAAAAGACTACTTGGAAGCAGAGCCACTGGCCTCTTTGCTGTCTGCACCGAGGTTTCCACCGCTGGCTCAGGTCACAAAACAAAGAAAACAAGCTGGCTGGGAAAGATAGAAGCATTTACTCCTGTGTGGGAAGAAGGAACCCTTCCTTTGGCCATTGCAACTTGGATATGCCATCTGGGGAAAGGCTCCTGACCAGAAGAGCAGAGAGAGGGAACAACCTACAAACACGTTCAATAAAAGTGAGGCAGGAAGAAGGGAGAAGAAGACACTGCAATGTGCAGATGTGCCACTGGAAACATCATGCCTGTGGAGAGGAGGAAAAAAGAGTGGCTACAGCAGCAGCAGTTCCTGGGAAACAGTCTGGAAGTGATCATTTCCACAGCACAAGAAAGGGTCAAGCACAGGTGGGATTGATGCTCAGCCAGGGAATCCATCGGGTGTCCACTGCCATGCCAGAAGTGGTACCCCCTATGTCCCACTGGGTCCCCAGTAATCCCTCACCCTAGCACTTTAGGTGCCCATCAGTCCTTAAGCGGATATGGTGGCCAAGAATGAGCAGCCACCCCACACAGCTGTGCAGGGACGTGGATGGGCCTGTATACAGCAGGAAGTGGGATGGGAGGGGCACAGGATGCTTGTGTGAAAAAGGCTGTGAATGAATATGTAAACAGGATTAATACACAGAATTCTACACAAGGAGTATTTGTGCTCCTGACCATGCCCAGGGACAAAATGGTTGTTGCACCAATCACAGGGGGCGAGCTGAGCATTATGTCTACACCTCCCCAAGTGCATTAAATGACAGAGAATGGAAAGTGGGCCTTCTTGTTTGTCTCAGCTTGTCAGAGAGCAGGTGATGGTTATGTGCAAAGACAAAGCAGGCACCAGCAGGCTGCAATCACTCGTGTGTCTTGCATAGCTAGCTCAACACTGTTATTCAGCATCTGGGTAAGCTTTCCAGCCTACTTCAGCACAAGGAGGTAGAAACAAATTGTAAGTATGTTTAAACTAGCCAGGATGGTGCAGAGCTCCACACAGGCTCCTCCATCCTGTTCCTTAGACAAGTTTTGCAGCTTGCATTAAGTCCTGTGTTGCTGTGGCAACCTAGCTGCTAATACCTGAACTAGCTGGTTTAGGGAGATCTTGGGTATGCCAGCATTACACTGTAGCCACAGCAACGTGAAAACAGACTGCCACTCCTTCAGAGAACAGCATAACACTTAGATGTTGTAGCTTTGACTCCTTCTCCCCAAGGACTGAGCTAATCTCAAACAACAGCAAGATTGGGAGACTGGAAAGACAATTTAGTCATAACTACAAGGCCTTAAGGGTCCAGTCCCCATGCCTGATTCCTGCAAAACCATTAGTGAATGTGACAAAATTGTTAACCCCTGGACAAAGATGAAAATTATTGACTGAAGGGAGATCTCTTGTGCCACTGGCCTTGTTGCTCTCACATGCCACAGGCCTCCTGCACCAACCAAGACAGCTATTATGGCTTGTGGACTGCTGCATGTCTGTCTCTGAGTCCAGAGGAGCTGCCCTGTCACCTGGGCTATGCAGCCCTGGAGAGGTTTATCTCCTTCCCCTGCTAGCCAGAGCCCAAGGCACAGTGAGCCACAGGGTCAGCTCTTGAGCTGTTTTGACAGAAGCACTCACAGGGAGCTGAGACTGCCAGTCAGCCCAGACCTGGCAGGGGATGGGACAGCACTTCTCCCCAGGGAGGTCAGACCAAAACCTCTCACCAGCACCCACAGCATAGCAGAGCTAAAAGGCTCCTTTGCCATGCCAGCGACATCATTGTCCTCTTCTCCCAGTTGGGATGACATCCATTTGAGTCCTTGCCTGATCCCAAGTTGTGCAACTGCAAAATGTATTTCCAGTAGGGTGCTTCCAGCATAATTTCAGATACAAAAGATAAACATGAGACTGGGGCAGAGGTGGAGTTCAAGATCGTGGATGAAAGAAATGTACTAATAGTTTGTCTTTGCCAACTGTCGCCCTCAGGAATCCTGTTTCTATTCAGTCCTTCCCCAGTAAAGCATGCCAAGCATTTGAAATTACTTTTTTTTCAGGCTACTGGCCTGCAGCTACTTCTGGTGTGGGACATGGTATCCATAAGGTATGTGTGTCATGAATGGGTTGGGTGAGAAACAGGTTGTTCAGGGAGAAACTTCTGTTCACACAAAGAAGCCCCAAGGGCTTTTCATCTGTGGATTATGTGCACAGCAGATAAACCTTAATTAAGGAAGCACTCAAAAATAACCTGTATACAGCAGAAGCTCCTGGAAAGCAATTTGTCTTCCTTGGAAAGCTAAAAGGGTGAGTCAGCCCTGCCAGGATGCATTCAAAACCATGTCAGTGGAAAACAAGATATCTGTCTGTCTTATCTATTTCCCAAGTGTTCATGGCATCTTGGCTGCAGTATTGTGGCTAGAATAAAGTGACTATTATTACTCGTGTTTGTGTGGAATCTAGAGTTCCCAGCCAGGAATCACGTCTGGTAGGGATAGGTTTCAGATATTAGTATCCCATCATTCCCCTCTCCTTCATGTACACATTTATGTGTAAAGTAAACTCATACGAATACTTGATAGTGACATATTCATGACACAGGGTACATGCAATGTATTGCCATTTTACACAGAGCAAATGTCCTCTGTTTCATTTAGTGTTAAACAAATCATGGATCCTATAATGGCAGGACATAACTGAAGCAGTGGATACAGAGCTGAATGGATATATAAGAGGACATACATAATCAAACATGTCCATTTTTTTATTCAGACTACCTTCACATACCCAATGAAGCCAGTGTGCAAAACTTTGCCTTTATGAAACACATTTTTATGTCTCTGTCTATACAGCCCACAGCTTCTTTCCAGTCCTAGAGGGATGATCCTCTTACCATCCCCATCTGCTTGTCTGCCACACCTCCAGGCTTCTAGGACATCTCTTCCCAAGCAGACTGTTCCTGTAAGTGAGACTTCCCTTGCTATCACATAGCTGAGAGAGTAGGAGATAAGAAATTAATGCTAAATCACAGACAGGGCAGAGGTTAGTACTTAGGTACCAGGAATGTAGAAATTTCCTGAACCCATGACAAGATGATTTCTAATATTTGTCTGCTTTTGCACCTTCCATCTCCAAACTCACAGCTTACAGGAGGGCTGAAATTATGGCAAAGAATTAAGGAAGTAATACTATATCCTCCAGACTCTTTTAAATTTCTCCCCTCTGTATTTCAGAAAAGAACAAATGGAGAAACTAGGAATTCTCTAGAAGTTCCATGTGTTTGAAGCCACATATAGGCAAAGAAAGGAGAGGACTGAGTGCTTTGGTCCTTGCTTGCTATTAGTCCATTTGTCTCTCATGGTCTACGTCATTGCATTTCCTTGGAAAAATAATCACATTATTTTGTATTTTGAATGCTGGGATGGAGAGACCAAGAAAGAACTTACTGTTTCACTGAAAGGGTATTACACATCTTCCTCTGCTTCTCTCTCTAGCTCTCCTTTTCCTGGTGTTCCTCTGCCTTACAAGATACAGCATGATTCAATCTCCTTAATGTTCATCCTAGGATCAGGCTGCTATATGCCACAGCCATGCTGTATGCTCAGCCATCATCCTGGTATCCTGCTCCTTTCTGTTCTTGGTTAGGAGCTCCTCTGAAACGGGACACCAAATCCCAGAGCCCTCTGATACATGTGGCCATCTCCCAGCGTTCTGAAAACTGTGTGCTGGGAGTCCAGATCTAGGACTTACACACCTTTCATCAGACAAGGCATCAATACTGGCCAGAGCCTGGACATCCACAGGACCATTGACACTTATCAATAACCCACTTCACTCATTTCACCCAAGAGAAATATGATACCTGATTATTATTGGGAAAAAAAGCGCCAAAATAAACAACTGTGTTCTCCATGCAAAGAAACAAGGGCCCAAAGTCATTCCTTTCTCATGACACCTGTGGTAAAGTATGTGTGGAAACCTTTCCTTCAGTTGTTTAGGTGAACTAGTGCTGAATTGCCCAAACACCTGTGATATTTGTAGGGTTAAGAAGCATCTCAGTCCATGCTCTGTTCCTGACTAGAACAGAGTGTGTGTTCATACTGATGTTACTCAAGGCTACTTGGGCCTAGACTCACAAAGAAATGTAGGCATCCAACTCCCAGTGATTTCCCAGGATTGAGTCACCTCAGCATTTTTCGTGGGTCTGGCTCCAGATGACCTGATTTGTCTCAGAAACAGCATTTAAGGAGCAGAATGTATTAAAGCAAAAGGACCAGCTGTCTCCCCAGAAGGAGTGAAGCATGGACACATGAAAGAGAGAAAAGGCTTTCACACCTTGGGAAGTGAGGAAGCAATTTAGCACACAGAACAGCTTTTTTTTAACCCAGTTAAATGGTGTGAAGACACCTGGCTAGAGGATGGCACCTGTCAGCACAACCTGTCTTCAAGGCGAGGAAACAGAGTTCCTTTATTTTCCCAGGAAGACTATGATGATGGTGGGTAAAACACTCTTGAGAAAGAAAAGGTTAATTCATTCCTCTGAAGGCCTATGCAGGATTGTTCTCTAGGGTATAACTAGCAGGGTTTCAGCTCTCCAGTTTCAAATCCTCTAACAATGGAGTTTCCACCCTTTCCTCTACAAGATCCTTTCATGTGTGGGAAAATTCCCCTCTATTTTATGCTGCCTAGATTAAAATAAGATAATGACAGTCAGGCAGATGGATGGATGTTATTCACTCGTGTACAGTGACTGCAAAGAGAAGTAGATGACAATCTAAGCTAGACCTACTTATATATTTCTAGTGAGCCTTCTCAATAAATCCATACTCTCCTCACATGTTTTGTGACTCCCCCTTCTGTTTATCACCATGTTTCTCTTAAGCTGGTGGTCAACCACCATGTCCTCTACCACTCTGAAACTCCAACAGCTCCAGCAATTAGATGGAAAAAGGCACTCACTACTGCTTATGTTGCCTTTGAAGGCTGGGTGAAAGAAACTAGAGCCTTGCCCCTGAAGGGGATACAGAGGGGATGATGCTCAGGATGATGTTCATGCTGTCTGGAGCAGAGAAGCTCACAGGGAAAGAACTCTTGCCTTGGGTCTGATCTGGGCTCTGTGTAGCACTTTGGTGGTTGTGGGACACAGGCTGCACTCACTCATCTTACAATTTAAAGCACCCAGGCTCTCAGAGACAGGAGTGGGTTGGAACTTGAGAAGGTGGTGCTTTTATAGTTCATGCCAAGGGTGTGTGCCTACCCTAGGGCATGGAGTAAGTGCATGAGGGCACTCCAGGGCACAAGGCCTGTGGGGACTGTGTCAAAGGTCTTGAGTGTTTGGCATAACCTCAATCTATGCTCTTGCTTGAGGTTGGATCCTGGTGTGTACTGTACTGTCAATTGTGTCTAGTCTCCTTTTTTGGAGGGAAACACTTGTGTCACTCCAGAAGGAACCAGTCAGCAGGCATTCAAATGAAGGGATCAAAGCCTAGAAAGTAAGCAGGAAGGTATCCAAGCTGACAGTGTAAATCTACTCCCAAAATAGCCCACACTGAAGAAATTCAGCAAAAGGATCAGGTGAAAAATTTCCCTTGAACTATGATTTTATTAGTAAAATCCACTCAAAGAATAGATGATTTTTGATGCAAATATGCTTAGATAGAAATGCAAGCTTGCATGTCACTGGACGAAAGAGAAATTTTATCTTTTTAAGCTCAAACCATGTGGTTTGCTTGGTTGTGTTTGGGGCAGTTTGGGCAAGGATGGTTGCTGCTATGTGGACTATTTTGAAGTAGTACCTTCAGACTCTGAATCCATGGTCTGCTGACCATGAGCAGGATATGAAATCCAGAATTATCAATGTCTCTCCCTTCCTACCTTTTCTCTCCCACTCTCTCTTTTTTTTTTTTTTTTTTTTTACTTGCTTGCTTAGTTTTGGACTCCACAAAACTTTTCAGGGAATTGTTATTAGCCTCTGGTGGCTGAGAGTGCCTGACCTCATGAGAGCTGGACACATTTGGTTCTGATCTAGCTGCAACCAGGGCACAGAGGCTAATTTACTGCTCAGACTTGCTCCTCTGAGATCTTGGGCAGACAGCTGCTGAGATTCCCCAGAGTCCAGGCTTATGCAGGGTCTCCAGAATGACTTCCACAGGAAGCAGAAGCTTATGTCCTGTTCCTACCCCATTCCCTCCATGGGAACACAGGGCATCCCATCCTTCAGGCCTGTTGACCACACTCAGCATGGTGTTGTCTGCAAATATTCTGATGGTGCACTTGATCCTACTGTCTCTGTCACTGAGGAAGACATTAAATAGCACTTGTCCCCATATGGACCCCTAAAGGTCACCACTTGTCATCAGTGTCTACAGGGACTCCAAGCTGTTGACTGCTACCCTCTGGAGGCAACTGTTCAACCAACTCCTCACCCACCAAGCAGTCCCTCTATCAAATCTATCTCCCCAATTTAGAGAGAAGGATGTTGTTAGGGACCATGTAGAAGGCCTTGCAGAAGTCCAAATGGTGACAGCTGTAGCCCTTCCCCAGTTCACTGGTATAGTCACTCCATCACAGAAAACCACTAGGTTAATCAGGAGATACTTGCCCTTTGTGACACCACCACTGCTTTATACCTAGCACCTGCACAAAGAAGAAAAGGTGTTTCTCCTCCTGAACTGCAGCTATACCTGGGGTGAAACCCTGTGACTGCCACCTGTGCCTTCAGTCACATACAGCAGTTTAACTGCAGGAGGTACAAAGAGGTATATCCCTTTATTGAAATTACAGAGTGAGCTGAAGAAGGCAGCAACCAGGATTCTTGATTGGGATCTGGCAATGTCAGTAAAGTAAGTGCTGCCTTTCTTATTGTTCCATTAACCTCCTGGTCAGATCCTTATCTTTTGTTTTTCCAGTCTTGAAAGAGAGTCTAGCCCCAAGCATCACCTTTAGCCAACAGCTTCCCCATTCCCTGAGGAGCACCATAGAATCTTTCAAGTCATCACATCTGCTCTTAGCAAAACCCAAAAAACCAGAGTTGCAGGTCTATGCAATTTGATAAACTGGCTTTAAAACAGCTCTGCCTAAGATATCCTCTCCCATAGCCTCTTCAACTTTAGTTCCAAATAGACCAATCCCACAACCCCACTGCAGAACTGAACTCTGTGTGCATATTGTATCCCCAAAGAGTAGCAATCTATTGCAAAGGCTTCTACCTATTGGTATAGATTCTATCTTCTCACTGGGGCAGCTGGCTTTTTCTCAGCTTCTGGTTCTGATGGATTCAACAGGTCTCACTGGCGTGGCCTCTCCTTAACCAGCCAGGATTAGCCCTCCTAGCTCTGCTTCTTCCTCAGTGGGATTTCCTGGCCCTGTTAACACCAGCCTCAACTTCATTAGGAGAGGATATCAGCCTAGCTGCTGGAAGGCAGAGAGGTGTTGAGTCTGGATCTGATCTTCATGGAAGCTCAGTTTATTGATTTGTGTTGTGGATCTTCATGCCCACTGGGGCTTGCCTGACCCAGAGATTGCCCTAATGCATCCTGGCTTGCCCTGGCCATTTTCTCCACCCACTTTTACTTCAGTGGCACCATTGGTGCTGACATTTGCTCCACAGATCTTCTACAAGGTGTCTGATAGGACTGTCATGACAGCCTGTGTATGAATTCACCACAAGCTGTGGGTAAGGCATGGACCTCTCTTTTGAAACTGAATTCTTCACAGCAGCTCCATGTCTTGGATACCAGGGACCTTACAGGAAACCTTATGTAAAATTATTCTTGGTCTACATTTACTGCTCATTTCTTATATGTGTTTAAAGTAGAAGCAGAGAAATGAGAGAGATCCATATCCCCTCCCTGCTTAGGCACTAGTGTAGGTGAGAACAGGAAGAGTTAGACCTATTCTTAAAATATCAAATATAGGAGACAGGTCACTGATCCCACTATGAGCTCTTATACACTGCTGACTCACAGAAAAGTGTCAGAAGACCCAGACCACCTTTTTCTATTTTTTTATACCAAAGTTTGTACAACTTATTAAGAAATGCCTGTATGGAAATCTTATTTGAAGTCCAGTGCCAAAAGCAATGTCAGATGATGAAAGTGGAGTTTCATTTCATTGATTCCAATGATATTTTGGTAGGGATAATTTTTTCAAGACCTCTGTGGTCCGCTGCTCTGACAACTTACAAATGGAGACATTGTTAAGTTCCAAAGGACTCTGAACATAGTTAAATTAGTATTTTTAATGCTGCAAAAACCTCAAATGCATGGTGTGTAGCTCAGTAATGCATTGTGCAATATTTAAGCCACGCTCTTATCTACTTCCTCCTGTCAGTGCAGGATGAGAACATTCTAAAAGGGGGCTTAAGTGTCTGCCAAAACCTGGAAAGGTCTCCAGAGGGGACATTTATGACACAGCTTCTTTCACCAAAGAATCTGGGCTTGTCTGCCCAGTTTGTGTAGGTCCAGTGCTTCCCAAGGTCTGTAAAACTGATCAATCAGGCCTGTGACTGCAGCTGTCACTCCCGAGTAGCACAGTCTTGAGAGCATAATGTTGTGCCATACCCCTCTCCCCTCTTCAGGTAAGGTTGTCACCAGAATACAGGTATGGTTTTGACTAGGGAGATCCTGAACATGAGATTCAGTAGCCCCAGGGCTTAATCACCATTTCTAGACCCTGGCACTAAGCTATGGGAAATGCACACGTGGCTTTGAGCCATTTTGTTTCCTACTTTGCTCCTTTACTGTATTCAACCTCATTGAAAAGGGGGGAGGGGGAGGCCAGCCTGCAGTGCCTGCTGCACAAACCCCTTCGTGGACTCTGCTACTTTAGTGTTATAAAGATCCCTGGCCAAAGAGAACATGTTGAATAGATGTGCTAGTGAAAAAGCCACGAGTCTTTGGATCCACCACTTATAAGGGCTGGTATATCAAAGCCACACTTAAATAGTCATCCAGATCTTCTCCTAATTTTCCTGCTGCAGGACAATTGTTATTTATTTAATTTTTTTCATCCCCTGGGCTTCTCATTTTAAAGTTGTTATTAAAAAATATCTTCAATAAGTATTTAATATCTTGGTCACAAGGTCTCCTAGTTTTTTTCCATTCTTCAGTCAGGAAGCATGTTGGTATCCTCGAAGCACTGCATATTGTAATGTCTTTTCCCCAAGCACACAGTTAGATGATTCTGCATCTGGTGCATCTGTAGCAGAACTGAACATCCAGACACCCCTGGAGCCCAGCCTGTGGCAGGGCTTTACTCAGTGGGGCCCTGGCAGAGAAGCTGCTGAGGGAAAAGGGACCCTGGTAAGGACTCCTAAGATGGCTGAGCAGGCACAGTGCACAGAGTTACTTCCATATCTTTCTACTCTGATGCAGGTGTGATATGGAAATAGGCTTTTCATCCTGAGAAGGACTTATGGGTTTCCAGAATAGGAACCTTCTTCCCTCAGGAACCCGTGCCAAGCCAGACAGAAAGCACCGGGAATCTTGCACAGATGATCTAACACCAGAAAATGGGCAGTGTTTCATCTTCTCTTAGTAAGGGCCACTTTACACTGAAAACCTTTGTCACACACTAAGGAGGAAATAACTGAAAATCTCCAGAGTCCTGTAGACTCTCCCTGTACAGTGCAGCAGGGCTGATTTTGTTCATCCACCCTGCAGAAGTGGTTTTTACCAGTCTTTGGATATTTGCCCCAAAAAATTACTCTCTGGGTTCCTGTGGCAGTTTATTCCTTTGGCGAACTAAAGAATTCCTCCCAGAGTTTCAGCCAGCCCCTGCATCTTGTCCATGCAGACAATAGTTTTTTTCTGCTTTCTTAGTAACACTCCTTCATGTATCAATAACTCACAGTTGTCATACCAGCTTCTTTGTCAGATCACTCCTCCTAGCCCTCTTAAACCCTAACCAGAGATCTTACTTGATTACTGAATTTACATTTGTTCTACTGAGAAATTACTAAAATGTTTCCCCAGCTTTAATGAATAATGAAACACTATACTTACAAAAATAGTAATTAGCAATATATCTCAAAATAAATCAATGTGTAGATCAGACTCCCAAAGGCAGGAGGAAAAGCTGCAGCCATTAAAATAGGTGGAGCTGAAAACAGCCAAGCACTTGGGGGAAAAGAAAGGGAAAAAAAGCTTAAAGGAACTTATGAATGGCCATGTCCTATAGATAATTAGCAATCCACACAGGTTGGATTGCTAACACTGTCCTGAGTCTGACTGCTCCACTTTCTGTCAGTTCCCCTCAAATACTATTCAGCACATTTAGGAGTTTTCTGAGGATGTCAAGCAGCTGGAGCAGCCAGGAATAGTAAGAGGGACTAGAAGAATGTCAAACACTCATCAGTGGTTGTCCAAGAGTTTCCATCAGGACTCCTATTGTCCTTCCTTCCAGGTGAAGGAAGAGGTGCCCACTCTTAGAAAAATCAAATGCATAAGGATCTATAACACTGTCAACTGTTATTATTTCTACATCCTTGGGATGGGTCTCCCTTGTGGTGTCGGAAAGGAAGAAATGAAACAAACAATGGGAGACAAGACAATGGGAGTGTGTTGAAAGGGCATAGGGAACACACTGGTTTACAGAGGAAAAACAATAGAGAAACTACGGCAGCAGCTGGTGTGCCCCTAGCACCACCTAAATCTAGGGCTATTTTTTGGTAGAAAGTCATAATTCTGCTTCTTCAGGAGGTCACAGGACAAGGCTGGTTCTTGCCATATCAATTTATTGATTAATTAACAATAAAAATACCAAGTTCTTAATAAGACACATCTTTGGAGTCAAGCAAATCGTAGTTCTGCTCAAACAACCCAGATTATGGTATGCAAATGTCTACATTATGTGGCCAGGTCATGTCACTTATTGTACTATACTTTTCATATTAACCAGTCCCTCTGTCAGGAAAATAGACACAAATCATGCAAAATCCATCATAGTGAACGATTATCTATCTAACATTTTAGCCCAGGGGCAGAGTGATTTTTTTTGGGTTTTTTTGGGTAATTCTTTCCTTTCCAGTCAGAGAGAGGAAATCATATTGTACAACTTCCACCAACTGGATATCACAAACACACATGTATAAACATAGTGGAGTAAGTGAGCAAATTGCAATAAATGCCTGAAGTCAGTTTGCATAATGAATTCACTAAATCCTACTGAAATTAAATCAGAAATGAGCCCGAGATAGGGAATATTTTCAAACAGATTAAATTCTACAAGACCCATTTGATCCTTTCCAGAAAGAATGAGTTATGAACATATACTTTTTGTACTCACTCAAAGCAGCTGCTAAGGTTTTGGAATCTGCCTGATCTTTAGAATATCTGAGGACACTCATGCAGAGTTGCACCTGCTGGGGCTTTCAGGTGACTAACATTTTGATTTCAGTGCAAAGTAGAGAAAAAAGTTTCAACATGTTACTTCCTTTGGTTGTAGAAGCAATTATTTTGAAGCCTGAAGAAAATATAACACATTCCCTCAAGACTCCTGCTTTACAGATTGTACTCTCACAGAACTTTACCATGAATTACTAACATTTCAGTATACATTCCTATGCTTTAGCTCTAGTGTTTCCCTATAAACTCGACTGAAAGAAGAATTAAAGGGCCAGGTTTTAGGGAATGAATGGTGGGATCTTAATAAATGCCTCATTGCCTTAATCCTATTGAAACCAGTGTGAATTAGGCACCAAGGCTCTCTGAAAATCCTGCTAGGCTCCTGCCTATATAAATCTTCTTTGTTAGGGCAGTTCTGTAAATTACCTAATACCACCCTGCCACTGTTTGGAAAAAGGCTTGTAAATATCTGCTGCAAGATTGCAAAGTAAAACAAAGCAGCTTAAAGAAGACTTAAAGAGTTAGTAGGAAATCTGGATATTTGGAGCTTAGGAAACTCGGGGGTATAAAGAGATTACACGAAAATCTTGGTCCTAGTATTTGCAGTTGAAAGTTGGAAAGTTAAAATGCAGGAGGGAGAAGTTTGGCAAAGGAGAACAGAGGATCCGAGGGTTAGGGCAGCTGACAGATGGCTGTCCTTCACTCCTGCCCCACCTTTGCTCCGGATTTCTCTGTTATCCTGGCCCATGCTTTTCATGGGGTCATTCCTAGTGACAAGTTCTGCATCTCTGAGTAGCTGACTTCAGACACCTTGAGTCTGACTTGGGAGCAGTGCTGAGCACTCAGAGCTGCAGCTGACAGTAATGGGAGATGTTTCCAGAGATGTGCAAGTGAAAACAAAAACTGTGAATAAAGGTCAGGCCCTCTGTTTCTGATATTCAGGACATAAAACTAGGGCATCCTGCTGACCAAACTCTTTGTGCCTCAGCTGTCCACCTGCAAAAATGGAGTAAGAATACTCAGTTATCTCACATGGGTGTTGCAAAGATTTACTACGTGATATTAGGGATATGCTCAGAATCAAAAGACAGTGCAAGAGAAAATTAGTGTTCCTGATTTCAGAGCAAGGTTTGAATACTATTAAGCAAAGTTGTGGGGTCACACACTAACTTATTATGAGAATTCAAAATATTGAATAAATGCTCATTAAGTGAGCACTGTCCATTCTGTGACCTGAATGCAGTCAGAAACCATGGAAAGAAAAATGTGTTCCTGTTATTAGAAGTGTACTGAAATTCATTCACAAGAGGAGACCATACTGAGGTTGCACAGGCAACTACATTCCCATTGTTGGCTTATTTTTTTATATTTGCTTTAGCATCTTTAATAACTTTCTTCTCATATAGTTTCTCCATGGTCTTTATGACACATATATTAGCTTATACTGCAGCTGAAGTTTTAATCTATTTCCACCCCCAGTAATGTGGGATAATTCAACTTCTATCCACATTTCACTTTCTAAAATGTAGTTAACTAAACCACAGGAGCTCAAACCTCTTGGCTTCAAGAGCATCTTACAAAAAAAACCCAAAAAACCCAAAACAACTTTCAATGTCCAAGAGGTGTCAAGCCCTTGTCCAGTACCTTAGGCAAAGTGAGGGATTTTTCAACAAGGAGCTCCTAGGCAGAAATGAGCAATGGCTCCCCAGGGTGCCAGCATCCAGTGTGGGATGGGATGAGGCCATGTGCCCAGCTGAGTCCCAGAGCTTGTAGGAAGCTGGTGGCCTCAGAAGCCCTTGGGAGCTTCCTCCCACATAGAGATACAGATAAAAAAGCAGTCCTAACACCAGCAGTGTGCTGGCAGTAATACAGCATATCTCTATAACCCCAAGCTGCACCAGGAGAGGTTCAGGTCTGAAATGAGGAGGAATTTCTTCACAGAAAAGGATGTCATGTAGTGGAATGGGCTGTCCAGAGAGGTGGTGGAGCTGCTCACCCCTGGAGGTGTTCAAGGAATGACTGGATGTGGCACTCAGTGCCATGGTTTAGCTGACAAGGTGCTGATCAGACAGAGGTTGGATCCGATGATCTTAAAGGTCTTTTCCAACCTAAACGATTCTGTGATTCTGGGATTCCATTGTGGGACTTATATGTCAATCACTCAGTATCTCCCTCTGGGTCCAATGCCACAAGTTGCCCACCCTTGAATTAGGGGAGGAAGGATTATCAGTTGAAAATGAAGGATTTTTCTCAGCAAAAAATAAATTCATAGAAAGTACATCTTATCCGGCAAATTAATGAATGCACAATTACTGCATCAGGGAAAAGCCCCCTAAAGATTTAATCATTTAATATGTACAAAAAAGCTACTGAACAGAGAATTACTTTGTTCAAAGGATCAGCTATACCCTTGCCTAGTTTTTGTCAGCTCCATAGCTAGCCTGGAACATCAGAGCTGGAATAGCAGGGCTGCTGCAGGGCAGAAGCACAGGGCATTGATAAAATTGGAGCAAAGGAAAGGCAGAAATCCTGTTTAGCACTTTCAGTGCTCTGTATAACTGAGCGCTATTTCACTGCCACTGGCAGTAAAATGACCTCCTGTTTACACCACAGTACTTGAAGCTTGTGGTTTTTTAAAAAAGCGTGCCCATCTCCAATTCTGATTAACTTCTCCAGGCATTTCTGTGCTGCTCAGCTTTCACAAATAGATTTCCAGACAGCTGAACTGCTTTGAATGGTACTCCTCAGAGGTACTCAGCATCCTCTGCTGTCTGCTGCACCTGACAGCAAGAAGAGTTTAGAGGCAAGTACCCAAGAGAGTTTGGAAACTTTCAGGTTGGGGATATCAGCATCGGTGATACCATACTGCATGAAGCTGAGAGAAAAAGAATCATATGTGAAAGATGGAACTGAGTGGATATAACAAGGCAGAGCAACAAAAAGCACATTTTGCCCTCTGCAGGGACAATTCAGAACCACAGAAGAGAAGCAAGCAAGCAAGCCCTGCCAGTGGGGCCACTTACTGAACTTTGAGAGATGGGAATGCTGACCATAGCTTAGTAAGGCCCCTTCAGTTCCAGAGCAGGTGCTTAAAAGTTTCAGTATTATCTGCTGTGGTCAGTGCTTCTCCCTCTAGAGGGATAAGAAGCCAGTGAAGCCTCATGAACACAGATACTTTCAATAAAATTACCTCCTGACCTAGTCCTTTTCTGCTACCTCCTCCATTTCTGTCCTGTGGCAATGCACATTTCCACAAGGGTTGCTGCAAGGTTAGCCTAAAATCCCACCTGCTCTGTGAATGGTAGGGACTATAAAATCCCTACCATCTCACAAAAGCTAACACAAGATCTACATTTCCACTGCCTTCCTGGCAAACCTGCATCAGGTTTGGCCCAGAGAGACAACCACATTTTCACTTGGCAACCAGGTCTCTTCTTCCCTACACTGACAGCCTCTCCACTTCCATTCTTCAGTGGCAGAGGGACAATGTCCTTCCTCCAGACCTGCCAACAAGACCTTCTCTTTTGGCCACCTACATTGCCTCAATGAAATATCTCTTCAGATCACTCTGTCTTGACTATCAGCTCTGCACCAGTGCTTTGTGTATCCCTTGGAGAAGTAACTTTCTTCTGGAGATAATTCATGGACTCAGAGGCTTAGGAGGCAGCACAACAGTTTAGCAGCAGCAGCCGATGTAGCCATGGTAGGAAAAATTCCTCACCTGTGCCTGACCAGAAAATTGTGTCCCTTCTTATACACCAGAGATTTGAGAAAGGCAATGCAAATATTCATGGTCTCCACAACAGCAAGAGCATATTCAGATTTGGAGAAGGCTCTCATCAATGAAAGTGTAGGATAGTGTACCACCAAGGTTCTTGCCTCTTCTCAGGCTTCCTGTTAACTGCAGTCTGAATGTTCTGATCTCTTTCTTAAGCCCATCCTGGTGTGGAGCTTATGATCAAGACCTTGTTTAAAGCACAATCTCCCATCTGGAGATCCTCCAGAGCAGCAACCAAGAACCTAAACTTCATGAGCATAGCACAAGCTCAGAATACAGAACCTATGATAGCACAGACCTGCTTGCTTCCTCTACCTTATGGTCTGTTCTTCCTTATGAGATTCTCCCACAGAGTCCTGTAGGCAAATACATGTCCCACCCCACAGACAAAAAAAAAAAAATGGACTGGCAAATAAAGCAAACAAAATTTCCATTACTCAAACTATTCCAGGTGAGGAGAAGGAAGGGGAAGAAGAGAGGAAAAAAACTATCCTTCTTCTGTCTTATCTGGATTAATCCATTCACAAGGAATGTGAACGCTAGTTTAAAAGCTATTGGTTGTATACAGAGAAAATAGTCAAAATTACTGCAGCAGATTATCCCACTTTCTTCTGTGCCTCAGTTTCTTCACATACAAGTGGAGTAATAACAAGAGTGTTACAGGATTATTTTTTTAAGGATCTTACTTCCAATATCAATGAGAAGTGTAGTACTAGTTTCAGTGCTAACACCTTTGGCCCATTTCTCCCCAATTATTTTGCAGCCCATCACTCGTAGGCACAAGCCAAAAGTAATGTGACTCATGTATTACATAAAAAGCCTGTCTTACAGCATCTTTCTGGGCACATGTTAAAGGCAGAAGCAGAAAATGTAAAATGGAGACTACCTTTAAAACCTCACTTTGACTTCCTCAAGCAGATGCCTTTTAATAGTCTTTATTGTATCTTTTTTATCTTGAAAGTGTCCCCTACCTCAGCTACTACAAAGGACAGAGCTCACAGAGTGGGTAGCAATTCAGTATTTTTCTGTTATCCTAATTTCAAGCACAGCAAAGTGCCTTATTTGCCACACACCATTCAAACCCATCACTGAATGCAGAATACTGATTTCCTCATGGCCTTTTTCTGTGTTGCTATTTTGACACAATATCTCATTGCTGCATGAGCCTTAATGGATATTCTCCCAGGGAGACAGGTGGGGTTGTTATCTCTGTTTTACAGACAGTAAAATCAAACAAAAAGAGGCTAAGGTCAAAATGGCCAGAGCAACAACGACTTTTGGGTTCCTAATTTGTGATGCCTCGGATTAGTATTTCCCCAGCTCTGTGTGTGTTGACAGCAAACCTCCCCACAATACCAGCTCTGCACTTCTGCAAGTCAGACCCCAGGTGTCTCAAACTGAGAACCCAGAAAATGAGAACACACCAATTAGTGGCCACCCATGGAAAACCTCATTTATGTGGCCTTTTCATATCACATAGGAGTTTGTGACAAAAGGCAGGAAAAAGCCTAATTCTTCAGGGCAGTATTCAATTGCCAAAATATGAGACCATTCTTCTGTTTTTGAACAGCCCCCTGTGCAGTTCAATACATAACCTTCATCACTGGCAGTAAATGAAACAGGAGACCTATAGAAATCAGCTTTGTTTATGGCAAAACTCATTCAGTCCCTAAGTGAATTCCATTCTATGCATTGAATGAGACAGAGATCCTACTGAAAATAAAAAGGTACTAGTGTTTGATCTTATAATTAAGAGCTACATTTTTATGTCTATTCATGAGAGAAGACAAATTAAAGATGGATAGGCAACACTTTTAATTAATTTTCTGTATTCTAAGTGTTTGACTTTGAAAACTAAACGTATGCTTAATAAAGGTGTTTAATCTTTTCTTTTAAATGTAAACTAAAAAGGGAGAAAATTAGGAAATTTCATCATTTGAAATCATAAGATTCTTCTCCTTTATATTATAAAGGTGCAACTGTTACCTATTAAATGGTTGCAAAATTCTTTGCACTTTCAAAGCTTTATTCCTCTAATCTCAACAGACAAATAAATTTAAAAACCACAGTGTCTATTTGAAGAAGACCCCTACCAAGAAAACTCTTGTCCAAACATGAACAGCTCAGCAAAATTTGATGTAGATGAAAAGATTGTCTTTGACTATTGCAATTTATCTCATCTCCCAGAAGTTGGGTAATGCTGACTATAGGCAGGGTGTCTTGTTCCCCGCCTTGTGTTGTGAAAAGACTCAGGAATAAGTAAAGGATATCTTCCTAAGGGTTATATGGATTTATCATGAGATGTTGGAAGATACCACAGATCAGCTTTAGTTCTTCTATATTCCCATGCAGGAATAGCTCTTCTGCTGCATGAGAATACATCCAGAGAAGGTGAGTATTGTACCTTAGTATGTTATATTCTGTATTCCTAGCAAGCACTAGGACACATCATAATGGCAGCAGAGGGGATTAACACTGAAGGTGACTTCCAGTAGGATTACAGCATTCTGGTTGGGAATTTCTGAATGACTGCCATACAAATGCTTTGAGACAATTCATGTCAGGCAGGTAGAAGAAGCCACCAATTGATAAATTCCTTGTGATAATTCTCCCATGAAGATGAAGAAAAGGGCACCTCGGTGTGGAGTTCCAGCAGATGTTTGTGTTCAGGAGATGGATGTGGGAGCTAAGTCTAGGAAGAAGATGAGATGTCTTGCTGAAACCATAGTCTTAAGTCCACTAGAAAATAAGGATAGAACTGGGCACCTCAGTACCATAATACACCAAATGAATGCCTTTTGAACCTGCCTATAGCTAAAGCTGAAGAAAGAGTGACATCTAAACTCTCTTTAGGCATCTTGCTCTGGTTATTGGAGAGGTATGTTCTGGTTTGAATTCCACACCCTGAACTCCTGCACTGAAAGAAACAACTCTAGTTCCCCTCTGACAGCAGGCAGTACATAGGTATTTATTCAGTATCTCAGTGGACACACTAGCTTCCCTAAATGATGGAAAATGTTGATTCAACTCTCTACGGTATCTGAAAAGATCTCAACTCTTACCTCCCTCCTACAAAAGACTGTTTAGAGCAAGCTGCTCCTAGCTTTTCCTGCTTAAGCTCCTTGGCTTTTTCAATGGAAGAATTAAATAATCATCAGGCCAGAGACAGAGAGCATACAAAGTAAATACCACTTTATATCCTACTGGTTAAGGACAGTCCTGCAAGAGGGTAGACTGGGTCCCGTTTCTGCTTCAGTGAATATTTGATAATAATCATATGAAATAGTGTTGAAAGGCACAAGAGACCATTTGGTCCATCCTCTGGTCCAGAGGTACTTCCTGCAGCCCTTCAGTGATTGGAGCTGCCACAGTTTACTCAGTATATCCCAGTGCACCACAATCTTTTTAGACACTCCATTAAAGACCATTACTCCTAATTTTATATACGACAGGCAGCAAGAACAGATTGCTCCTATCTTCTTGCACTTGCCAGACTAGCATCTGGACCACTCAGCCATATTCCTCTTAAGTCAAACAACCCTAATTATTTCTGTCTTTTCTCCTTTAACTTCAAGCAATTCTCACTATCCCAGTCTACACCCTCTCACTGGCCCACGCTTCCTTGGAGTGCAGTACAAGACTAAGGCAGGACATTTCAGCTGAGTCCTACATGTGCACATCAGAGCTCAAGGCCTATGAGATGTGTCTGGCACCCGTGCTCCCACTTGGACAGCCTGGTAAGATGGTGCTCCCCTTCTTGGCAACAGGACAATGTTCTAGACTAACACTGAACTTGGTCCTCTAGAGACCCTGACTCCTCTCCTGAAGGACAGCCTGAAGTCTCCCATGAAGAACTGACTGCATTTCATTAATCATTCCCATGGAGAGCACCTCACATTCACTCTGATGCTGTTCAAACCAAGTCCCTGGTTTGACAAGCTTTTCTTGAGCTACAGCAATTTCCCCCAGCCTATACCTGGTTTATGCCATCTGCAGATTTTATAAAACACTTCCTCTAGACAATTACCCAGGTTAAAATTATAATATAAAGTACAATGTATTTAATGAAAATATGAAGCACTAGCTTGTGGCAACCTGCTCAATAGCGTCTTCCGTTTCAACAGGAAATCAGTGAGAATTGCTCATTGAGTAAAATTATCTACACAGTTCTGCATCCCTGCTGTAATGCCTTCCTTTGGAATATGTTTCTTTGCTTCATTTATGATAAAAGACTGTGAGATAATGTCAAAATCCTTACAAATGACAAGGTATGACAACTACTTCCTCTTTATCCACCAGGCTTGTTACAGAAGAAAGCTAAATTAGTTTGACATGATCTGTTCTTGACAGATCTGTGCTGGCTCCTAATAATCTCCTTTATTTGATTATTTCCACCAATTTTTTTTTCTCCAGGAATGAAGTTAAACTGGGTAGCCTGCAATTTCTTATCTTCTGCTTGTTTTCAGCCTTCTGACATCTCATCCAACCCTCACGAGCCTTCAAAGCATTCAAAGCTTATGGTTCAGAGATTGCTTCCCTCACCTTTGTAAATAAGCTAGGATGACTTGAAAGAACCATCTTACATCAGTACATCCTGATTTGTTCTGCCCTTTTCCTAGATCCTGATCTTCTTCCTTTGTGGCTCCTGTTAACTGTTATAGCCATCAACTTGAAGCTGATCATGTTACTGAAGATATGCAAAATGGGCATAAAATGCTTTGGAATTATTGACTATACTTGATGTAAATCTTCAGCCACAGCTCTCCCCTCCTCTCCATGAGCACCATAAACAAAGATAGAATGATATTATTTCACTCTCTTGCTCTGGCTCAATTACAATTTGTCTGTGTATTGAGCTGATTATGGCTTATAAAAGGATCATCTAGGCATGCCAGTAAACAGCCTATGAATATTATGGGGGCTTTACAGTTGTAATTGTCTGAGGGTTTTAGGCACCTCCACGCTTAGAAAGGAAGAAAGCTCTGAAGTTCTACAGCCTATGACAGACACCTCTAAGAACGTAGTTCAATTTAAAACAACCCCTTATTTCTCAGTTCAGAACAATTGTAAAATACTGTGATACATTTCAGACTCCTCTTGACAGTCACACCCTGAATAAAAAGTAATGAAATTCTACAAGATAAAGCATTGTCTCATGGTATCTCTTCCTGATTTGTGGAATCATACCACTCAAAGGAAGAAAACAATGATTATAAGTAAGGATTAACTGAACTTTAAAGGAGGATTTGCCAAAAGTTCCTATGAGCCATGGGGGATAATTTTTCATTAATTTGTCTTTTTTTTTTTTTTTTCCCCTACAGAATCTTGTACACTGGCTTCATAGTGGAGGATTCTTTTTGCTGCATATCCAGTTTTACCAGCTTCAAGTATTGTTTCACATATTAACTTTGCTAACTATTCTCTGGAAGTTATCCAACTTCTGTTTACTTCATGGAGATTTCAGCTGGCTTCAGTTCTTCAGTTGTTTCAGGGGGAGATATTTTTTCCTTGCTCCATTTGTCCTTTCCTTAGGGTTTTATCTCTTCCAGCTGGTATTCTGACTGGAATTTAGGATATAAGGGAAAGGCCATTTGCCAGTTCTGTGCTTTAGGCACAACTGGTTGCATCCCTATCACGATTTTGACTGAAATTTTAACAGTCAACATTAAACATCAATTTTCTGTTGCAGTTGTCAGTCCTCAAAACTTTATGTAGGACTTGAAATTCTCCTGGATTTTCCCCAGAAAATGCAAAGAGCAGGAAGGGTTAAACCCACAGTTTTTCATCTTTGATCAGGCAAAGTCTTCATTCTGACAGAATCATCTCAGCCTGTGTAATCCAAGTTGTTGCAAGCTGCCAGTCTGACTTTTCCAACATAACAAGCTAAGAATTAAAATGTTAATGCTAGGTAAGGTGAAAGTTCACAATTCTAAGGAACACAGTGTTCTCAGGCACAGCCAAGCAGATGATGCCCTCCTTGCATTTGCTCAGCAGGTGCTTTCCAGCAGTGGATTTCACTCTTACATGAAACCAAATGGCTGCAATTTTACTGTCAGCAAATCAGCAACTGATACCTGTTCCTTTACGTCTACCCTTCCAAACCTAGGAGACTTTTTTGTTAAATTATTTATAAATCCACCACTTAATGCCTTATTCCCAAAGTTGTAGGCAGGCAGAAGGTGGGATGATACAAGGAGAGCAATGGTCAGCTCAAAACCATTGGGGTTTACATCCTGCTGGTTTGAATTTGAATTAATATAAATGACTGGCCTCTTCTGCAAGAGAGCATAGCATTGCTCCATGGTGCCCAACCTGCACACCCTGGAGTGCTTAACATTGCAGATTTATAAGGTCATTGGATGCTATTAATGAAATAAATGGATTAGACTCCACTCAATAGTCTGAGGAACTGAATGTTAATTGATAAGTCTTAACAGTTATAAGAATAATCAGAACTGTAAATTATTCTGTACACTACCAATTATTATAAATCATCCCAATTCATAAACAAACTGAGGTTCCTGAGAGCACAGTAGCACTTCTAGGTAATTATGAGAAGGATGGAATAAAGCAAGCTTCAGAGTGGGGTTTAGATCCAAATACATTCCTTCTGCACCCCTGAATTTTAGGAGCATTCAAACCAAGTAAGTGAGATACTTTGGGAGCCTTTCAGCTTTGCTAATTACCAGCTCTTACAGAAAGGTGTATCCTCCAGAGAGAATGCCTAAATATTGTGAGATGTCCCAGCTTTCTATAAATAGAGATATACTGTGATTATGCCTGGAATTAATTCAAGAAACTTCAGATGTAAGATGAGTAATGAATGGGACTGACATTTATTGGTCATAATTTAAGAGACTGTAAGTACATCCTGGCTTCCCTTTTGAGACGTAAATGCCAACCATCCCTGGTTGGCAGGTTCAGGACATCCTGTCCTGGGCCAACAAGACAGCTGTAGCACAGCCTGCCACCTAACAGTGGCATTAGAAGCCAAGGGACAAGCCTGGAAGGAGCAGGAACCATCAGGAAAGCAGGAATGCTGACACTAGTTTGTACTCATGCATTGCTCCTGCTGCAGCCATACCCTTTCCAGCTGCTGTGGCTGGGCAACCTTTTACCTAAGCCAACAGCAAGGTGAGAGGTGAAGATGCACCACTTTGCTGTCTCTGTCTCGGGATGCTCATTTGTGTCAGCTGCAACTCTACCCAAGCAGAGGAGAACTGGGGCAGATACAAAGGCAACTGGAGCGCGAGAGAAGGAAGCCAGTTCTCCTTCGGATAGCAGCGCCAGGAAAGGTGAAGGGAGGCAGACCCTGGCGGCAGTGACTGATGCTGCCAGCAGGAGTTCCCAAGAAACACAGTGTAATGCAGGGCTGGGACCCAGCTAGGGGAGAGAAGGAGCAGCAGGAGGACTGCATGGTCAAGGGAGCAGGGGGAAGGCAAGGAGCAGAACAGATGGGGAGAGGAGACAGAATGAGTAACAGGCAGAGACAGCAGGATCAGTCTAACTCCAAAAGCACAAATTCCTTTTGCTTTATTAAAAACAAATCACTATTTTCATTACACTATTCCTTCACCCCATACACATATTGTAGGCTGGATCCCTGTGGTGGCTGGGGAGGAGCTGCCACTCTGGTGAATAGCAGGGAGAAAACTAAGTTGTAGCCCTACTCTCAGGCTCTGGTCCATCGTAATAAAGCCCGGGTCTGGGAAGAAAATCCATGGTCTGTTTTAAAGGAACTCAAGGGGGTAATAAACATCATAGCACTGCAGGAGTGACTGAGGATGGATAAAGCAGAGCTTTTCCTGTCTAAAGCATCTCTCACTTGTGGGCTTCTGAATCCCTTTTTTTCCCCCACACTAATTGTTTAGTTTCCAAATTAAAGAAGCATCTTGCAGAGATGGCCATAACAGTCAGAGAATGTATGCTTAGATCAAGTCAGAAAGCAGGTTAACAGCACTGCTAGAAAGAGAAACCAGCTCTCCCTAGACCAATTCCTATATGCTGCCCTGTGGTGCTCCCAACCATGAAAAGCCATTGAGTTTCACACACGCACTCAGTGGGTGATAGAAAGAGCACTAAGGAAATATAAACACCTTCTCCACACGAGGCCATCAGAGCTCTGAGGTTACATGTCACCTCCTGGTGTGCTCAGGAGGATCTTGGAATTATAGATTAAATAAATGTGGATGGATTCCTGACTTTGATTTTTGGACTTCAGATGCTGAAAGGTGTTTCACCTAGGTACCTGCTCCGGTACTCCCACAGCAAGATATTCTACCAGCAAGTATTTGTACCTTCCACCATGCCTTTCTGGATGACCAACATCCTCTTATCAGCCCAACATTCCTCTGTGTAGAGCTACTGGGCTACGGTTGTTTCTTTACAACACTGAGCACTAGGATTTCAAAACTTAGATGCAGACAGGTAAGGACTGCTGCCAAATCTACCTGAGACCTGTTAGACTCACAGCAAACAGGGGAATCACACAGTGACTTCCAAAGGGCATCAAAACAGAAAGCTGTCATCAAAAGGTTTCTCAACCTCAGGTGTCTTTAGAGCACTGTCATCAGAGCTATTGTTCATTTTCAAATTAAAAAAAAAGCCCTCCCTGTATAAGGAGGAAGCCCAAAGCAACAAAGGAATCACAAGTCATTTGTGTTCAGGAAGAGGACAATGGGAGGGTTGTACAGAAGGAAGAATGCATGGGCCAGCAGTGCATGCACTGAGCAAATGGCAGTCAGCAATGCACCATCAGTCTTCCACAACCATGCAGAGGCCTCAGCTTATAGAGTACAGTGCTACTAACACCAAGGCTTCGGGTTTCATCCCATATGGACCATTCTCTTAAAAGCTGGACTCTGTGATTTTTGTGGGTCCCTTCCAATTCAGAATATTCTGTGATTCTGGTGCTTTTGCTTCAAATTATCTCAGCCAAAAACAGAAGCAACCTTCAGGCTATAGCTGCTGTTTTTAAACCTGTTAGTACAGCAATCCTCAGCAGACAAATATCTGCTTGGCAGAGATTAGGCAGAACCTACTTCTGGCCCATGTCCTTTGCCATGGACAGCACATGAAGCACATGAGTCACTATGAGGAGCACATGTCTCACAGCACGAGCACTGCAAATCCAAGCAGGAATACACATCCTTCATTTGCATCATGCAAGACTATCAGCCTGCCTTCATCTAGCAAGGGGCAATGGGCCTCGTTCACCTTCTCACTAGCACAAGAAAGCATTGCGACTTGGCAGCTGCCAGCAGTGAGAAATTCCTGCTCTCCAGGAAATGGGGAGAGTGAAATATAATGTCTGTGCAGGACGATCCTGGGATGGCATCACAGAATCCAAATCAGATAATATTCTGAGTTGAAAAGGATCCACAAGGATCATCAAGTCCAGTTCTTAAGTGAATGGCCCACCCAGAGATTGATCCCACAATCTTGGTGTTAATAGCACCATGCTGTAACCAACTGAGCTAATCTCAAGGTCCAGCACAGCTGGCCTGAAATGAGAGTAGATTTGAGGTGAAAACTCTTTGCACTTTCTCCTTCTAGTCAGTCAAAGCCACATGACTGAAGGAGGGGTCCCTCTCATCCTCATGCCCATCCCCAGGCAATGCCTAACCTCTCAGCATGGCATGGACAGAGTCTGGAGCTACAGCTCACTTCCTTATTCTGGGGAACGAACAGCTCTGAGATCATCCAGGAAGCCCCAGCATTGGGCCAGGACAATTCCTCAGATAATACATGTTGGTTCCTTGGGCTGCACACATGCCCCAAGCCTGGCATGGTCACACAGAAGATTCAGTGCAGCCCTCTGGGCAGGGATGCCTCTGCACACCAGCAGGTACTGCCTGACTGGTTTTTGCTGGGACTTCAATTCAGGAGCAAGTGGCCACAGACAATTTGGATCCATAGGCTGGTTTCTTTCCCACTAAGCACTACTGCTGTCCTTCTCCCACTGGAATCTCTGCCTGCAATTAGTTCCCTAGAAGGGGGCTTGTCTGTGCCATTAAGAACAGTTGCATTACATGATCTAGGAGAAATCAATGTCTCTAATAGTCAGCAAAGGCAGTGGAAGAGAGGATGATGGGAGGGGTGTTTCTCTGGAGACACCCTTCTCGGTAGAAATCCCAGGGGTATTGCCCCAGGAAGAGAAATAGTAAGGACCTGGAGTAATTAAACTTCCATGGAACAATTGTTTACTGGAAAAAGCACAGAAGCTGCTCAGTGTCTCTCAGAAAGGCAGAGGCAGTGGCTAGACTCTCCCTAGGTGCAGATGAAGTGCCTCTGTCCTGAAGTCAGCAGTCCGTGGTGATTTATATCATGCTGGCAAGTGAAGGAAGGAGGGGTGTGGATAGACACCTTTCCTTTAAAATATCCCTTTTCCTCTGTCCACAGTAGTGTTTAAAGGTAAGACCACGCCTTGCAAGTTTTGAAGCATCTGGATTGTGCAGTATAATTAAGTTATCCTAAATGAAGCCTGAGACATTTTAATATCCTGAGGCAAGAAAACCCTTAACTCTGCATGCATCTTCCTCTCTCTCTTTTTCTCCATTTCCTCCTTCTTGTACACCTCTGCAGTTCCTGGAATGACAAGCCACCTCACCGGCTGGCTGTAATTGCTAGAACCGTTGCCTAATGCTTTTGCCTTCTCCAACTGCATTAAACTGCATCTTTAGAGGTACAGCCCTATTTATTCATGCTGCTCGTGTGGAAGGGGGAAGAAATGCAGACTGCCTCTTCTCCCCTCTCCCTCCTTTGATTTGATGGGTGTGGCAGGTTTAAACCTTTGCAGCCGCCGGCTCTCCGGCGCTGGGGTGAGGAGGAGAGGACGGAACGGGAGGGAAGCCGTTGTCTATGGCTGGTGATGAATGAGACTCATCTCACCCACAAGTGGGAAACCTGCTTGCGGGTTATTGTTTAATCACTCATGCAATCCAATACTGAGCACATACCCCCATAACGTCCATCTGTTCTAGGATGCAGTGCATGCAACACTTGCATTTCTAGGCACCTATCTCACTATCCAGCCCTGCACATTACTGCCTGCATCTCTTGCTGGCAGCAAAGGTTGAGTTCAGTTTTTCAGATATAGCTCGACCCAGCCTTTCAGTTATGCTACCTCTCAGCTGAATATTTTGTGGGCTCAGATTCAGAGCTGCAGTCAACTGTAAGCAGAAATGACAACACTTCGCTATCTACATCTCTCATGGGCGGGCACAGTCAGTCAGTCAGTCAAATACTTCACTCTTCACACTGGCATCGCACCCACAAGAAAGAATAATCTGCAAGGTATGAGCGTGTGAACATATTTGTCTCTGAGGGGTGGGAGGACAGACACACACAGGCACACCTAGACACAGATGTGAAGAGATTTCTTCCACGCCCAAGCCTGTAATTTCAACATTTTGCTCTTTAGCTGCCAGAAAGGCGGGACACCAGGGACTTCCCCTGAAAAATAATTTGAGGAGAGCTGACTTTATTTTGGGAAGGAAACCCCTGCCAGTACTGAAGAACCCATTCCATCTTTTTCTCTCTATGTAAGGTCTGGGTGGGGACAGAGGAACAGCACAAGCTGGAAAACGAGGTTTTTTTCTCCTCCCAATCAGAGCTTTGTCCGGGTGTACCACCAGCTCTCCCGAGCGAGCTGCTGTGCTGCCAGTTCGGCAACCGTGGTGCGTATTCAGGTACAGGAGCAGCAGCTGGGGGCCGAGCCCGGCAGTATCCAGGGCAGGCGCAGGCAGGCAGGCCCGCTCGGGCGGTGTGGCAGCGTGTGGCTCAGGGAAGCGTGTGGCAGGGGCGCACGGTGCCTGTGCGTGTCCGCGTAGCGCAGAGGCGAGCGCCGGCCGAGCGGGGCCGCGCGCCGCTCGTGCGCGCGCAAAGGGGTGTGTACCTTGCGGTGCATCCGCGCGGGAGCGGGGACACAGGGCTCTGTGAGAGCAAGGTACCCGCATGCCACGCATTGCTAAATACCACAGAACACAAAAAGACAGCCGTCAGCCCAGAGAGGTGTGAGGAACAGATGCATCAGAATATCACTCGGGAGCTTTAATGCCCAACCTGCGATGGTATGGGCAGAATGATCCCTATTCCCCTGTAGCTCTCTTCTGACTCCAAAGAACCCCAGAGCTCCTACTTTATTTTAAAATTTGCTGCGCACCTCCGCCCACTGCTCTGTCACTTTGCCTCCCTGTCTGCCTTTCTTCTCCTCCTCTGCTCTTTTCATCCCGTATTTGCCATCAGAACGTGCTCTGCTGGCTGACTGCAACGTGTTCCGCCCTCCCCAGCCTTCACTCCCTCCTTCCAGATTTTAGTGATCATGTCATTAATTGCAAAGCATTTGAAAAACCTGCATGAGGAAAAAAACACGGGATGACGCAGGGTCTCCTTCCATCCCAATCACTTGCCCCTCCCCATTATTCTACAAATTTCTCTTTCGTTTGCTAACGCACACGTCTCCATTCAGAAACACACTTCAACCTGAATCTTCTTTCACCACAGTGCTGCTGTTCACTGGAACTGTAGTTACTCACATCAGCGTGTGAACAGAATACTGCAGTGCTACGCTGTAAAAGACACTGAAATGTACGCATATATAAAGAAAGTAACCAGTGTGGTACTGTGCCCGAGTTGAGTTTTGTGGTCAGAACAAGGACCAAAGCTCCTTGTCACTACCTACAAATACATAATTCTTGGAAGTTTCTGAAATGCTTTGCAAAGATATCTAGGGTCAGTTCCTGCCTCAAAGTTCCAACTGCATAAATCCAGCATCTTCCCGAG
Organism: Chaetops frenatus; assembly: GCA_013400775.1. Classification (NCBI taxonomy): domain Eukaryota; kingdom Metazoa; phylum Chordata; class Aves; order Passeriformes; family Picathartidae; genus Chaetops; species Chaetops frenatus. The sequence continues at coordinate 227,793 of VZTR01022337.1, read as the reverse complement.
GAAGTCCAAGAGGTTCAGCCAAAAAGGCTCTCTTAATCAGGAGCAAGTTTGGGCTTTCACACAAAATAAAGAGGGAAGGGTGAGGGGGAAATGATCTAAGTAGCTTTATTTTTTTTTTTCCTAATTTCATTATCATTTTGGACACAAAAATTTTGACACATGAAAACTAGCTGCCACCCAAACCTTCTCATCATCCCAAATCCCTTACAGCAAAAGCCAGGTGGTACCAGGAAAGAAAATGAACAGGTTTCCAACAGGTTCACACCGCGAGCTTCTCTTATCCCACCCGAGTTCAGAGCTAACAGAGGCGTGGTCCTCTGTCTCTTTACCAGCTGGTGCACAGTTGTCTAACTGGTTGTACTATGAAGGGTATTGAAAAGAGGGTGACTCTCCCCCTCCTGAGGCTAACGCTTTTGTTATTATTTAATTGGATTTTGCACTATAGCATGAGCTAAAAAAAATTCCTTCGGGTTAATTCCCGCTGAGATTGTTGTAACAAAAAAAAAAAAAATGAATACACCTGTCCTCCGAGCCACCTCAGAGCACAGGCACATAAAGCATCTCCCATTCATCAGAAACAGGAGCAATTGAGAGCATTCTGACCAGGGATCAAGGCTCACTGGGCATCCGTTCTTTTTTGGCATGAGATGAAGAATTGCTTCCTTTATCTCCAAGGTAGAGCCAGATCTCATCACGTTTCCTGCCAGCCGCAACACTCCCCTCCACCTTCCTCCCCCCCTCCGCCCCATCCACACCCTCGGAACCACAGACAGAAAACCCTAGGCAATATAACTGCCCCTATTAANCCCAGCAAAAAAAAAACCCCAATACAAAAAAAAAAAAAAAAAAAAAAAAAAAGAATAGAGGGGGGATTCTGGTAGCTCCCCCAAATGTGGATGTAGGCCACCCCCCTTCCCCACATCACCAGCCCCGGAAAGGCAAAACAGTCACGTTGCAGGGTGTGAAAAGAACCTTCAGTCGCAAGATGCTAAAGAATTGCAAAAGAGACGTCTGCTGAAAGCAGCTGAAATTTCCTCCCCCC